>CAESWR010000294.1:16696-27050 GCA_903171835.1 Mullus surmuletus
AAGGATGTTCTTGGCTTGTTTTCACGAGATTGCCGCGTCTCCAGGAGAACGAGCGAGGTTATATAAAGCGGGGCGAGATGAAGCACATAAAGCGAAGTCACGGGTGCGAGGTGCTTAAAAACTTTTGTTTGGAGAGTTGGCGCATTACTCGGGAATTTACTTGGAGAGGCGGCCCGCGAGCTCCGTTTGTTTGCTCCGAGTTGGCCCGGCGAACCGCTTGTGAGACACAAATCAAATAAGGGCTTGTTTACTTGGACAGGGTCAATAGCGAGTCAATTGGGTGGGGGGGGGAGGGGCGGGGGGTGCACGGTAATGTGTGGATGACGGTCATGCCTGTAAGCACTCACGCACACACACACACACACACCACACTGTCAACAGTACTCAGGCGTATCACAAGACTTGCTCAGCCTCAGCTCTCATCTGTGTGGACGATCACCAATTTTAGTTTACCTTCCCCTTGACTGGCACAATCCATCTTCGGTGCCCCCCTCCCCGCCCCACACACACACACACACACACACTCCCCGTGTGTAGGCAGCCTCCCCACAGAGCTGATTTAGCACTTCTCAAAGGAGATGCTGAGTTGAGCGCCGGGCTAGAGGAGAACTCATCAGCTTGCCGGTATAAGCCCTTTCTGCCTCTTCGGGGGCTAATTACAACGTATTGTCGCACACGTTCGCACAGGTTACGACACACACACACACACACACACACACATTGTACAGTCTATACATGAACGAGCGAGAGAGCCGACATCCCTCAGGGAGGATGCCAATCTCTGGGCGATTGCGCTTGAATTCCAGCAATTCTTTGACATTCTGGGAAAACCCCATCGTTTGGGTATTGGATTGGGGGGGGGATCAATACCACACTCTTAAACGTGACCATAGCAGAGCCGGGGGAAAAAAATGGAAGTGTAGAGCCGTGAGAAGTTGAGATATTGTATAATTTGGATTAGGAGCACGTGCCTTGCTTAGAAGGTTAATCGGAAAAAGAATAGTTCCCAGCAGAAATCATCATCACACTTTCTTCTGTTTTTAGTCTCCACACTGACCACAAACTCTCCTCTTGAGCTCCTTCATGATCCAAAATAAAGAAAGCTGCATAAGCAAAACCAACACATAAACCAAATAATGGAAGCCTGCTGGTGAATAAAGTCAGCAATTTTATGCTGATCAATTAATTAAGATTCAAAATACTACCTCAACTTTTTTATTGTACGGACTCACAAAATCATTAATATGAATAAAAATAAATAAACTGGATCTTAAAAAAAATACGTGGTGAGAGCATTTATCCCTGATCCAAAAAAACAGAAGCGAGAAGCGAGAGGAAGTGCGAGTGTTTGTAGATGAGGTCGGCGCGCAGATGCCGCAGACGACTTTAGCGAAACAAGGTGCATCAGAGCAAATAGTTAAAAAGGCTTTTAGTGGTCTCCTGTGAGTCGGCGCTGAGGACGAGGAAGGAGAAGCAGTAGGCGGTTTGTTGTGATGCGAGCGCAGAGATCGAAGCGCAAACTTCACTAGCAGACAAACCTCTTCATTCTGCGGTGGTTTAAAAGCTATCGCATGTCAAGATGTGTTCCGTCCATTCAGGGAAATGTGTGTGTGTAGATGCGGCGCAACGAGGCCCCTAATAGCAAGGACACCACATTTTCCAGCAACGACATATTTCATTTGGGATTACTGCAGCCGCTGAGGATCGTCTTTCTCTTTTGCGAGCGATTTAAGTTAATTTCTGCACCATTAATCTATCCGGAACAAAACATGCATGAAGAGCAATTATACAACCTCATTGACACTTTGAGTATGTGTGTGTTTATGAGTTATTTCCTTCTGATGCAGCCACGGCGAGGTCCTCCAGAGGGTTAGGTAACATGGGCATTGGGGAGCGCGGTTTGCTGCAGGATTACAGTAACCCCCCTTACCCGGGAGATAAACCCCCCCCACCACCACCACCACCACCACCCTGGCATCCATGTGAGTGCTCCCATCATAAGATCGTAGTGCAGGAAGCAGCAGAAACATGACAGACTTTAGATTTCATGCATGAAGTGTAAAAAATACAGACGTTTAAGTCAGTTAAAATCCAAGTTTATTCCAGTTTTGGCCTGAAGCTTCTTCCATTGCTATGAGAGAACGGAACGGGTCATTCATGTATGTCAGCTTTCTGCTGTATCAGCTAAATCAGCTTTCAACAGCACTTTGTGAGAAAGTAAAAGTGCGCTGCATGGATGTGAAATTGCACATAAAATGCTAGAAGTACATATGCGGACATCTAATATGTATGTGTTTGAGCACATGTGATGTATTATGAATGATGGTTCCATGTAACTGCAGGTAAACTGGCCGCAGCATGTGACTCAACCTCTCCTCCAGTCGTAGAGCCTTGTGACTGTGTGACTGACAATGAGAGGTGAGAACCACACGCAGTGAGAGCGGTTTGGTAAAACGAAGACAAAGTCTGACTTATAGAGGGTTTCTTTCTCCTCCCGGGAGGCGAGGGGACTTTAAAGAGGGTGATTAATATTTTAGAGAAAAGGAAAGCATTGAATGTATCAATCCGGGACTGTGCGATCAAGGGATTCTCTGCGTTTAAACGTTGCCGGTGTGCATGATAGAGGTGGGAAAGGCGGCCCAGGTGTGGATGCCATAGAACAGTGTTTCTCAACTGGGGGTCCGTGGACCCCGAGTGATGCGTGGTGTAATTGAAAGGGGTCCGTAAAAATAAAATATCCTTTAAAAAAGATCCAATGACATTTGACAAATCTTTTACTCAAACGTGACTGAGACCTTAATCTACCTAAACTACAGAGGGCAACATGACTTTTTTTCTCGAATGACATCTACAAGTGTCAGTTATTGTATTTTAATAAGCGATCTCTCTCCCGTTTGCATTGTTCAAACTTACTGCATGGCGCTGTTAATACAAACTCAACACGATGTGCATCTGTTTCAAATTATGAGCCCCCTACTGTTTCAGTGGGCATACACCATTCATTTCCTAATAATGCTCTTATTGTGAAACATTTGTAGCAGGGTCAAAAACTCATGAACTTGCATGCTTAGGTTAGCACTTGGAAGTAAGATAATGTTACAAACAAGCAACGAAGAAGAACTGTTTCTATCAAAATGCATCCCTGCCACCCCCCCACCCCCAAAAAATATGGTCCAGGACCCCTAAGAGGTTGAGAGGCACTGCCGTAGAAGGACGAGCGGACTCGGGTATATGGGAAAGAATGGACGCCCGGAGACAAAGAGAGATGTGTATGGACAGAAGCAGACGGAGATTTGTGCGGGAAGGATATTGATGGCCTCCTTCATGCTCCGGCAGCGCCCGCTCGTCCCGGGGCATCTATCAGGAGCGCGCAGCCAATAAGATGACCGTATTGACACCAGCTGATGGAGAGGGTGTAGCCATCATTGATATGTCGTTCACTTCTCTCACTCCTACTTCTGCACGGCCTCCTCGTCACCGATTTTTCCTTACGACGACACAATTTATTTATAAGCATCGGCGGCCCCGGCCAAGGTCAGTCGGTGTCAGATTGTGACGGACACGAGCGTGTGACGGATCCCAAGGTTGCACGGCTGATGACACACGCAGGTTCGGGGAGTCTGCAAGGAGCCTTTTTCACTTTAAAGCAGATTAGATAGAACAGACACGATGACGGGCGTTTTCGAGGATACGTAAATCTCCGATAAGGCGCCGGCCCTCTCTGCACCGCGTGTTATATAACGGCGAGATAAAAATGTTACAGGTGGTGTCACGAAACACGAGGAGCGTGCAGAGATAAAGCTGAGTTTAAACGGGAAATCCAGCGGCTGATTTTTTTTAAAGGGTCATTTCGAGGATGGAAACTCCTGGAAAGTACGTTTCAGCTCATCTCTCAGGCTGATGCGTCACTCAAACTTCCCTCCAGTTGACCAAGAAATGTGACTTATTATTTCTTAGTGTGATTTTTTTCCACTGCACACCTAGACGGCATGTTTAATGTGAGTCATTGTTTTAAAACCCCCTCCATTCACATGTTTTTTTAAACCGCTTCCAGAGACAAACCACAAACTCCCGCCTGCTTTTACCTACAAATGTGACAAACTGTACCGACAAAATCAGAGGTCGATGCTTTTTCAGTGTTGCCGCTGCGAATCAATCACTGTCCACGCTCACAGCGGCTCGTCGCCTCCGCCGTGCGCCCGGCATTGTGCTCGGTGGGCGAAGGAGCAGAAAAGAGTCTCTTGTCAAGCATGAAAGTAATCAGCAAGGTCAGTGACAGTTGTACTGGGGCTACTGTCTATTATTCTTATTCATTCAGACATGTTAGTTTTGCAGATGGAAAGCAAACAAGACGTTCAGAGAGGAAAAAGTGGGAGGAGGGGGGTGGGGGGGGGGTGGGGGGGTAGTGTGTCGGTGTGCACATGGTATTCTCTGCAGGCTAGTCTTTTCTTTTTCCCTTCTGTTGGAACTCGTGAAATATATGACAATTTGTTTAAATGGACTTTTGTTTGTTTCTGTAATTTTCAATTATGGGAGAAGGCAGAATAACGCAAATCATTCATTTCTCTCCCAGAAAATTAGACTTGTAAATGAAGTAAGTAAATTGCCTTGACTAGAAATCTCATCTCTTTGGAGCAGGCAGAATTTGTAAAAATGGGGTTTGGAGCAGGTGCAGTATAAGACAAATTGTCTCATTATGAGAAATGTTTTCTTTTTTAGACCTGTCGATTGTGACTCAATCATATATCACTAATATGACACTTTCATTCTCATCTTTTAGGAAATCCTTTGATAATGAACATTTTTAAGTCACAATTGTTACAATGAAGGACTCAACAGATGGGAATGATTGAGCAGCAAAAATCAAATCAAATCAATTTGTTTTGGTATCACATCTGGAACACAGTCTTTCCTGGATACGACCCAATTGCTGCCAGTCAATAAACATCATTAAAAAAAGTTTCTGGATCCACGACCAGGCAAAATGTACCACCGATATTGGATATTTTGGCAGGGAACAAATGCTGGTGAGTATTTCATTGATACATGACATCATCTGATAGTCCGCTGCATACTGATTTCGAGAAAGGCTGCATCATTTTGGCAAAATGCATCAAATCTAATCCAAGAGTTTGTGCATCTGTGCAAAGCCAGTGAACTGTGACCAGGAACATGCAGCGAAATCTCACTTTGTCATGTTTAAACGCTCGTGGACGCTCTACAAGGCTGATGGGATTATTTTCCTCTCTACAATCATTACATAACAGCACTTTAATGTGACGTGATATCGCAGGGATGACTCAGAAGATATTTAGGAGAAAAAAAATTAGCTGTTTATTTTGGTCTGCAGACTCAGACGTATCAACCCTGATCCCCGACGAAATTTAAAGTCACAGTTAATTGATCCCTTCACGACCACAGCCCTCGACACCAGACACACTCTCATGTGCCAAGACCTGTGTGTGTGTGTGTGTGTGTGTGTGTGTGTGTGTGTGTGTGTGTGTGTGCACGAGTGTGTGAGCCAGTCACCACACTCCTCAATCCACTCGCTGTCCCTAAGGATGATGTCATTGGCACCGGGCCTGGCTGGTGGCCCACTGGACTGGGAAGAGGGGGGGCAACTCTCATTATCTCCCATCCAGATTTATAGGGCTGCCGGGCTCATATTTTACACTGAGGGACATGGGGGGGGGGGTCACAATGACAGTGGGATGCAGAGTAGAAGCAACTGAGGCCATGCCCTGATAAATCACTCTGCCTGACTATTCACTCTTTAAAGAAAACTCTTTTGGCTATCAGCACTCTCAGCACCATCTGATATCAAAGTGCGTGTGTGTGTATGTGTGTGTGTGTGTGTGTGTGTCCTTCCTCTTTAGGAGCCCGATCAAAACGGGCAGAAACAAAATTCCCTTTAAAGAAACTTTGCGTGCCTGAGACATCCCGGGTAAAGACGATTCCTGCTCGTTCCTCTCGTTCGCGCGTGCAGCTCACAAAGGTAGACACCTGTGAGAGACACCGCTATGAGTCATCCCATATGGTAATGCACACACACACACACGTTGCTCACACACTCATCCATTCTCTGCCTCACAAACCGTTCATCGTGCCAACTCCATCACATCAAAAGGAACTTCAAACAGCCCAACTCTCCATGTGTTGGATGCAGATGTATGTTGGCATAGCTCAGCGACACACTCATGTACCCCCCACCCCAATACACACACACACACACTCTTGTCTGTTTCTCCTTGTCATCATAATGTCACAACATTGTTCCACGTGATTGGCTGTCTGTGTAATGATGAGCGATTGGCAGCCGGCAGATCTCTGCGGCGACGCACCTGCTGCTTTGGCGCCCGGCGCTCCATCCCGGACCGGCGCACGGTGTACAGATGTAGCAGCACGTGTATTTTGTGTGCGTGCATGCCTGTGTACTTTGTGAGTACTGTCCAGGGTATTGCATTATGCTCCATCCCCTGCAATGGGCTTAATGGGCCATGAGGAGAAAACAGACGAAGCAGGCCCAGAGGCAGCGCGTGATGTGTCTAACACCTGGTCAGCCATGTAACTGGACGCCATATTGGATCCAAGCCGGGTCCTTCTGTCTTTGTTAGTGGGTAAATGAGACCTGAGGAATATGAGATGCGGTTATGAGCACACAAAGCCTTTGGACAAATTTTACTATTAGATTTCCCCCAATTTTTTGTGTTGGTCACAGCCGTTGAAAGAGGGCAGGCAACCCAGACACGGCTGATATTGGTCCGTATCAATGACAACATGGAATCGCATCACCCCGAACGGGACTCACACGGCAAGAATACATTCAAAATCAATGTTAACTTCCGGGTGCCTCTCGCAGAGGGCTCTAAGAATGTCTAGAAATGTCAATGGTTTCCGTTTGCTCATATTTTAATTGGCAGTATAGTGTATTTGCCTCAATCATGAGTAAAATGACGGTGAATCAAAACAGAAAGTTACAGGATATGAAACCAAATAAGCGAAAAAGACAAAAAAATGAATAGACTGGGTTTATCCAAAGTTTATCTTGTACAAAACTATTGTTCAGAGCAACTTAGAAATTAGTACTAATCGTGACGATAATAATCATGGTTAATAAGGGAAACATTAAATGTAAAGGACCCTAACCCACATAATGCACATAAATAAAGGTGTGTTTTTGCAGGACAAGAGTATGCAAAAACTACACACTGCTCACTTCACCCTCACAGTGGTGCTCCGGTGTGGAGCTGACCTGTAATCATCACGCCCTCCCACCCACTCCTCTTCATGTCCCTTGTTGATGAGCAGAGCTTTGAATGTGTGCCAGTGCAGCTTGATGAAAAGACAGTAGAACGTATATAACCGTATATAACCATTAGATGCTGCAGGGGTGGCTTACAGGGCTAAGTGCTTATGGTGCAAGAGCCAAAGGGCTGACACGGTCTGAGTCCCCGCTCATCTGCATCCGTTTCCACATCAGAGGCAGAGGGAACACCTCGAAACTGCAGTGCAGCACGTAGCCGAAGGTTTCTCTCGCCCGCCTCCCCTCCTCCTGCGAATGTGTATCACGATGCGATGACTTCAAAAGCACCGTAACGCAAAAGGCCACACAATGTGACGATTCGGGCGGAGGAATTTTCCCCCTGTTCCATTGTATCCTAGCAACTGTAATACAGCTCTTTTTCTTTTGCTCTGTGGTGTCATTCGTTACAGGGCATGAAAAATACAGTATCGCGGCTATTGAGTTAGTGCCGAGACATAGCGTGTGTGACGAAGAGGAACTCTAAATGCAAAAACACACATGGTGAGAAACAGAGAGGGAGGGAGGGAGGATCGGTGCGCAAAAAACACAGAAGGTGATCCCCGGCCGCAACAACGCAAACCTCGGGACACTGCATCATACACGGGCGTGGAAACACTATTACGTGAACGTGGAGTCAAACACAAACCCTCTCATGAAGACGTCCTGTTGCCATGACGATGGGCGAGGATGATGATGAGGAGGAGGAGGAGGCGAGCAAGGTGTTTGCGGAGTCTCCTTCCTGCGCAGAGTGTTTTCCCACTCTCTCTCCCTCGCTCGGAGCCGACGCAGGAGCATAAAAGCTAATCCGCCGTCTCTCCCTCCCAAGACTGATTTAATGTGGCCCACTTCCACCCTGCATGAGGAAGACTCGATGGAGGGAGGACGCTAATGCTCTTCGCAGCGCCGCTCAACCCCGCAGACCTCTCCGGAATCTGTTGATTGTGTTCCGAGCCGTGGGTTGAGGCACGGGAAGGGTTTATCTCTTGGAGGGAAAAAAAACCCGACAAGATGTGAGGTCTCCAAAGAAACGAGTCATCGCAGTACTTACAAAAGCGATAAATAGCTTCATTTACAGCTTCCTGACATCTATGTTGTTTCAATCCATCAGCAGGAGAACCGCAGCGTCTAAATGATTCGCTTGTTTGTGTGGCCGTTAGCTCCGTTTAACCCCCCCCTGATTATTGCCGACTCCATCATCACGATTATTCTCTCCCGCATTGATCGGAAGACCCCCAGCGGAAAGAGCGGCGCATTCCAAGACGACACCCACCTACAAAATATCATCAGCAATTACTCTAACGCGTATTAGCATGTGTCTGCCCACGCGCCAAAGCGCTTTGACAGTGCATGCTACTATTCACAAGCTTGTAAACAGGAGCTTCACAATATAAATTTATTCTAATACATACGTCAGGATGGAGATGGGGGGGGGCATTGTTTCGGCTCTGCTCCTTAATAGACTGCGAGCGCTCGGAAAATGACTTCTGGGGTATATTACCCCTGACCTTGCATTCAAAGTGGCCGGGTTAACAAGCTCTAACTAGCAGGCCGACGGCACAGGACTCCATCAGAGCTGTCTTTAAATAGCCATGACTAAGTGGTGGCTGGCTGGTCCAGTTTTTTTTTTGGGGGGGGGGGCGGGGGGCGTTGTCTTAGTGGGGGGGCTCTCTGGGTTCCCCGTCTCCGGAGCGCTTTATTCACTGCAGGTTGTCAGTGGTTCTCAAGTAAAATAAAACACAGACATGTCAGCGTCGGTCTTTCCCAGCCGGAGTTGTGATATGCATGAGTTAGAATCCGACAGAGTGGGTGATTGTATTTTAAATGGAATATGGCACAGGCACTTGAGAAATCACATCTGAAGGAACCCCCCCCCCCCCACTCACCCCCTACCCGTCTCATTCTCCTCACATGAACACCTCACATAAACAGTACGCTACCACACTGAACCCGTATTCATTGCTTAAAATAAGCTTTTGTTGAAGTGGCATCACTTACTGCCCTTCGCTGGTTTTTATAGGTGGGTGAGCTGGCAGCTGTGACCACCGGAGGGTGTGTTCACACTATTTCATTTTATTTTAAAATGTCACTGCCGTTTTTCACTTACAAGTCAATGGGGGAGGGGCCGGAGGGTGATTTGAGGGGCAGAAAAAAAAGGCACCTTAACGAAAAGTGAAAGAGCAGCAATTCCCAAATGTGCGCATTTGTTTAACTTCACTGAGCAACTTTGTGAGTGAGTCAGTTAACTGCAGTGATTAAAAGATGGACTCGGCTTTGTTAAAATCGGATAGTCTTTTCATCTCATCTAAACATCTGATTCTTTTAGATGGACATATCTTTTCACCAATAGCCATGACAGGAGTTAATGTTATTTTAAATGCGTATCAAAGAGACAGCAGTGCTGGTTGTGAAAGGTTGTCTAAGAGGGTGTCACACAATTGAGAGCAATCTACAAAAAGTGTCAGAAGCTTGTAAAAAAGACAATGTTCCCAATCTAACCTAATTCAGGAGTCTCAAGAGGTGGAGGGGAAAATAATGGACGTGTGCAAGTATTACACAGATGTTCCACTCTTGCTGTTTACATTTAGCAGCTCTGATTTCAATTCAACTGGAGAAAAATAGATTAAAACAAACAAGACAAACATTGAGTCTCATCTCCATTAGTCGGTTGTCTCTTTGGAGACGGCGGGGAAAGAAGTAACAGCTGGTTTTTCTATCGAAGTCAGTGCGGGCCGTCGCGTATCTCCGAGCGCCGGAAGCGGAGCTCGGCCAAAAACATGTCAACCGATGTAAAGTCTGGGATGAAAATAATGATGTTGATCGAACTTGTGTGTGGTTTATACTGATGTGTGTGAATCTGCATGGCGCCAAACCAATGACTCGTAAAACACAGACGTTAAGACGGTTGGATGGGCACGGAAGAGTGAAGCCACGTGTGAATCACACACACGGACTCTCGTGATGTAGCTATGATTGTTATCATATAACAATCACACACCACTCAGGGGAACATGCACACTTCGCTTAGGCGTCATATGCCACCCACGCCAGTCC
>CAESWR010000294.1:46993-74514 GCA_903171835.1 Mullus surmuletus
CCCCCCCCCCCCCCCCCCACCCTCTCAGTCTGTTTTGAAAGACTCAGCGGCGAAACATGCCAGCTGGCCCAGGCGGCAGCAGAGGAATACACATGTACACTCCCATGAGCCTGAGTTTCATTAAATGATGTGTATCAGCGTGGTGTGTAAAGAATGAAGACTCATCGCAGCCCGTGACGGGGGAAATTAATTCTTCTGAAGGGAAGAGCGCATCATAACACCTCCAGGATGGTCACGAGACATAATTTGTCTCTAAGAGAACAAAAATATCGCCTGTCTCTCCGCTAACACTGCGTATTTACATAGAAACTCGGAATCTGTACAATGCAGGCGGTGTTGGAAAGCGGCGGCATCTCCCTCGTGTTTTCGCGTAATCCAGTACTGTAACGCTCAGAAATCTCAAAAACCCGCTATCAACATTCTAGATCTTGTGTGTATTTGCCTACTCGTTAGTTATTACCAGCACTGCGGCACATACTGACACATGGATCACGCTGTTTAACATGAACAGCGGGTTATCTGATCTGACTCGCCACGAGAGCTCAGTCTGTGCAAACACGCTGCGATGGAAAACACATTTACCAGCCGGCTTTCTTCAGAGGAATAAGCAATAGTCTGATCAAAACAGAAACGCGGACAAACAAACACGTGAGGCATTTAAATGAGCTTTTAATGTGCCCTGGCTCGCGGATAAATTTGTTCGGAACAGCGGGATGTTTGAATGGGAAGCGGAATACAAACGACGGAGTGACGTGAATTTTGAACAAACACCGTCAACGACCTCCGGTGGTTTGCTCAAAAGGTCGTGATCCGGGTTAATTCTCTGAAGTTTTAAGGCAAGACAAAAGATAAGCTGGCGTTTTGCCTCCGTCCATATTTATAGTATATCAGAGAGAGCTAATAGCGGGGGTTGGGGGGGCTCATTTACCGTGATTATGAGCATGACAGTGATGAAACAGTAGACCTCCATCGTATAATACAATCACCAGTACATGCATCGCGTTAATCATTTGGAAAATTCATTCTTAACTGTTTTCTTTTCGACAACAATTGGACAAATTTATGCAGGCAAAATCAGCCGCTAACAATCCTCTCGTATTCGCTCTCACAGAACCGCGAGGAGCTGGTTTGCCATCGCGTGAACGGCACCATCATGCCGGAAAAAACTCTCCTCTACTTAACCGCCATTTGAGGCCAATCTAATGATTGCAGCTTCTTCCTGTGTAAACTAAAAAAAAAACCCACCAAGATAACATTTTTAGAGCAGACATATACGGAATTTTTTCCTCCACAGACGGCTGACATGGATTGCATCATTATAAGGCATAGCAACGCCCGGTCTCCTGAGAAAAAACACCCCCAAAAAACCATCAGACGCATCGTGGGCTGCTGTTCATCCATTATTCAGGCTGCATTCTGACACAGTTTGTGATGACTCATTTTTGTAAAATTCCGCTTATCGCTTATGAAAGAGAAATAAAGTTTATGTGCTGATGGCGCCCAGATTAGAAAACATTACAGATGAATAACTGCGGGAGGTACGATCAGAAGAGGAGGTTCCACAGAATCTGATTCAGATGTCAGAGAACTTGAAAACTCCAAAACAATATGTTCTCTATTCCCCAGACTCTGCTGTGGGAATTTAAAAAAAAGGGGGGAAAAAAGTCAGCCTTGGGGAACCAGGGAAGCCCTGTGAGTTCAGACTGAGCTTTATCAATAATGCAATAACGCCTGATAGGGGTGAATGAGGGGCTGGGGGGATGGAGGGGGGGGGGGTTGCAGAGCACCGTCAAAGTTTCCCCGCTGTGTAATTCCCTCTGCGAGAGATGAGAAGGGACCGACCACCTTATGTCGAGGCACAGCTGAGAGAGGGAATGCGTTTCCTCATTCCTCCTTCAAAGTGAACATAAAGTCGATTCCAAAACTGCGCTCCCAGCATTAGACGGCGTCTTTTGTATTTTGTGTGTCTTTAATTTGCAGACAAAGTTATCGACCTCTATTTCGAATGTAACTTCTTTTTTTTTTTAAATCCCGCTCATAAATATTCCAGCCTCCTCTGTCGGAAATGAAACCTAACAATGAGACAAATTAATAGGTACCGTTCTTCCACACTGTGCTCCGTGCTTGTTGGGCGATAAAACAAAATTTTAGTCCAGACATGCCAGAGATGTGTTTTCAAAAGGTCTCTTTATTCACTTTGTTAATATAAATAATGGATGGAAAAGCTTTCCCGCAGTTGGAACTGCCAGATGGGAACAAAAAAAAGATAGTAACAGGCTATTTTAACTATTGAGTACTTAACTCCCTCGGATCTTTCTGAAGACGCACTCATTTGTTACTTTGTAAAACCATTTTTCTTTCCTCGCTTTTAAAAATAACTTCCTAATATCATGTTTTTCCTGCAGCGGAAAAATAGTTGTGCCCTGCTTTCAGTTTGAAAGCCTGCAATTTATGTATCGGTTCCTTATTTTTCGGCCGCTCTGATACTCTGTAGTGTCGGCCTTGCTGTCTTCCTGCTTGTCTGCATGTTCAGTTTGCACAAAAACAATCCAGGATATTCTAATGAACTGCTAATTGTGATATAAATGCCGTCTGAGCTGAAAACGGTTACAAATCTGCACTCGAGCAGAGCGTCTCCCCTCAGCGCCGCTCCGTCTCTCCCTCAGCCTGTTCGCCTCCCGCCCAACACGCCGGGCCGAGCCTGAGAGACCTGCCGTCCTCCACAAAGTCTGTCTCTCCTCCTCCTCCTCCTCCTCCTCCCCGTAAATTCTTTCATGCCCTCTCTGTCTGTCTGTCTCACCCCCCCCTCCCTCCAACCCCCGCCGGCCCCCTCCTGTGCTCTCATGCAGATCCGCCTGTTCATCTTACAGCCCAAATGGCAACAGGCGAACCAGACAGCATGAAACCTACAATATTACGACACAGCAGACCGTTTTTGTCAGAGCTCCGGCCGGTCCTCACGCCTCGCGAATGATTCATCTTTTCGAAAGGTCTCGGGAAAGCGGTTGTGCCAGTGCCAGCCCGAAAACATGAGGCGGCACACGGATGTTGCCTTAGAGCTGTGTGAGATGGATCAAAACTCATATCCCGATATATTTAGGCTAAATATCGATATATTGCCGATATTCTTTCTGCAAAGCGTGCTAAATGTTCAGTCAAAGTCAAATATGACATGTGACAAGCAGTTTTATTTAAACCAGCCTTTTTAATGAACAGTTTCAAAAACAAATGCATAGGTTTCTTCACCTGGGTCAAACTCAGCTGTTCAAATAACAATTTAAACATTATTTTTTTCAAATAAATATAAGAAAATGTAAATTTCTGCCAATATTTTTAGTTTAGTGTGAGAACTGAATGGATTATTAAAATCAAATTACAGATTTTCTTCTCCTTTATAAGAAATATAATATATATGGCTATAATCGATACGCCCAGCTCTATGTTGCATGTACCGTTTGTCATCAGAGAACTTCACCAGCCCTTTTTTTTCCACTTAAAGAAAATCCTTTAGCATTTCCCTCAAAGTCAGAGGGGTGTTCCATCAGCCACTCTGCGAGGACTTCCTATAATCCTTCAATTTCATATTTCAGCCGGGCCGTGATAGCGGGGCCCGCTCTATCTCCTGCACACTGCTGGCAATATGAATCATTTTTTCTTTTTTTTTTTAACAAAAAAAAAAACAAAAGACTGACGGTCAAAAGATCACTCTGCTGCAATTAAGATTTTCCTTCAGGGGTCAAATCTAATATACGCGACTCCAAGTGTTAGCTCTGCAGGCTGCAAGGTACAAATATAGCAGCTGTTATGCAGTCGTGTGACACTATTTTATGCTAACGTGTCTTGGAAGAAGAAATCACAGCTCCCCCATGAGGAAAGTTGGCATACAAAAAAAAAGTTAAGTTACAAAAAGAAGGCTTGTTCACTTGGAAGCGCCTCTATGCATTATGGATGAATTTTTTCACAAATATTGTCAAACTATGACAAAATCTGTGAGTCGTCTCGTATGTCTTTGCGTGCATCAAAACTCGGCAGAACTATCTAAATAGGAAAAGGGACAGTTGAGTGGCAGTTTGTGTGAATCATTCAGGACAGAGAGAGAGAGAGCGAGAGAAAATCTGTGACTGTGGGAAAGGAAGTGGTAGATAAGATGAAAAGCTGAAGTGGTTGCTTGGGAGAGGAAAAAAAGCAATGCTTTGGAAATGGGTTTCTGGCCGTAGCACATTACTGAAGTGTATCATGCTGTGAAAAGCGTTGTTTTTTATCATTTCTCCCAGAAGAAATAGATCTACAGTACCTAGCCAGACAGTTCTTTTTCCCTCCCAAAGAAACCCACACAGCCAAGCCAGCACTTTTCATCCCTTGTCCCCGCCTCTCTCTCTGGGCCTCTGGCCAGCGTGGATGAATGGCAGCTCCGGTCTCTAGCATCCTCATGTTCCCCCTGCATGGAGGCTTGTTCCATTACAGAAGCTGGCTGGAGATGATGTGTGAGTGTGTGTCTGCAAACTATTCTCCCCTCGAATAACTCTCCACACCTCAGCAATTTCCCCAAATTCCTACGGCGGGCGGCAGACACAACACACCTGATTGGTATGGCGAGATGAGCCTACAGGATTAAATCAGAAAACACCCGTCTTTCTGTTATCGGTGCGAAAACAAAATGCTTTTTTTGGGCCTCAGGGTAAATCTGTGGTTAAAGAAAAAAAAATGTGTAGAAGCCGCAGACACAGGAAGCTACAAGGTGAATCTCTAATTACTTCTACTGGCAGAGCCGCGATGCTGTTGACATTCTGGCCTCCATTCTTTCCACTGAATACGTGGAAATCCCCCCGGCCGCAGGGCTTGAATGTAAGACGGCATATTAATTAAGTATTTAAATGGACTTTCATCGATAAATTCTTCTTAGCACAGCTTGAGGGTAACAATAGGTGTCCCCCATCATGATTAATTGCCACCAATTTATTGGGGGGGGGGGGGGGACGGGGGGGACGGTGCTCCAATATTGGAAAGTCTAATGTGTTGTCACTCAATGCGTGTTCTCTGATCTAGGAATCACACAGTGTATCGTAATCAGAGGCCTCCACGTGAAAAAGGGGGTTACACGTGTTAAGAAATGATGCACAGCTCTCCTCCGAACAACAAAACAGAATCCGCCCGGCCTTAAGTAAAAGCCTGCCTACTCATCGTCCCTCTCGCCCGCTCTCAATCATTCCTCCGAGGCTTCACACTGAACAGCACTCTGTTTAAATTCGCCTTCCCCCTCCACCGGGTGTTGACCTGCAGTGTTTAGACAGGCTGCTAAAAACCCTCTCCAAACACTCCCGCCTGCCCACTCGGAAGGTGAAGCACAAAGCCGATGCACACGTGTGGAATGCATCATGGGTACGCCGCCGGGTCCCGCTCTGCTGGACCTGCATCCCACTATGCGCCCCCCCCCAAAAACCCCTTATTTCTATGTGCCGTGAGAAAGTGATGTAAATCTATTGCAAAGAAAAGGGGGCCGGTTCGCCGCAGCCTGGATATTCACCCTCTTAGTCGTGCAGACTAAAGATAAGCTGACTCAGAGTACGATGGGTGAATGCTGAGCAGCAGGGGCGAATATTATTACAGAGGAAATGGGGTGAGAGGGGTTTCGAAAAGCTGCAGTTCCTCGGCTGCGGGGACGGCGCATCCAGCCTCATCGCCCTGAGCAAATAACGGGAAAATCACCACTATCGCTGCATTAATCGGTGTTATTGATTAAAAGCTTAAGATAATGTACACCATGTGTTACAGCATGATGTATTTTTCTTTTCTTTTTTTGGCCGCAAAGATCCCAGTTTGGGCATATAGCACCATCTCATGGTCTCAGCCAGAAACTCATCTCTAACCATCGTGAGAGAACAGAGGAGAATGCAAATAGCACTCAGGGACACGTTGAGTACATCGGAATCCCAGTGTGATTTGTGCAAAATTTATAAATAAATAAATTCCTGACCAAGCCAAACGGTAAGATGACCCGAGCAAACTCAAATTTCACACTTTTTAGAGTCACGGGGAGAAGATAATACTGGCACCTTTTCCGCACATATCTAGAAAGCTCTGCGAGCCTCCTGAGGCCTCCTGAGTCATTTATTAATTTAACGGCACCTGGGGGACGCCATCGGCCGCAACACTCCTTTTTCATCCGAATAGCGGGAGAGATGAACAGAATTCTACATTTCAACACAGGAACCAGGCGGCACCTTGAGACAAGCTTTATCAATATTTAACATGCTGCTATATATTCCGTCGTACACTTTTGGGCTTTGAAGCGCTATCAAAGCCCAAAACCGACTGAGCTGCCGCTGGCTCGAGACAGCTCCGTCACAAATGTAAAGACACCGGCCGCGCGACTGGATCAATTATTAATTTTTGCGACTTCGTCTTGAAGTGAGCGCTCGTTTAGGCGGGTTCGAGAGGAAAGTTGGACGATTACATAATCTGTGCGACGCAGACCGGGGCGGAGATAAGATGATGGTCTCTGATGAAAGCAGGCTGGAGTTGAATGGGTTGGTGGTGCAGAAAATTGAATAGATGTAGATGTAGCTTTTTTTAGGAAACACAGAACTACACGGATTGAATTTCTATGCATTTTTTTCAAACTTACTGTTGACATGTGTAAATTTTTTGGCTGTGTACATATGGATGTTAAAGGGATATTTCTGATTTTTTGATTTGAAGTTGTATGACATTCTCACCATCTGTGTCCCTCATCAGCAGTGACTTTTTCCCCACTGCGCCCCGTGAGCGGAGTTCCGCGCCGGTTTTGGTGTTGCAGAAAATAGTTCTGTCTAGTTGCTGGGGTCACGCGGATAATATAATAATCCATATAATAATCCAATTTGCAACACGAATTCTTGACCACAAAAAATTCCAACCTCACAATCACCCGGCACTATTTTCCTACTATAGTGCCGGGTGATTGCGAGGTTGGCATATTTTGTGGTCAAGAATTTGTGATGCAAATGGATTACTCTTTTGAATGCATGTTGTTTTTTGGAGCAAAACGCTTTATCTGTATGACCCCAGCAACTAGACGGAACTACTTTCTGTAACACTGAAACTAGGCCGGAACTCTGCTCACGAGACACAGTGGGGGAAAAGTCACTGCTAAAGAACGTCACTGATGGTGAGGATCTCATACAACCTCATGTAAAAAAAAATCTGAGCTATCCTTTATCCATCGTCATCCATCGCTCATGTAACATTTCTGTTTGGTTACCGTAACAACCATGTGAGGGGTATTTTCTGCGTGTACATCCCTGATCAGTCTCCCAGGCTCGATGTAACACTTCATACAACCAGTTTCACATGCATTAACCATCTAAGTGGCAGCATCATCGCAGACATTTCACGAGCATCCTCAATAGACGCCTCCGCAAGATGCCACCGCGCCGCTTTAGAGATGAAGTTGAAGCATCATCTGTCTCTAATCTTAAACATATGGCGCTGGCATATAGGCGGGGAGCATCGACACTGATTACTCATGATGCATTGCAGCAGGCAAATGAGCTCCAGATAAACACCGGTGGATTACTTCAAATCTACGCCGCTGTGCAACGGTGAAACGCCATTACCGGCCCCTCGTGGCAGTCCAGGGGAGGGGCGTCATGCAGGACGGACACGCTAGCTAGGCAAGATAACCTCCATCTGTCTTCATGACTGTCCCGTCGTTATTGCTTCAGGAGCTGCTTCTGAGGTAAACCAATATTTGTTTCTGCGCGTTGGCTTGTGTGATTTGTAAGCTAGGGCAGTTCTACGTTTCCGCAAAGGTAAACAAAGTCTAATGTTTTCATCTCAACAAGGGGCGAGATAATATGCAGCCAGCAAAGGGGTTCTTTTCACTGTCCAACAAAGCCAAGGATACTCGGGCCATTCAACAAAACATCAGTTTAATAATAATAATAATGATAATAAAATGTATTTGTAGAGCACTTTTCAAACCAAGGTTACAAAGTGCTTAACATGAACATATACAAGTGTAGTGCCGTGACACACAAAACAGAGGCACATACAAAACAGGTACCCAACATATCCAACCAAAGTGACTGGAGCAATGAAAAACTCCCTTTTAGGAAGAAACCTTGGGCAGATCCACGACTCGGGGTGGGCGGTCATCTGCTTAGACCGGTCAGGTTAGCAGACAAACAATTACAAAAAAGAAACGCTGCAGATAGAGGGCAGGAGACAGGTAAACGAGGACATAGAGGGGACTCAAAGGCCAGGCGATAGAGGTGAGTGTTTAGCTGGGTTTTAAAGGACAGTGAGTTTGCCAGTCTGAGTTCCTCAGGCAGATTGTTCCACAGACGAGGAGCCCGGACGGCGAAGGCGGCATCACCCTGGGTCCTCAACCTTGATTTGGGGACGGCCAGCAGGTTACTGCTAGAGGACCTCAAGTTGCGGGTGGGCACATATGGGGCTAATAACTCTACAATGTAGATTGGGGCAAGACCATGAAGAGCCTTGAAAGTTGTCAATAGAATTTTAAAGTCTATTCTGAAAGTAACTGGCAGCCAGTGGAGGGAGGCTAAGATGGGAGTGATGTTTATTGTTGGTAACTTCATTACTTCTGCATGGCTTCGGTCATCTTTGAGATGTGGAACAGGACCGATTGAGATGTCACATTTCAAAATAAACCATGGATCAAGGACTAGGGCCCGGTATCGTTAAAAAATTATCCATACCAGTACCGATACCAGCAACCTTAAAAAGATCCTGATATCAATTGAGCACTTCATTTGATACTTTTTGTTACTTCATACAATATTAATCATGAAAATATACAGCAATCAGTTCATGTCACACTCCTCCCCATTAAAGAGATTTTTACACAAATACATTTTGAAAGTGCTTAAATTACGCTTGCCGTAATTGGCTGTGAGTAAAAACATAAAAACAGTCCTTTTTTTCAAGATGTGGGTACGAAAACAAACGATTACAGACTCAGTTTCGATACTAGTTGGTACTGGGTTGTTTTGGTCGATACCTGAAAGGTATCGAGTACCGATACCCAGCCCTAGCAGGGACCAAACCAATTATGGGGTACTGCTGAAGCCATCTTTATGGACCCATACTTTAAATGTGCAGCATCCAACTCAAAATGTAAGTATCTTTCTTGTGTTTGCTCTGGTTTCTCAAATGCTGCTTGCTCCTCGATGCAACTGAACTTACCTAGACATGAGCTTAGGTGAAGTTTAGAATGAAATGGAATGATCAGTCACCTATTCAGGACCAGAGTACAATGTCTATGAGAGGTCCAGTTGAGCCCATTCACTTCTTGAAGAACGTTTGGTAAGTGAGTGTACATGTTGGTGATGTTTCTGGTAATATATGCATCCAGGGGCCTGGATGATCACTCATCCAAACGCTATTTTCAGTAGGCCAGAGTCTGCTGACACGGACAATCTTCTGTTGTTTGCAAGAACAAATGTCACTGAAGTTTAGACTGCCTGCGTTTCCATCGGCACATCTGTCGGCACGGTAGCCATTACTGTCACTGTCAACAACTCGTTTCTTCTCTCTGTTTGTGGTAGCTGCATAACGTATTTCTCAAAGCCCCCCTTTCAGCTAACTGACAGCTTTGAAATCGAAGGGTTTTTGAAACAGCTTTTCAAAGAGAATCGTTTGTGTGAACAAATGTGTCGTTCGTTTGAGGAAAGACGAGTTCTCCGGTGTAAAAGTTACTCGCACATCGCCGGGTGTTGTGATTGAGTGACTCAACAGGCTGTAATCAAATGATTTCGGCAACAGCAAAGAACTGGTCTTAATTTTCTTTCCACCACCTCCAACAATTTGTTGCATACACAGTCAAACACAGCAGCAGCTGAAACAAAAACGTGATTCATCAGTCATGTCGTTCGCCTGCTTTTAGCATTCATTAGGGATAATCTAGTTGTGTGCTTAGAAATTCTTAACAAGTGAGCTTCGTCCCTCAGGAGTCTTTGAAATATAATGTACTTTTTTCAAAATATGACAATTTCATGTGAAGCTGTTTCATATTACAAAGCTTCATCCGCCTAATTTACCATAAATTATGCAGAACACCAGAAAAGGCAAACCACTGCTTGACCAGCCCATTCCTTTCTCGTCATGTTGTAATAAATATTCCAAAGCATGTTCTTCTCTGATAATCAACTTGTGAGGGATTGTTGTCGGTCTGTGTCTCGGGGGTGAAAGTCTGCAAGTGCTCTATTAGATTTACTATGTGATAAAATTCGATCAATCTCAAAATGTCTTCTAAAAAGTTGAAATCTTAGAGCAAAAATGGTGTCCCCATGGCTACTGCTTACATCCCTGTGATCGACTTTAGTCTTCTAAAAATGTGATCATATAAGAGTAATGCAATCAATGCAACATCCTGATCTGAAATCGGATTTAACCATTTATAAACTTATCCTTAACTATCCTATTCTTTACGCAATTGTCTTCAGAGCCTTTGGAGCTGATTTTATCTGCGCGTCAAATGAAGTGCCTGGATCTCCTGCGTCAAAACAACAGACACACATTTATCTCAAATAGCCACACAATCCCTTTATTTTGCCTTAACTTAAAGAATGTGATGGTGCGTAAAAAAAAAACGAGAAAAATATGTCACAGGATGAGAAACATGTCTACTCCTCTCCCGCGTAATCTCTGCCATTGGGAGTCGGCCATTGTCTTGTCTGGAGGATTTTGTTGCACGATTTCATTTCTAATTTCGAGGCACAAATAAACATAAATTTGGCAACCTTCTCCACCTGCAACCTTGATAAGCGGATTGCAGAGGATTTCACAAAAGAAATAAAGTGCCAATTTGTGTGCAGTACTGTCAACAGTAAGGCGGATGGGATGGCGGGAGGAGGCAGGTCACTCCAGAAATAGCGACCCTCAAACAAAGAGGAGTAACTGATGACTTAAGAAAAGGAAAACGTGAGGAATTCTTTGAAATACAATCAGTGCAATAAAAACCTGAGTCAGTCATGACTTCAAAAACAGGTGCAGCTGTCACTTTCTATGTCCTTGATAGAAAGATGGGAGTGAAAATCTTTCCATGTTTGTTATGAGTGAACTTTCACTATTGGCTGCAGGGGGCAGTGATCAGTGCCAGGGAGGCTTTTCATGCTGCTTTTCTAATGACTATTTTTGAATGATGAGCACTGGAGGCATAAACCCAGTCAATTATATTCTGCAAATTGTGGTTGACTAGACATGAGAAGCTGCCATGACAATATTAAGCTACCTGGTGGAGTGTGATGCTGATGCACAGACCCAAAGAAAACCTTCTGGACAAGAGTTCAAAGAGGCAAAATAAGCAATGGAGAGTAGCAAGGACAGATGGTGGCATCTTGTCCATATTTCTGACCAATCGGTATGAAGCCAAGGACACACAGGAGTCAAAGAAAGTTTTAAACACCACAAAAGAAGAGTTGTGGCGATAATTTGGCACATCACTGCCGACCCGGCAGTGGATTTACAGTCTGAATCCAGACACTGCATCTTTTCTCCACATGACTGAGCTTGACAAGCTGTGATTTAAAATGGACACAGTCACCACATCGCCTCGTCTTCCAAGACCAACCCACACTAAACTGTAGAAGCAGCTGTGCACAGTGGAATAGCTAACAATTATATGAGACTGGAAAAGCTTTTAAATTTACTCTGTGCATTTGGAATTTATTCAGATTTTAAAAATTAGCCTTGCATCACCTCCTACTATTTATTTTTCTCTGGGTCTAAGACATTGTTATGCATAGTACATAACTTATTTCCAACTGAACATTTCTCACTTCCTTATTTCAAAGTCACAACAAAGCAGGCTGATGGTATTTGACTTGTATTTGTTGTGGCTGTGATCCTGGCCCAACAAATCATGACCAGTCCCTCCAGAGAGGCAAATATCCACAGATAATGTCACTTTCTATGAAAACAAACTGCTTTTGTTACCCAACATGGTCACTGTTATTCGTCAGAGCACAAAACTACTTTTAGACTGTCTGTAACCATCTCCAAAAATACCAATACGGGCTGCCACAGGGAGCAGATCTTTCTCTCAGTTGTGACTCACTGTGCCATCTCACTTTGACGTGAAGGGAAGAAGATGGTAACACAGTTACACATGGCATTCAGAGTATGTACACATGTATATCCATTGAGAAAAGACGTGTGAATTCTTCACCAATGTAGGTGAGCCACTCAAAAAATAAAGTAAAGTAAATAATCCCAAGACTGAATAACAAGCAATTCCTGACTTAAAAGCAAACCGTCCCGACTTCTTTATGTTGACACTGACCATTTCTGACAGGTACAACAGTTTTGGATGACACTATAAACAAAGTGTGAAACAAAGTCTGCGGTGAGGTTTGACGCCGAGTCTGACACTTGAGACCATTAGAGCGTGGCAGAGTCTTTGTGTGGGACAGCTTCTCGTTTCTTATCCTCACCAAAACGTTACACACACACTGACCTAAAGTGCAGGCGGAGGTCGAATTTTCTTTGGGCCAGCTAGCCGGTCCGCCTTGTCCACAGATTTTAGATGAGCTTTAACCCCTCCTTACAACCCCATTTTCACTGTTGCACAAAGGCAACTTGTGTGGAAATATAAGGGGAAGGCTACACGCATAGTCTCTTGCATTATTTAAACCCATGTATATATGTACAAACATCATCACATCATATCAAATAGCACTGATATTTACACAGTGAAGGCTCTAAACTGCAAAACCAGATGATCTTTCAAGCGACTTCTGTCGCAACTATGATGGGTTGCTGTGTGTAGCATGTTGCACCGTGCACTGGGTCCATTATTCCCTCGGTGTTTCCATCTCTCTTTGTCCTTCAGTGTCATTCCAGTTTCATCACGTACTAGAGGGAGACGATCGTCGCTGCTCCTCCTTGACAGAGCGATCGGTATTAATGCAGGATTAAAGCCACAGAGCTCTGAGAGTCTGGATGGAGTCCATAGCTCTTCAACATGAGAGTGAAATGGACCGCCGATGCCTACTTTTAGTCAAGATGTATAGGCTGTGACCTGACGCTCTGCTGATGAGTGTGCCATCAGAGTGTGCTTGTGTGTGTCTGGCTTGCCGATAAAAGCTATGACGAGAGAGCGGGTGCCGAAAGAATTAAAAGGAATTAAAGATTTGTCAACACGGCAAACAAAGACCGGGACTACCTCCCGTTTTCTTGTGCTTCCTGTGACCGTCATTCATCCATTAATGAGCAGCTTGGAACAGAGTGACTCAGCGGTAAATCAAAGCTTACTCCCAGCTCGCTCATTATGTCAGGGACAAGCTGAGACAGACAGTCCACAGGGACCAGCTGTCCTCCAGTCAAGCGCTGTGAGGTTCAATGACAGGAGCCCCTACAGAGAGATGAAGTACATGCACTCGCAAATACCTTCATGGGCAGGTAACACTGTTGGATGACACAGTAGCCTTCACAGAAAATGATTTTCCCAGAGACTCACAGGTGTCAATACACATGTCAACAGTTTTGGGTGAGCTCTCCTATGGAGGCCTGGTGTTACTGCTGAATTATGTGTTCAGCTCCAGCGGTGGGCACTGGGCTGTGTCACCATAAATCTGTCAAGGCCTTTGACAACGATGCCACTTGTTAACGCCAAGCCAACTTACCTCCAAAATGACCTTGATTCTGAACCTCACCCAAACAACTGGCGGATACTTGTGCCTGCGCGTACCCTCAAATCCCAAGAACGTTTGCTGAGAGACACGACTGAATGAGTCTCTAGCTGACTGTAGGTAAAACACCATTGCATGACCTTCAGTGCTCAAAGGTCTTGCTTTTACCTCATACTTATGGCGCCCTTCTATAGACCACAACCATTTAAAAAGTCACCCTTTAATGAGCATTTTTGACAAGAGCAGTAAAAAGACAAAAACCTATAGACATATTAGACATAAACACGATAACACTCGGCAGGCCATCTGCACCGCTTACAACCACATTTTGTCATGATTACACATGCATACAGACATCATTTCTACACTGTCATGGTCGGTAATAACTGGGTTTTCATTGGCCTGCACTACTTGATTTGGATTGGGAAATGACTGAATGGGAAGCAATACTGATGAGCTCAGTGGGGTTCCAAAATTTAAACTATCTTCCACCCATGTTCACAGCAGGGTGGACAAATTTGTATGCTGAAGTTGTTTCTTTGCTGGGGACTGTTGAATTTCAGAGGAACTGTGGTCATATATACATGGTACATGAGGCAATGTATTAGTGGCATTATGGATCATTTCATGTTATACAGAAAATATGCCAACCTCATCATCAACAAATTAGTGAAACTAGCATCATCAGCTACCAGCAATTAACTCACCAGTATCTAGTATGCCCTTTAGATAGATACTAGTTGCATTGTGCCAAATAGGACCACAGTGTCTCCAAAGTGCAAATATACAGCGAACATATTGCTCTTCACCTTAAACTCCAGGCGTTCAGCAATGTCTACAGGCCCCATATCATGAATATTCAGCCAAGCTGCGCCTTGTCCAACATGTTCTATTTTAGAGATTTGTGCTACCAAAATGTATTGCTCCTGTAATCCATTATGCCTCTGTGTCATATTTGTTTACAATCAATTTGGTGCTGCGGCAGTTCGGTTGCAGCGAGACCGAGGCCTGGAGTAAGTGTGTGTGTGCGTGTGTGGGGGGGGCTGTTTCTGAGCCACTCCTGTAACAGTTCAGTGGGTATGCCTCGCCAGTGCTGTAGGCAGTGCAGAGGAAGAGAGGGGGCGGGAGGAAGCGGGGGGGTGGCGAGTGTCGAGGATACAGTCTAACAGTAGAAAGTAGGAAGGCTGAGGAGGGGAGATAGTGCGGGACTCATTATCAACTACAGTTGAGAGTTCGGCCGACATGAGGAGAGCTCCTGAGGGCTGCCAACACTCACATGCATGCCACGCACGCAGGCACACACGCATGCACACATCTCCCCTAAATCTCTTTTTTTTCCCCCAGTCAGCTCTCACTCATTCTCTCATCTTTCTGCTTTTTGCCATCAAGCACTCATTCTCGCTCTCTTGGAGTTCATATGTCATATTTCTTTGTGTCAGTCTAATACAATCTCTCTTTGTCTGCGTGTCTCTTTTGGCGAGCGGGTATGAAGATACAGAGTTGGCATTAAGGCCTCTGAGAGCTATCAGATCAAAACAGGCTCTCCCTGGTTGTCTCATTTTGGTATAGATTGATATCGAGCATGCTGGAGGACACGTTGTGCTTCTGTGGCTGGACTGTGTTCAGAAGGAAATGTGTGTAAGTATAAAATGTGTATGCAAAATAGCAGGGTCGGGCAGGGGGGGAAATCGACAGCTCGTCTGTTAATTAGGCAAGTTAATAGAGCGGCTGCTGATTCACTTCTGTGTCAGTGAGATTCATAGTGGGATGCAGAGACCAAGGCAGGACATGTGAAGCATCAAAATGGGCGGCTCAAGACTCTGGACAAAAGCTAAATAAGGTGAAGGGAGCAGCCATTACACTGATGCAGTTCTGGGACTTCAGCTGTCTCTGAATGAGGAAACTTTGGCGAGCAGACACAGGCAGGCAAGTTTTAAAAGTTGCTAAAATGCTCTGAAGAGACGAGAGTAATGAAGCTAGTGTATATTTTGTAAAATATTTCATCTAGAAATTTCTCGTTTCCATGGTAGCCTGTCCTCGGATAAACCCTTATTCATAAAGTTGGCGGACAATACACAACATTGAAGGAAAGCATGTATTTCAGAGAAATGGTAATTGAAGGCTTTCAATTAAATATCACTCATGCTCTGTTCAAGAATTCCAGGAAAGTTAAGTCATTCACAACTAAAGAGGGAGCACATTGGGATATGTTTTATACTTGCAGCACGGTCACATGCATCAGACAACACATTTCAAAATAAACAAAATTCTATATTTGCCATAATAGATACATGCATGCTTGTCTCGAGAATTTGCATGCTCAGCCATTCATATCTAAAATCATGCAATACAAAACCGAAAATTTAAATCTAATGCTTACACGCAATTGGTCAGTGACATCCTCCTAATTGTGAAGGATTATAAACAAACACTATAGTATGCTTACCTGCACACAACAAATGGCAATTAAAGAAGGAGGGAATAGGTATTGGAAAAGATGCACTGTGTGTGTGTGTGTGTGTGTGGTGATTCGGTTTGGAGGATTGCAAGACTCAGGAGGGACAAAATCAATAACAGTAAAAGGCCGTGAATGCAAAACAGAGGAGTCCAAACACTGCAAAGCATGATAGAAGGGTTTCCCAAAATGCAACGGCCAGGGTGTCTCCTTACAGCACCCTCCATTCATTGTGACATCTGTTAGGTTTTGATTTTTCAGTCTGTGGACATGAATATTTCAATTCCAATCTTCCTGAATTCAACTGCATTTTCTGGTGGATTGGTTTTCTTTTTTCATCAAAATTCTAGAGCTGAAGGAAGAGTTCTCAGATGAGCTATGGCGCAATGCCCAAAATTCAGCATGGACTTGAAAAATGGCAACAGAATGTTTAAATAGTCACACACTAATTAATGTCTATAAATAGGAATGGTCTGAATTTGAGGCATAGAAATGCTGAGTGCTCATCAGCACAAAGGGTCCCGCTTGCGGAGTACGTTAGAAGTGGAAGGACACACTGATAACAGAGGGAGAGAGAGTGTCAGATTATGATAAGACTCATCGGCCCCGTTTCTATGTGCCAGCTTTTGAATCGGAGCAGAATAGAAGAAAGCGGCAAATGAAGGAAAATGTTTCTTGAAAGGAAACGGATTTGTGAGTGCTGGGGAGCTAGCCAGGAGAGGGCGCCCCTTACTCAGCAGAATACACTCAAGCAAGCAGACACACACACACACATACACAATGTTGCATCTTAATCATATTCACCAGCTGGAGATACCAATCTTTTTTGTGGCCATTACTTTCAAAGTCTCCTCTAATCTCACTTGCTCTTCATCATTTTTCAGATTTTCCAGCCCTCTTATTCTCCCCTCCCCTTTCTCCGGTCCGATGCTAAATTTTTCAACTCGTGTCTCTCCTTAGGCAGAACCAGGCCTGACTCAACTATGTACTCAGGAAATTGCATCCAACGCTGGTGTTAATTCATGTTTCTCATATGCAAATGCAACTGTTCTACATCATCCAATCAGTAGTGAGAATCCCTATGTATTGAAAATTGACAGAAAGCAGTGTTTGCATTTACTGACATAAAGGTGTGTTGCCATGGAAACAGATCGCCAAGATAGATGTTATAAATACAGATAGGACTTAGGAAACTGAGGTTATTAGTCCAAGTGGCACTACACGTTGCAGTATATGAATATTTCTATGAACTGTGGTGGAAGTGGTTTTGACAAAAGCTGAGGTGCACTACTGCTGAGTATTCAAGAGAAGTGGCGCGTGCTGCGTCTTCCTGACAGCGCTATTTATCAGAATAAAAACGTTTCCCAAAAAGAGCGACATCTCTTAAAATGAAATGGAAATTGTATGCAAAAGCAATCGAACTGCTGTCACAGTATATATTCATACACTGTGCATACACTGTATACACTCACCAGGCATTTTAGTCTGTTACCCTCTGACTAATTTAAAATCAAATTAAGTTTGTAGACATCATCCACTGCCATTTTGTGCTAAAATAAATAAATGCTATTTATTTTTCAAGATACAGTAAGCTCACAAGACACCCTGAACTGCACTCTATAGAGGCTGTACGCTGAGGCTATTTCGTAGCAAATACTGCATAGCGAGTGTGTCGGTGTGTGTGAGCATCTGTGAGAATACAACATGTTGAACCTTGAAGCAGATGGGCTCCAGCAGCAGAACACCACACCAGGTGCCACTACTGTCAGTGGAAAACTAGCATTTGGACAAAATGTTGCTTGTTTGTGAGGTTTTCATTTCACATTCAAAAACAGTCAGAATTTTGGAAGAGAAAATAACAAGGAATAGCTGTGCTGCTGTGGGGCGCTGACTACCAGTTGAGTGTCATTTAAACACCAGCAGCAGACCTGAGTACAAGACTACGCCTGTCGCTTTATGACCACAGTGCTGCTCGGAAATCTGCTCCACCTGTGTGATGCTATCTTTCCAATATGGCCCCGAATGTCCGAATGCAAAATCATTGCAACGCGATTCGAACAGGCAGCCGAAGAAAGCGCGCACACACACAGACACACTCACAAAGCTCGCAGTCCCACACTGGCGCCTGACAAAACCTCCTGGGAAAAGTTTTAGACATTCTCACATCCATATTCATGAGGTTATTATAAGGTTACTTTAATAATTTTCTGTCAGAACACTCTGCTCGGAGAACCGGTCAGGAGGCACACCCTTGGGTCCTCCATATTCATACAGCGACCGCCAGCCGTCTTGACTAAACACCACAGCAACTCATCCCACTGGTAAAGTTAAATCCTGTGAAATGCTGCTCCCCTGCCCAACCCTCCCGCCAAAAAATCATGAGCTAACATTTGTAAATCTCTTTACGCACTTTCCTGTAATTGATTTAACATGCTGGAATCAAAATCCAGTCATCTGATACCTCTTGAATAGAATAGATTGGATTAACATTTGATCCAGGACTGGCTTAGAGAACATTTACACTGCTGATATACAGGTTTGTCAAGTTCCTTATCTGCATGTGCGTATAATCTCCCCTATATGCGCCATCAAACATTAATTTCACGCTGCAGGGCGCCTCGCATTATCAGTTACAACTCAAAGTTCCCAGCTTTAACACCTAAAACTCAACAGGCTGCCAAGTCTCTACCGTCAAGGTCGCTTTGCCCTTCCTTGCAGCCCTCTGAATGAAACAAAGCTCTCTACGGTCTGTCTGGAAAAAAAAAAAGAGAGACAAAATGAGTCTGACAAATGAGCAAACCACCGCAGGGGGCTGTATGCGTTGCAGCATTAGTGGGGTTTTGTTAGTGGGATGGGTTGGTTGCGGGAGCCGACATGCATGCAGTCTCCCTCGCGGCCGAGAGGTTAGAGAGTCACCAAAAGTTTCGAGGGTGGAGAGAAGTTGTTATCATGAGGTCTGCATCCAGGTACCTGAGTATATCTCCCTGCTCTTCAATTTCATCAGCAACCTC
Organism: Mullus surmuletus; assembly: GCA_903171835.1. Taxonomy (NCBI): domain Eukaryota; kingdom Metazoa; phylum Chordata; class Actinopteri; order Syngnathiformes; family Mullidae; genus Mullus; species Mullus surmuletus. Next base: position 66,094 of record CAESWR010000294.1, read on the forward strand.
TTCACACCTGCAACGATGTGAAGAAGGCTGTCATCATCACGAGTTTGCAACAAAAGCTTCTTTTTTTTTTCTTCTTCCCTCCTTCTGAAATGTAATTGGGCAAAATTTTAGGCCAGACACAAAAAAAAGTACAGAAGGTGTATCGTTAATTAGCAAAAAATACCCAGCAGATGAGACACGAGCTCACAGATGTACACAAAAAGCAGGTAGACAGACAAATGTGACCCCACCCACAGTGCACCCCGTCACCCCCTCTCCGCCCACTCATCACACTGGCTAATGGGCTGGCTGGTGAGTTTCGTGGAGAGGGGTCGGGGGGGCGTCTGTCCCTTACCTGTGTTCCTGTCTGGTAAGATGCAGCAGTGCTTCTGCAGTATGCCTGGCAACACCTTGGTAGAGGGGACACAAAAGGGGACGGAGAGAGCAGAAAGAGAGAAGTTAATATTCCGACAGCTCCTGAGGTGACAAACAAGGTGGAGCTCGGAGGAAGAAAAGGCACCGAGCTTTGCAGTTACTCGCAATTAGCAGAAGAGAGCCCTAAATGAGAGTCCCAGCGTGGATATGGAGAGGGTTCATATGCTTTTTAACCCACAAATGGTAGAGTAGACAATGTATGACGTGCTAACTAGGCAAAAAAAAAAAAAAGGAAAGCACAGGGATAAAAAATTGATCATTTTAAAGTCTGCGTGTGTCGTCACATCAGCGTTCTATTTTGGTAACTTGCTCTTCTCCATCAGCAGCGTTCGCTAAACCAGGAAGTTGTAGCGGCAAAGAAAACATCCAATTACTTTGCCGCTCTCAAGCCTCAGGTGGTCATTCCCAGTGAATAATGCATGCTTGCAATCAACTCTCTGAAGAACTCTCTAAAAATTTAATCCTTGTAAAGCTGCATTTTAGCCACTAATATTTCACCATCTTCGTCAGAGGCAAAAAAAAAAGTAGGGAAAAACAAAATAAAACCACAGTACATGTGTTCGAAACATCTAAAATAGCGGTTTTGCGGGCTTGAATGCCAGACTGAAATAGCGCGACCTTCTTTGTGTTTGTCGGATAGCGGTATCGTTCAGCCAGAGTGTGCGAGGCTCGATATCAATATTATTCTCCACAATGTAAAATACACAAAATTCCAACCAGAAATTAGCACAATAAGGAAACAAGGAGATGCAGAGGTGGCTCAGCAGGCGCTTTCCCCACATCTTTGTCTTTCCATTTGACTGACAGGCCTAATGTTGCCAGGATAATTCCTACAATATACCCACCACCCACTCTTTGTGAAACTGTTAACACTCGTTTACATTTGCCATTGCTTTATTATTTGAATCTTCACTGGAAACGGAGCGAGTAGATCGAGGCGAGTGTCTCCTTTGATTAAAGAAATGAACACAATGGAAAGTAAATCTTGAAAAGAGAGAAAAGGTCAGATGTAAAAAATAGCCGTGTGACTTTTCTCTGGAGGACGTCGACTAGGCTGTTGAGCCAGGCTGCAGGATGAAGGCCTCAACTCGCACTCTTTCTTTGTCATTCTTGGAAGATATGAACAAACATGTGGTTTTGAAGTTATTTATTGTTTCTTTAGTTAACAGTTCCATTCAGAATATCAATGCAATACCAGAATGTGATATGTGGCCATATAAATTAACTGACTAAAAGATGGATCGGCCATGATGATATGCGTAAATCCAGACACTGAATATATATAACCTGGTTTGACTATATTTCAGATGATTTTGGAGGTTTAATTTTGAGATATTTTGTGATGAGTGGAAGCAAATTGGCCAAGTGGATTTTTTATGCAGCATGCACCCTTTATGTGTCATCATTTAAGTCTCTGGCTGCATACAGGCCACGCAAATTAGTGTCGTTGCTAAATTGTTTTAGGATTTGTTGACCCATTTTAGAATGAAAATTAGTTTTTAATCACTAGGTTTTGTCATACCAAACACTGCAGAAATAGCAGCTCATTATGTGTAAATAGAAGAGAAAAAAAGGGGAAAAAAAGAAGGTATTAAAGCGACAAATATGGTGGTTGGTGCCCTGCCGCTCATGCCTCATTAGGATATTTGCACACTGATTAAACAATGTGAATATGGGCATAAAATTCTAAATGGACTTTTATTTTGGGGATTTCAAATAATAACTTGTTGAACGACAAAACTTTCTGTCTTACTACTTAACACAAGTGGAGTGCTTTGCGTGCGTGCGTGCAAGCCTTGTAATTCAATTCAGACGTGAAGATCTCTTCGGTAAACAACTGTTTAAAAACAGTTGAGACAAAACAGATGAGCGGTAGATAAAAGTGTAGAGATGAGAGATATAGAAATTGGTTTGTAATGACTGCAGCAGCTGCAGTCATAATTGACGCTAGCGAGCTGGCTGGCTGACTGGCTGACTGGCTGGCTGCCTGGTGGAGAGTTGTGCCGGGGAAGTGTGGAACTGTCAGGGACTCTTCAGCGTCTTCGACTCACAGAGCTGTCGCTTGCCTCTAATTTACACTTAAAAAGGAATGGAGACAAGACGTCAAATTCGACACATAAAAATGCATTAGGCGCCCGTTTGTTTGTCTTTTTAAGCTCCAGATGAAGACAAGGGGAGGATTTATGTCACGGCGTAAAAGATTTACAGGACGCACAAGGACACATAAGTGGGACAACAGAAAATATAAAAATAGCGAAGAATTAGGATTGATACGGTATGGTCGGTATTTTGTATAAGCCATGTGGGTGTTTGTTCTCTGGCGTTTATTTGAATAGCTGGATCACTGAGGGAAGATTACAACTGCACTGATTTTACATGATGAAGGCCAAGCAGACATGAAAGGAAATAATCAAGGTGAGAATCACCAAATGACAATATTATACCCATGGAAATATAACTGTGATACCAATACTATTTTGTAATATAATAGCAATTGTAATATGTTGGAGTACCAAGCATTGCAAATCACATCCCTATGGAAATTCAGCATCATTATGAGATTGAATACAGTCTGTTTGTCCCCCCCACACAAAAGCCATCCCGCCGTAACTCTCCCACGCCTTCACAATTCACATATACACACACTCTGGATCACTGTATCTTCATGCAAAGTATCACATTCCTTAAAAATCCTTAATCAAAAGCCCTCCAAGGTGTGAATGAGTCTTCAAAACTCCTCCGAGTCACCAAGTTAATAAAAGGACCACTTGTGTATGTGCTCCTCCAGTAGGACGCTTGGACACACTCGCATTTCCTGAGGCTAGAAAGAAAGAAAAAAACAAAATATACTCCGTGGGGACGTCATTAAAAGCTGAAAGTAGTAGACGTCTTCGCTGTCTGTCTTCTATTTATACAATTAGCCTGTTACATCTACATTTCTTGGCGCATGGGATTAAAAATTCTTTAATATCGCATGAGACACATCGTCAAATATATCTGCGGTATTAAATCCTATTATAGCTAGTGCGTTTATTTCTTATATGATGTATATTAAAGACACACCACCCCAACCTAATACACTGTATAACATTATATCCACTGCTGAGCTCCTAGGCAGAAATTCAATCTTATCAGTTTTCCGTGTTTTTCAGCATCAAAAAGATGGGTTTTTTTCGGCATTTCTTTTGCACAACTTTAAGGTTTTTCTGCCTGAAGATACTGACATGGAATAAACTAGTACTGCTCCGGTAAGTGCCTCCTCTAACAGAGATAAACAGTAAAAGAGGCAGACGAGAGAGGGAGAGGGTTAGGCAGAGGAGAGGAGAGGAGAAACAAGCCCATGAATGCTCATTAACAGAGCTGAACAATCAAATGGGCCAACGAAGGTGACTCACGCGCCGTTTCACTGCATCGAGGAACTTTTCCCGTCTGATAAAAGTTCTCTGAAAACGACCCCAGATATAACAGTACTGATTACTTCCCTCCATGAAAGTCCATTTGTCTGGTAAGATTGTTTTGTCTACTGCCTGATGGAGCCCGCTTCATGAGACGGGAGAGATGGGAAAATAGCCTCCACAAAGAACCGGCTGATGCTCATGAAAGCAAATATTTCAAATGATGGTTGTTTTTGAACTTCTACACCCCCTCCCCGCTTTCCGGTAGTGACCATTCTGAGCAAACTCTGTCTGGGATTTGGTGTAAAAGAAAAAAAAAAAAAAAAGCCTCCAAACGAGTCGGACTCCAGTGTACCACATTTAATGTTCCTGTGCATGATGAGCGCTTGGGGGCAACACGACCTGGCTTGACCGGGGCAGTGGGTGGTCAAGAGGAAACGATATCCTGCCAGGACATGTATCTGGCTCTGGCTTTTGAGGGCATCTAAGCACACATACTCCCTCACATACCTGTGTTCACATGCTATTACCACCAGACGCAGGCAATTATCACAAGTGGTGGCATATAACAGGATAGCTCGCCGCCCGCCGCTGACGGCCAGAGTGTGACTCTTCCTGAGCTAATGGAGATCCGACAGGATCGACGGGAAGAGGAGTCACTTCAATGCATTTCAAAGCTCTTTCCCGTCTGCCTTGAGCGCTCGCCCGTTCCCACTCTTGCTATCTGGCGGGTCGGTGTGGAGATTGAGCAGAAGATAAGGCACTCGAAGCGCTCGCCTTATCAATAGCTACCAGAGGCGAGGCGCGCACAAGTGGACACAATCCAAATACCTTTCGATACAATGCGGCTCAAGGGAGCAAAGCGGTAAATGGAGGTCTCGAAAATCACCTTCGGGTGCACTTCTCCCCCCGCACACGTGTTGGTGATAATTCCAAATGACAAACGCACCTGGGCAAATTTTCACTCAACCGAACGTGTGTGTAAATAAAGGGGAGATTGCGAGAGCCCCTTAGGATAGCGATGCATCTGCAAAGTGCCGGAACGGAGCCTCGTCGTTGAGGTTAGACAGAGGTCGACGCCTAACACAGGAAAACATCCGTCAACGCGCTCACTCAAAGGCTGGAGCATGAGAGCGCGTTGTCTGCAGGGAAGGCCCCAACAACTGATGTTGGAGGGTAAAAGGACACGACTGTGGTGAGAAACCGGGGAGAGAGCAAGAGAGCAGGTCACCTGTTTCCATCTCGCCATCCGGACTGTGGAGAGTGGAGATAACAAGCTCTATTATCAGCCCCCACTGTTACCTTCAAACTACTCTTAAAAACGTGTGCTTAACTTCTTATTAATATCTTAATCCATCTCAAATCCATCTCTTTCATGTAACAGAGATTTCCTAGAATCTGAGCTATTTGTATTTACTGGAAACTGCATTATCTCAAATTTTCTCGCCGCCGAGCCCTCTGAAGGTGTAATAAAAAAATAAAAAAATAAACCTCTGCGATCAGCAGGCTGCAGATTTGTTCCGCGAAACCATCCGATATTGAGTATTTGGTCCTCGGTCCAATAGCGACTAGGTAATTACTCGGGGAGATAAAACCATGGCTAATGATAAACACCTTGATCACATTAGTACAATTACAGCACTAAGTAATTCTCTGGAGCTCAATCAAATCTCCTATACACCTGCCCCAGTGAAAAATTCTCCTGCCTTGATGATCCTTCATTAGAGTAAGCAGTTTTATTAAGCCAATATATTCAACTTCACTGCCTGGTTTAAAGGGTATGGTAAAGACTTGGTAGCAAATGAGCTGGGCTCCTCGCCAACCGTAATGGTATTAGGACTTATGCTCTACAAGGGAGACCTCAAGTACACTTTGGGAGTGTACGGGGGATTGTGTTTGCAGGGGTCTTGCACCTGCATCAAGATCAAATATCACATCTTAAGGAGAGCGGGATGAACCTTCAGGGACTCATTTATAATTCCTTTTCAGGGATGATTTACCTTTGTTTTAGCTTTAAGTCTGTGAGAAAGAGATATTTCCAGCGACAGCTGCGGTGATGATGAAAATGCTCTTGTCTGTCTGACATCGCCAGACTGGTAAAATCATCATGAATTACGATACTGCAACAGCATCAAACTGCTTGGATTTACGCAGGTAGAATGACATCTTGGTAATGGAGCTTGTAATGTGTCACATTTGACTTTGGCAGCCGTTGGGGGCAATAAAGATGACACTGACACCCACCTGCCGTGGCCAGCAGCAGAAGAGCTACAGAGACTCGCATCCCGCACGTACACAAAACTGTCTGCTATGCATTCGTGGATTCGTAAACCCGTGTCCACTGCGTCACCTTTGAATAATTCTGCACCCAAAGCCAAACAGATGTAAGCGCAGGGAAACTGAAGGTGAACTGCACTGCTGGACAGAGCAAAATGAGCGAGGGGAAAAGGGATAAAAGAAGTGGAAACAGCAGAGACACGTCTCTCTCGGCGAGTGAACAAGCAAAGAGCCCCGCTGAACTGAACGTTGCAGCATTCACTCTAAGCCTACAGTAGTCGGTTCGACGTTCACCTCGGCTCCTCTCCCCTCAGTGATGACATCACCGCACGCTAAAAAAAATGTCGAGTCTCGGCTCCGCTCTGCATCTTCAAACAGACTATGAGAGCCTTATCGTGTCACTGTCAGAGAGGCAGAGTCCACACATGCCTCTCATTGACAACTTTGAGAGCATGAGTGTGGGCATGTGTCGGATCTTGCAAGTAGTTTGACAGCAGCACTGAACAAGCTACCTTCAATTCCGGAGTGCATATGAGGGCGAATGGTGTCAGCAACTCTTATATTTCCCTCCCTTTTTTTCTTAGTAGGTAAAGAGGTAGCTTTAATTGGGTCCTCTCCTTTTCATGTAATGAAATTGCCTGGTTGGATGAGTTTAAAGAAAAAGCTGATTTTTCCATCTCAAATGAATCTTCACGCTTTCACTGAAGGAATGATTTGCTGTCTGGTTGAAAACAGAGGTTATGATGTGGATGAGGTGAAAGGTGCCCCACTCCCTCACACACACACACACCTCCTCCAAAGCTGGAAATGACAAGTAATTTATTTCTCAGTCACATAAGGACTTACAGAGGTGACATGTATTTATCGCCTGCCATCTGGCACCTGTCCACCCACGGTTTCCCTCTCTTTGAGGTACAGAGGGGCATATGCGCGCGTCCCACTCCGACACACCCAGCTAATGGATGCAAACACATCCACACGCACAAAGATAGTGTCAATTATGCTCCTCGCTGATTTCGAGTAATTGCATCTACTCGCTGCCGCTGCTGCAGCTCTATGGCACTTCTGGCTACCTGCATAATGAATGAACACGGGACACTTTACCCCAAAATAACAGATGCTGCATGGTGGAAAATGGAGTTTTGATGTAAAGCTAAGTCTCTGATAAAGGACCACACCTTCAGAAGTCCCATATGGTCCATCATTTACACACCGGGGCCACACTAAGGCAGCTGTGTGACGTCTGACCACACAGATCTAAAAATAAAAATGTTTTGTATTATTAAGCAGGGTGCTGAAACAAGGAGCATGTTGAGGGGGAGGGGGGAAAAAAAAGTACCTGTGTGAGCTTCATTGAGCTCCTAAAGCCGTGAAACAAATATATTCTCCCTATTTTGAGCACCTCTGTGATTATGATTTCTGATGATCTGAGTGCTGGCAGCAAAGCACTTTGTCAGTCTCGCTGGATGCCGAGCGCCGGGTGTTTTTCTCCACGGTATCAGCGGCAGTGCTGAAGCAGGCACTCTGTACAACTTCTCCGCTCCTTGTGTCGCTCAATCATGGAAATCTATGGGAGCCGGGGTGTCAATACTTGCAACGACACTGAATTTTAAACGATGCAATGTGCCAGCGCATAAATGGCAGAGATGACAAGTTTTCCTTTTTTTCCTCACATGAACTCGGATTTAACTATCTATTCATCCCTAACATCATGGTTCCACCACTTGATTACTCCTATGGGAATTTTGCATATACTGCTTGTGCCCTCCTCGCCGCAAGCTATTATGTAACCTGTCTTACACAGGCCAGTGTAGTTTTCTTGACTCTTACAAAACCCACAACTCTTCCGGTAGCTTCTTTTCTCAAGCTGTGTGGAGCTCCTCTCTCATTCAGGATTGCAACACTGTCAGACAATCAGTGAAGCTCATCCACCCACAGACACCAGAATCAGTGTTTTGTGGTAGTGCCTGAAAAAGAAGTGGGGCTACCCTGGCATCCTTGTAAGAACCTGTTTCTTAATGACTAAAAAGCTCCTCATCCATGCCTTTTCCTCCTCAACTGCAGGATCAATTAGCATAAGGTGGAGTGGACATCATCTTAGTGTGATTGCTTGTATTTATTAAACAAGTTAGATTTTTTTCCTGCTTAATTCTGCATGAGTTTCTAAATGCACCACCCTGAGAGAGCCAGCACTCTAAAAGTCTGACTGCCTCAGAGAAATCCGGCTAAAACACACCCTTTGCCTTCACGGCTGCATGCACCATCTGATTTCCAGTAGGATGATGGAATACAGTGTTTGCATCATGCACGTTTCCTATTTCCATGAGTTCAATGT
>CAESWR010000294.1:75124-88847 GCA_903171835.1 Mullus surmuletus
TAGTTCGAGCTCGGCTATTTCCCTCGGAGGCGCGATGTTACAGCCCCCGTTTTGGCGCCAATTTTGAAAGCTGACACAAAATGACTCGCTAACGCCGCTAGCTAAGTAGCATTAGCTGTAGCTTCTCTGTCCCCACTTAACACTCTGGTTTTTGCTCCTTCGTCACATTCTGCTGCGTATCTATGCGGACATGACACAAAGGAAAGAAGGTGAGCTCTGCTTCTGTCGTCAAAGTCTCGCACAAAAGCGCATTTAGTGTTGTGCGAGCACCGCTAACTGACGTAGCTAGCTTGCTGAGTCTCGCGCTGGGATTGGAGCAACGCTGTAAACAAATGCACGTGCTCAGCTGCTGTCAATCACAGCAACGCCTGCAGCCACTGCTATCCACTAACACTAGTTAAATCATCTTTAATCTTACATTAGGATGTTCAGAGACATTTGGTGAAGTGAGAAAAATGCTTAAGCTGTAGACTGCAGCCTGTAAATCACCTTACTTAATGCACTTAATTTTTCCTATTTGTTGATGATTTGAGAGGTGTTTGTGTCTGCTTAACATTTTGCTTTATATCTCTCTTTTTTTCAATTAGTGTTTAAGTCAAAGGTCCTCCACAAGTTTTACCCTCCACTCCACCCACCAGTGTTAGAGACAGATCCCAGCCCGCCATGCATCGCGGAAGCCTTATCGAAAAAAGCACATATGAAAAGGAAAGCTCCCCAAACAGGTACTGCCTACAGTAAGATCACTTTTTCAATCCAAATTAAATGTGCTGCATAAGAAGAAATGACACAGTGATGCACCACGTTATAGTTCTTCCCCCTTCCTCTGTCGCTGTTCTTTTACTTCTTCTTGCAGGAGATGCAGGGACAGCCAAACCAGGCAGACGGCTGTACACTGTTCTACCCCCTCCCGCAGACTACCCACAGCAATCTGTCACACTCCCCCAACTAGAAAATATAAAAAGTGCAAAGGATCCAGCTGGTAAGAAGACCATAATCTTACATTTATGGACTTGTGCTCTGCACCATAAAACTAAGGAGCGATTTGTAGCACCAGGTTTCCTCAGGTTTGCTGTCAAGTCTTAAACTCACTCTTTCTGAGTGTCTCTTCTCCCTCAGTTAATGGAAACAGACCGGGATAATCAATTGTGTTCCTGAGCTGAAAATGTAAATGTAGCACAGATGGTGTTGAGCATGGTTGATTGTGCCTTCACTTTGATCTGTCAAATGAATCTGTTTTTTGTCAGCAGAAAGTTGATTAACTCTCCTGTTTTCAGTGCATTTGCTACTGCGTGCTGAAATATTCGTGACCTGTGATGACAAATGTTGGCAGGCTTTGAGTCAAGGACAAGTCTGGAAGTTGACTGATACATCATTTAAATACTTTATTTTGTCTTCTTGCCCTCTCTTGTCATGAAGCGCCAGGATGATCAGATTGCAATTACAGTCCTGGCTCATTACACACCCCTGTGCTCATCATCTTCCTTAATTCAGACCTCCATCCATCTGATATTCTTTCGCTTTACCTGAATGAACTGGAAGAGATTAGTTGGCCAGACAACATCTGAAAGTTGCCGTGAGAATATATGATGAAGTTGAGTTTAATTAATTGCACTTGCTTAATTGCTGAAGAAGATCGCCAATTTTTTTTCTAGCCCTTTCTTAGCTGCAGCATGTTTGTACGCTAACATGAAGGTGGCCTCTGTGACGTCTCAGTGCCTCTGGAGAAGTGTAATACTCCCACGTTAGACTTGAATCTTGGATTAAGTAGGACAATATGAGTTCTCTCTCTGTCTTGCAGTGTTCATAAAAGCAAAAATAGTGTCCAACTTTTCCCCCCTGGCCCATGTTATCCCGTCCACCCATGTTTTTAATAGAAATCAGCCCAACAGCGTTTGAAATCCTGTTGATCGGCAGACAAACAAGTACCTCATCATCTCTGTGGACACCGCCAGGCTCAAACACCACAGCAGAAGCCCTCATAATGATTTCCCCAACATTGGACATTTTAGTCAATACACATCAAAAAGCGTAAATACAAATATAACCAGGGGTGTTGCTGGTTTGATGTACAATACTCTCTGCAGGAAACACATACTGTGCACCACATGCACTACGTTACCTTCTTAACCACCTGTAGTATAAAGCTTAGCTCCTTTTACAGCTCTTTTTCTATCAGAGACGACTCCAACTGGCTTCACTGATTAGAATGGAATCAGATGAGAAAAAACAGCATGTTTGATTAATGGAATTGGCTAATGCGGTGTGAGGGAGGAAAGGAACCTGTAATTTCTGGACGCTCACTGTGACATTATTTGATATTACTGAGATTCAGATCCCCTCCCTCCTGCTGTTTCAGCTTGTCTGTAGGCGATTCATCAAGGTGAAACCCTTGTAAAGCTGCTCTGCCTCTCCGCACTGGCCATATATATGGCACATAATCGATGTTTGCAACAGTACAAACACAAAAGGCGCACGTTTTCTGAACAATATGAGATTGTTTTATTAGATAGTATTATGCTGCACCTGATAGATTGTTTTTTAGGTAATTATGTCCTGATACCCACAGAGGAGGAAGTCGACGAGTGCAGTGAAGAACTTGACCAAGAAGAAGAGGCAAAGGGACAGAAAAGGAGGAGGAGGAGGAGAAGGAAGACGAGGCCGACGGCTGATGGAGACTCTGGGAAAGGTGGGGCGGATCCACAGAGAGAGTCAGGTCAGAGTGGGAGTCCTGTGGAAGAAAGAGGAGAGCGCCTCAGCATGAACAAGAGGAGGAAGCTAAAGAAGAAACGGCACAAGGAGAAGCTGCTCTCCCTGGGTTTGATGCCCCGGGCCTCCGCCCTGGAGTTCATATATCAAAAAGACGTCGACCAGAAGGAGGAGGAGGAGGATAACGAAAAGAGGGCAGCTGAGGTGTTGGATTTCCTCAAGACAACTATGGAAATCTACGTGTCAGATTGTAAGTATTCAGCCCACATGCCCGGCCTTTTTGGATCAAGCACACTAAATCTTTTCGACATTGCCAAAACCCGTGCCAAAATATAACACCTGCCACATGCACAAGGTGACGGTGCCAACACAAAGAAATCATTTAAAAGCTTCCTGCTGTAATTCTAGTTCCAAAGATTGCAACGTTATTAAGATGCGCTAAATGGAGACAACGCATTTTACCCACACAAGCGCTGACTGGTAAACATTGACAGCACCTGTGATTTATTTCAAACTTCTTTAGTGGGAAGCTGGGCTGTGTTCAGCAATACAAAAGTTAAAAGAAGAGGAAGTAATCATCTTAAATATGTGGATTATTGATGGCAGACACACTTTGCAAACTCCAGCTTACCTAAAGCAATCACACTCTCCAGTCACTGAGTTTTTAATCAAGGCTCTGAGCTTGCCCCAAGACACAAGTTCCTCAAACTGCAACGTGTGCGAAAAATTAAGCTATGACCGGGCGTGCAAAACAAAAGAAAGCTCCTCTGTAAATTAGCAGTTTCTAAAAGTAAAATACCAGTTGAAAATCAATGGTAATAATGATACCAGTACCCTTAAAATGATACCAATACCAATTGAGTACTTCATTTCGTCTTTTTGTTATTTCATTAAATATTAATCACGCGAATAGAAAGCAATCAGTTGGGCAAATGTCAGATTCTTACACAAACACATTGAAAGTGCTTAAATTACGGTCGTGGTGATTGGCAGCGAATAAAACCATACTCATGTTTTTTCTAGATCTGGGTTCAAAAACAACCGATTGCAGGTATCGTTTAACAGGCGTATTTTTGTTGTTGCTGTTTTGGTCGATACATGAAAAGGTATTGAGTACCAATAGCCAGCCCTAGTGTCCGTACTGGCATGCCTTTGGGAATGAATGGAAAAAAACTGACAATTTTATTTTGTTGATGACGCAGAGTCTAGACAGCAGAGGTTAGGTACAGAAATATGTATAAAAGTGAAAAAAAGCTGCTGTGAATTGGGTTTATATAATGGCAAATTCAATTAACATTATTGTTAATGGCCTTATTTCCTCAAAAAAAAACGTCTGTAGTCAAATTAAAGCAGTCTCGCATAATGCTTCGGGGGGGGGATAATTGAAAAGACGGAGTGGTGGTAAATAAAAACCAGAGACTTTATTGAAAGAAATATCTGCACAATTTAATTGATGTGAAACAAAAAAACTCTTATTTCCTCTCAGCTTCATCTGGCGCAGACCGGCTTCCTAGCCTGTCGGGGACGTTGGACGACCTTTTGAGCAGCATAGCTGGCGGCAGCGGGCCCGTCTCTCTTGTCAAGCAGCTCTACACTCTCAAGGAGCAAGTTCAACAGAAAGAGACGGAGGCGCTGTCAAAGGCACTGGAGGACATCCATGGCAACACTTCCATGACTGCAGGTCAGTGATAGTCATCAAGAGTGAAATGCATACAAAGGGTCAAAGGTGAGTAATGGAAATTCTCTGAATTCTCAGTCACAGAAATGCTGAGAGGAATACTTGTTGTGATTTTTGCTTTAATGTAATGCTTCTCAATGCTTGCCTCGTGTCCATTGTTGTCCGTCTCGGCATCTTCTTGCTTTGACCTGTCCTTACACGTTTATTCTTGCCTCCGTCTGTCCCTACTTGCCTCTAGAGCTATATCCCCTCACATGAATCTTGCCCGGACTTGCCTTCATCAGCCCTCACCGGTCCACACGTGCCTCTGATTTGCAAATAATACACCCGCTCTTGTAAACAATCACATCTTACACACACAGGTGACCATTCATTTATTAACAAGTCTCAGCTGGTTAACCTTGCTTTAACTCTGTCAGAAGCTAAAACACGGCAAGCCCCCAGACACGTTTTCTCCTGTGACTGCTGTGTGCGTGCATGCGTGTTTGCGTACATTTACATGATGGGATACCTGGCGGCGTAATAGGATCAGTGGGGACTTGCCACGAGCACATTTGTGTGTGAGTGAGACAGAGAGGGAGTGTTAGACTGGGAGAGATTCAGGCCACTGCCTTATCAGTGACCAGAGCGTCTCGGTCCGTCCCCGTCACCAGGATAACGCCAGTGGAAAACCAGTTTACTATCTCGCCAAGCAGATAGAGCTTGCCCCAGTCGTTGCTGTCCCCTCCACTCACCTGCTCCACACTTGCTTTTCAACCACCCTATCACCACCCGCTTCGTGTTATGCGAGTCCTGCCTGCAAATGCTGCTAAAACGCAAGTCCGCCAATAGATTTTTTTGCCCACAAAAAAAAGACAAAGTCCAGGTGAATGAATCTTTTTTTTTTTTGAAAGATTAATTCTGCTTATTCATCTTATTTTATCACTGCAGTAGCACTTTTGCTGATTCTGACTTTGCTGCAATATTAACGTTTGTGCGTTAAAACATGCAGCGTATACTGCAGTTACATTTTAATCCACATCGGTGGAACTAATCCATGTGCTCGCAGAATAGTCTGTTTTTTAAGTCCTCACTCTATCTACCTTTCGCATTGGCAATCAATTGACTTCGGGAGCAAGCCTACAGCTGATTTCCTTTGAGCATATTTCTCTGCGCCCTGGAGTTCCTCTGATGAATTGCTTTTGGCTTGACTACTCCCTTTTTTATAGTGTCCACTTTACGCTCTGGATAGATTAACTAAATTGAACTCTTAACTTGTCAAGATTAAGTAAAAAAGAAAGATTCTGTTTTGCGTGACAGGCAGTCGTGGCTGTCAACCGTAACAGATGTCTACATGCGGAGAGGCAGGATTTAGATTTTAACGTTGCCTGCAGATTTATTATGCTCAAACACAGCAGCAAATAAGTCTCTTTGGTGAAAACACTGACTGTTTCTGTGGTATTGTGTTGTCAGCAGTCTCAGCTGGAACTGAAATGTTTCCCCTTTTGTCTCTTTGTGTTTTAGAGGAAACCACTGCAGTCGTTTCACTGTTCCAATACTGGATCACAGAGATTCTTCCCATGCAGAGAGATGGGTAGACAGGGCTCTCTGCAATACACCCATGAGACTGTCAGTCACGCACTCAAGGATTATTTCCACCATTCTTTAATACAAATATATTTCTGATCTGCTCGTGTGTTTAGCATACCATTATGTGATGTAGATATTGCAAATGAAGACTACTGACTGTTTTATATCTTGATCTAATGCTTTTTTTATACTTCATACCGTGCAAGTAGAGAGAACAAAGCCAATTAATCCTGAGCTGGTCAAATCCCTCCTCCCACCCAGAATAAAGTTGAAGTTGTCATGATCAAGCTGGTACTTACTTACTTATGCTTAGAGCTGTGCTGTGTGTGGTTCACATGAATCAAACATGTAATTGGTGTTAACATCAAACCTGTTCATTGTATCTAACCTCTAATTACCACTGAAGCAAACGTCAGCTTTGCCGGAACTCCAGTACTGTATCTTGACGTTGTGACATTTGAAACCGGCCGGCTAACCCACCAAATCTTCAATTATCTCAACTCTCCACAAATCAATTCCTGGGTATGTTGATATTCAGTGTGCCTCCTCAAATTAACGTTTCTCCTAAGTGCTCTGCATGGATTGATGGTCTTCAGAGAGTCAACGGTGATGATACTAATGGCTCTTAAATGGCTCTTGTAATAATGGGTAAATCATGTAACTTGATCCCAACAAACACATAAAGCATAGTTATCCAACTTTACACTCAATATAGTAACACAGCGTGCTGTTGATGGATCTCAGGAACCAGTACCACCCATGGAGCGTGTAGCTTAACCTTCAGCACCAGCATACCTGTCTACTGCTCATGTAATCTATTCTAATACATTTATCCATAGCCTGTTGCCAAGGGATGAGTTCAAGAGAAGGGCAGAGATTTATCATGGCTGAGAAGTGTCGCGATGACCCGAGTAAAGAGCTGTCTGCCGACTTCAGAGTTGTTGTCTTCTCAAAACTAGGATACACCATTAGTGGCCACCAGGTTGTCTTGTACAGTACAAGAGAAAGGTGTGTGTATGTGGTGTTCTAGTGATGAACAAATCATGAAGGCTACCATCTGTGGCTTCCTTTCATCGATGGCTGCACCAGGTGCTGCGCAGACAAAGCTCAAGGGCTGATTCTGCAGACCTTAGCCAGAGCTTACAGATAAGACACCATGCCTATCATCAACATGCAACTTTTCTAAAAATATTTATATTGTAATTTTTTGTGATGTCATGTTTGTCTTTAAAGATACTAGCCCATTCTGCTAATAGCCCTGGGTACAACCACAGTCTACAATGAAATATCTCAACTTCTCTTAAGACTATTGGATACCCCTCAATGACTTTTCACAATATGAGGTCAGTTTTTTCTTAACATCTAAGTAATCACAACAACTGTCATATGCCACAACTGTAGGATAGCCTATTTAGATTTGTAATGATGTATCCTTTTACTAGATAATGAGGTTGTTTTGTGGTTACTATTAAAAGGACCTCTTACTGCCATGTCAAACGTATTATAAGAAAACATTTCCGATTACGTTCTTGTTGACACATCTTGCAAAACAAGGAGTTAGAACACCTAGTTAGCTAATCGGTTACAATGAGCTATTGTAAAATCATTGGGAAACAATTAAAAATCAATATGCTCAGCATAATACAAATGCCCGCACCCAAATAAACAATTACATGCTAATTGAACACCAGTCAGACTGCGTCTTAGCACTACAAATAGATGTCTGTTCACCTCACACCTTGTGAGGGCTTGAGAAATAGGGTAGGATGAGGATGGTGACTTCACTTTTTTTTTTTTCCTCTGAGTTTGTAGTGAGATGTCATTTCATTTTACTGGCATTTCCATTTTTGTGTACAAACTGCATTGACAAAACCTATAGTTTTGTATTCACTGAAATGTAAATACGTATTATGGTACAATTTCTTAGAAATATGGTATGGTTTTTTGATAGGGGTTTAAAGTGTTTTTGCGCTTACTGCGTGGGAAGTGGTGGCACCACATGTTTTAGTGGCATCACAAGTGTGCAGAATTTATTTATTTATTCCAAAAGGTTGACTGTTTTCACTAAAGCTATTTAGTTATCCACCAAGGGAGACGATATCAGCACAGCAACCTCATTATACTACCTCCATCTGAGTGGAGGACCCTGAGGCCAAAGAGGATATTAATGCTTAAAGAAATTTGCTGACGTAGCAAGAGGGGCCATTGTACAACAACGACAAAAAATCAACCGCCTTGGCAAATTCAAATGGTTTAGAGTAGTTCTGACTTCCAGTGACTTGGCCCAGTCTGTATGAATTAAGTGAGGGAACTGCTGAAGTCAGATACCTGCACTAAGATGCCAAGGTGCTGAATTAGTAATTAACAACATCCCATTTGTTGTCTTGCACTTTGTTGTGGTGTTAGACATGTATCGGATCTAATATTAAAACAGAAATGGAATAAATAATACAATGTTATTTATATGCACATTATTACTAAGACTAATACAGAATTACCATGTTTACATTTTTGGATGGCATTTATTGGGTGTCGCCCAGCTTAACATGGCATTCAACCTTCCCCTCAGGTTAGGCTGACTTCTCTGTCCCTGTGTGCCAACTCCTGTAATCCCTTTAGAGACACCACCTGCAGACATCCTGTTATGTAAAGGCAGTAGGGAGACGTTATAAGGGTTGACCAGACAATCTTGACTCAGATAGCTGAGCACAGGTTGAAGCATCCACACGTGCGCCCGGTGAGACCCGCTGTCAGTGGGCTTCCCATCCCGGGGGATCCAGGAAGGGGAGAGAGTGTCATCTGGCCTGCATTTCCACATCCAAAAGAGAAGCCACAGTGGAATACTCCACCAAAATGTTTTTCAGAGTGCAGAGACTGACTCCAAGCTACATCAGGCTGCTGCAGGTGAGGTCTTTAAGAATTTAATTAAATTGAACAAAATTAGGCCAAATTTTCAGTGCAAATTAGACACGAAAGTGAAGGAAAAAATAATTCACAAATGAACAAAGAGGAAAACCTGTGCTTACAGGATATTTCCATGTGCTATGATTTTTATTCTCTGAAGCATAGTGGCACTAAAGCTGTCCGCACTACAGAGAAACAGGATTGCAAAGTCCTGAGTCATTTGAGGGTCCTTATCTCTGATATCAGAGGGAGTGGATTGCCATATCATGTGATAACTTTGCATCAAGTGTCTTGTTTTAAGATCTCTCACATGAAAAACCCACTTAAATATCTCCGTTTTAAAGTTGCAGATTGCGTGTTGCTCAACGTGGTCCCTCTCTTCTTGTCCTTAGAGGAGTAAAATGAGCTTTGAGAACTACCACTGATGTTATGACTGATTTCAAGGTAAAGGCTTTATCGCTACAGCAAAGTTTATGGCCAAATGCAGCAGGTTTGTTTCACTAAGCTTTATGCATCCATCTGTCAGCCAAGTGTCTCCTATGTGGCAAGATGATGAAATACAATTCTATCTTGCTTTTACGCGTGCATCCACAAATAGGAGGTCTTTCCAGGCTGCATTTACCATAATTGTAGGATGCATTTTGTTTTAGCTCACAACACATAATCACCTTTTTGGTGCCACAAACATTGAAGAAATTGAAGCCTGTGACAGTCCATTGCATTGTAAATGGAAATGGGAGCTGGGTGAGTGAGCTACAGGAATGGCTTCTTAACTGCCTGTGACACAGCTTCATTAGAAAATATGAAGTTTCTATTATTTGCTCCTCTATGCTCTTTATTATTGTCAAGGGTCAACTGAGGAAATCGCCCATGTCGCAAAATAGACAAGCTTTATGTTTGTCAAAAGAGGCAAAGTGCTATTTGGTAAATGAGAGAAGATGGGTTTTTAATCTCCTGGGGAATGAGGGGGAGGGCATGATGGGATGAGGGTGGAGGGGAGCATATTGTGGCACATTTGACGCAAGCTGCAGTTTTGGGAAGTGAGCAGAAATACATCTCTGTCAACCAGGAGCTGATCTTAATCTGTGTATAGACTTTAGACATCAGAGGTCTTTGCTGTCTTTTCAGTCTTATTATCTTGTCTGTCACATTTCTTCCTTCCAGACCCAGGCCTACCACAATGTGTCTGTGGCGCCTCCAGTAGAGAAGACCATGCCTGGCGTTGCTATGCTGCTGGGAGCTGTGGGGATCGGGATGTGCGGCTACAGCTCCAGGCAGTTGGCCCTCCATCACCGGCCGTCCGCCCGTGTGCTGCAGTGGGCTGGCACTGCCCGCACCGACATCGGCATGGCGGGCACGGCAAGCCATAGGACCTCCTTCCTGGATGCTTCCCGCCGGGCTAATTCCTGCCAGGAGATCACACCCCCCTCCTTTGTGGGCCAGAAGTTCACTTAAAATAACCGGAGATTCTTGCTTTGGTGTAGCTTGGCCCCCATCACAGATTGAGTTTCACTATCTACACTTCTGCGTGCTGAAGATTGAAGCTATGCCGGCCCATTGGTTCAGTGCGGCCCATGTGCTCTCTGATGATATGCAAGTGTAGATATCTGAATGACCTCAATCTGTGTGCTGGCAGGAAGTTGGATATGATATCCTTTAGTCATGTTATTCTGTGGTTAGTGCAATGTGAAAATAGTTTAAATGCTACTGGATTGTATCAATTAGGCACCAACATTAGCGTGCTTTATGTGCCGTGTGGGCACTAAGCAATATGAGAGATCTGATGAGTGCATAATGATGCTGGAACTTCCCAAAGAATGTTTCTGAATGAGGCTTGAATGAGCTAACATGTTCAATTTGGAGACATTGTGTGTCTTTTTGAGGCCTGGCGTAAAAAGGCAGTGACGCTTGCTTGGCAGTGGTCCTTACACAGATGGTTGGCAAAACTCTGTCAGCACACCCCACAACCACCAACCCCCCCCACCCCCCTCCCCACACACTCACCTCCCCAGGCAAACTGCCATGTGTAAGTGCTTGAGCAGCCCATCTCTGCCCATGACTTTAATTGATTTCCTCTGAGGAGTAGCAGGTGCCATCCATCACCCGGGCCTTGGCGTTTACTGCCGGTGGTCTGGCACTAACTGTCAATCAGGAGACATGGGACACGGGTTGTCTTTGAGGCCCGAATCAGTGGCTCATTGTTCATCTTTTCTGCAGTTAAATTCTCTAAAGGTTGGAGGAACCAGCAAAAAAAAAGAACAATGGCAGCACATTATTTCAGATGGCGTGCAAAGAAAGTTGTGTGCATTTGTTTATGGACACTGAGTCATGTAAACAAAGACGATTGGGCGAGATTACAAATGCTAATGGCTGAGACCGTGATGGCAGCAGACAGACGGGCAGTCAAGGTAGACTGGTGATCCCTCTGGAAGCCTGTGTCCTCTGTAAGGATTAACCCCGGGAGAAAATCACATACACACTCATTAAACTAATCTGGTATTAGAATCAAGGGCCCATGAGCAGCAGACAGTTGACTGTGCATCTCAGTTTTGTACCATTCCCCCTGCAATGTCCACCGTTCGTCCCACTGTCGTACACGACTGAGTGGGATTGCTGTGTCCAATTGTGT
The DNA here is from genome assembly GCA_903171835.1 of Mullus surmuletus. NCBI lineage: Eukaryota > Metazoa > Chordata > Actinopteri > Syngnathiformes > Mullidae > Mullus > Mullus surmuletus. The sequence goes on from CAESWR010000294.1 coordinate 86,611, forward strand.
TTGCACCAAATATTTAGTGGTGAAATGGACTTGGCGAGACACTGAGTGTGGTTGAGAATGAGTGCTGTGCCTTATTGAGAGCACGGAGTAATACTGTCTTCGAGTGTGAATGTTAAATCGCGGTGGTGTACCACTTCATAAACAGCAAAATATCATTTTGCAGAGCAAGAAGGTACCGTAGCATCATTGCAAGTTGTGGGTAAAAAATGGAGGGTGGGAAAGTTGAGTCTTTCATCACTTAGAGGTCAGCCAGACCTTTTTTTCCATTTCTGCAGTGCGATCCTTGTATGTCCGCCAAATTGGACCAGCAGTTAGTTGTAGTGGGTTGGGGGGGTGGGGGGTTTAGAGCCCCAATGGCGGGACCTCTAGAATGTTAGCTCATTAGGTCACATAGCGAATGCCCGCAATCCACTCAGCACAGGGCCTAATGGCTCCAACTGGCATCAGACACTAAACAATCAGTCACCTTGCTTTGGACGGACAGTGACACCCATAAACAATTTCATAATGGGCTTGTAATGGTCTCACAACAACAGGATACACTGTGTGTTCAGCTGAGGGGAGGGGAGACCGGGCATGCCACAGCTTTTAAATCTAAAATAACGCATTCATGTCAGGTTCAGATATGTATGACGTGCTCTTACACTGGTCTGAGAGTATTTGAAATGCTGGCACCAAACTGCATTGCGGTCATGTTTGGGTATTGCACTCCCATGAGTGTGAAATCAATATGGACAGGGGGTTGGAGGTTGTGTAATGCACCTGGCTGGTTTTGACTGATTCTCTCTCCACTGCAGTGTTGCACACTGAGCACAGAGCATTGAGAAAACCTATTGATCTCAATCATACAGTTAGGAGGAGCTTGTCTCCTCTCTGCAGCAGACTGCACTGTTTTGCTCAGCATTACACAGTTTATCAGGGGTTGCTGGCAAGACAGTGCACTGGCAGAGAGGAGGACATGGAAGCATGTTTTCTGTAAGGAACTGGAAGTGTTAAATACTGAGAATCTGCTACCTTGCTGTGGGTTTTGTGCATCATCGCTCATCAGTGTGTGCAAACCTGATTTCAGCTGTGCTAGATGAAATATTTGTACTGAGCGTTATTGTTAGCATTTAATTAGCTATGTCGGGCAAGAAATCTATTAAATAAAAATAATCTGGCAAAACATGCTGTTCTACTGTTGCACTTTAGTCATGATTATTTTTGTACTTTGTTGAAAATGTTCCTTTTTGTATCTCAAAATAAAGGCTTTTAGTCAAAGTGAGAACAAGACTGTTTTGCTGTAAACAGGATTGCAGTGTTTGATTTGAGACGAATTATTCAGTCATCTGTAGAATTTGGAAATCTAGAAGCCCAAACCTCTAACAGGCCAGAGGTTTCCCATAATGGGTCTCAGCTATTAAGATAATGTTTTGATTAAATTTATGTTTTGACACAGTAATTACTATACAGGGAAAAATGACCCCCCCTCAAAATCATTTTAGATAACATTACGTTGCATAATTAATATGCAAGTCGCTGACTCAACACAAGCTATAGTCACTGCGTAACCTGGACTGTCAGTCAACAGTTTTATTGCACAAACTAGCAAATGCACAGACATCTGCAGCAGAGAAAGCGTTACCATTGGCTACTGTGCCACTGAACAACATCAGACTGAAACTGCCCATGTAGCACATCCCTCCCACACCCACACTGCCACAGTCAGCTCACTAATGACAGGAAATATGCAAGCAGCTGTTTATACAAATCAGCGGCTTAAGCAAATTAAAGTCAAAACAACCAGCTGAGTATTGTTTGAGTTAGATAGAGAGCAGGGAGCAACACGGCTCTTAATTCCAATCAACCACAGACAAACACATAAAAATGGGAAATTTCAGCTAAAAAACATGCCACTCACACCAAAATATAAAGCAGTAAGTAATGAGAACAACATCAAGGCCAACTTTGCCCCAATCCAACATGCATTTGACCACAGAAGCAATCTCATCATGGTCCGAATCCCGGAGTTCCTTCTCTGCGAATGTTGATGTAACCCGATGAAGGCATTAACATGTCTTACTCTTCTGCTTCTTCTTTTTTATATAACACTTTAATTGTTCCATAGCAGTACATTTTGATCAACGGAAAAGCCAGCTTGGATGCCGGGAGCCTCTTTGTGGGAACCATAGCAACCAACTACATCTGAAAGGTCGACTGCCGCTTGCTTCAAAAATTTTGGTTTCAATCAGTGAGCT
>CAESWR010000294.1:95334-107685 GCA_903171835.1 Mullus surmuletus
GTTTTGTTTAGTACTGTGTTCCGAGGTAGAGGTGGGTGGGGTGTGGGGAGGGGGGCAGCAGCTTGCACGGTCCATGTGCTTTTGTGTGTGTGTGACACACGTGAGAGAGAAGACAAGAAGGCAAACAGATGCATTGAAAGTCTTTGCTGGTTGCAGTGGGTTGTAGCTTTGTGGGGAAGCCCCCTCCTCCTCCTCCTCCTCCTCCCCTCTCTCCCCCTGCCTATCCCACCCTCCCTCTCCTCTCCCTTTGCTGTGCCTCTTTGCCTTTTCTTCGTTCCCTCATTCTTTCTCCATCAGAGAGCTGACCACTCCTCCGCGAGAGCAGGAACTCGAAACAATTACCCTACAACTTTCTCTGCAGCGCTCTCCTCTATCCTGTCTCCCTTCCTCGTCCTCTCCCCCCCCGCTCTGTATCTCATTTCCTCCAGTCCTCGTCTCCCCCATCTTTTCATCTAATTTTTTTTTCTCCCCCCCCCCCCCCCTCCTTCTTCGCTCCCCTGCTTTTGTCTGCCTATTTAAGCAGCCATCATTTTTCCAGTCACATACCGTCACCTAAATCCCTCATCTTTGCATTCCCAAACGCTCCCGTCGTCCCGTCTTCCTCAAATCCTCAAATCGAACGGATGTGTTTGGACCGGAATCCGCTGAGAAAAAGATACACGATTACCCAACGTGCAGCGAGCCACCGGGGGGTGTTAGCCAGTCAACCATCTGTCTGCGCTTATGTGCACCACCAGCCTTCAATTGTCTTAACCAACAAAAATGAAAACACTCCATTCATGGCTGGGTCGAGGGCGTGCGTGGGTGGCTCGGCAGATTCGGTTCCCCCTCCTGGAGGATCAGCCGGGCTTTGAATCAGTTCCAGGTGACCGCTGCCGGAGATTCCCAGGAATGATCTCCAGTCCAGGTTCCCTCTCCTGGCTCTCTTTTGTTAGGTTGCTCCGAGAGACTAGCTCGTAGTTCATGATTTGGTTAATTTGTTCAGACTGGGGAGAAGCTGAATGTGAGTAAATAAGTGAATGGCGGTGCCTTTTTGTTAGAAGTCTTGTAGGCTCTCCGGTTATTTAAACGTGTCTGCTGGTGACAAGTTCAGCCTGTTTGCGGAACTGCTGCAAAAGATACAAAAGGAGTGGATTCTCCAATACACACAATAGCTTTTTGGGAGAGAGGACCCTTTGCATGAGATGTTCCTCCAAGTATGTGCAAGGACTGGGTGTGGAGGTGAACTAGGGACAGATGGTTTGAGCACACACGCACACACGCACACACACACACTCAAACTTTTTCAGGAAGCCTTCCAAGAATTGACAGGAAGTCAGATGTGCAACAAGGGTATAGAAAAGTGTGTGTGTGTGTGAGTGAATCCTGGATAACACATCTGGTCTTACAGTGGGGCACTAGGTCAGCTCTATAGGGATTTTGTGTGTGTGTGTATGGCTGTGTGTGTGTGTGTCTTAAGCCTGACAATCCACACCCTTATCTCAGTGTGAAGTGAGGAGCACCCCTTCCTGTTTCCTCAAACAGACATGCTCCAGTTGGACTGTCCATGTCCAGATAACAACGCTTCTGTAAAGACAAGATCCCTCAAGTCCAATTTTTTTTTTTCAGTACGTCTTAATATAGAACCCCTTCAAACAGGGAGGAACATCCTATTTGGTTTCTCAGGAAGAGTGTGTATCCTGACGTTGTCTTCAGCTTTGGAAGTGTGTGAGAAAACTTAACAATGCGGTTTTGGTGGCGAGGTGAAAGAATAAGGGCCGCGTATGTGTGGGAGAGGGAAAGAAAAGAAATATGATATGTGTGTGTGTGTGTGTGTGTGTATGTGTGTATCCAGTGTAATCAAGTCCAGCTGTGGTCTTGAGTCACTGGTCAGACGAGGGAGCGCCTTGGCTCGCACGTTGCTCTCCTCCTCCACATCTCCATCCATTCCTCTTCTAATTACAAACCTTCCCAGCCCTTCCTCTGCTCCTCAGACCTTCTGCCCAACGCTCTGGCGTGTGTGTGTCTACGCCGCTTTGCTCTATTGGTAGCGAGTTTTTTCTCTTGTTTACCGATTTCACTTTCCCAAGGCTTTGACAGCCTCGGTTTGAAGTCCATATCTGCAGGGACGCCGTTCGCACAAGTTTGAAAGCCGGGACGCTGACGAAAAGATTGCCACGACGTTACTCTTTCTCAATCACTCATCTTGTCATTTTGCAACCGAATCGGCGTGCTTCTCGTCTACCCGTGCGGCTCGTTCCCGATGGCTAACTGTGGATAAGAAGCGCTCACTGCGATGTAGCAACAGTGTCGGTTCAAACATGCATTATGCATTCGAGCTTGGCCCCACACCAGAAAAAAATTGCTCAACTCTGTGTTTTTTTTTCCTTCCCTGGTGCGTCCCAGCTTGTTAGGTGTCCTTTTTCTTCTTAAAATTGTGCAAGTAAACACACTTTTTATTTTTTTTTTAGACTTCAGATGACATTAATAAAGCACTCCTGGCATACTGCTCAGCCATGCCTCATTAGAGCCAACTTGCCAGCTCCGCTCCCCTCGGCCTGCTAAGGCTTGCCTCTCGCTCGGGTTCAACTTTCAGCCTCCTAATGAGGGCCAAATGAATATTAGATTGTTCATTTGATGATGGTGTCGTCTGCTGGGGATGTTTGCTTTTTTGGCACATTGAGTTTGGGTTTGAAATCACCAGTTTGCATAAGCAGTTCAAGCAGGGAGTGAATTTCAGTAGACGTGTCGCAGCATAAAAAGGTGACCTGGACATGCGCTTTAATCTACAGAAACAAAGCCGGGTCATTTGTCATAAAAAGTCTGATCTCTTTTTCTTATCACGGTGGTGCAGATTTTGTGATGGACGGTTATGGCTCTCAAAACTCTATTTCACTATCTTTTCAGCAGAGCTGGCGGAGCCAAAAACAAAGTACAATGAATATTAGACTCTGGAAGTTGCCAGAAACAAAAAAGCCCAGTGCGTGCTGCTCAGATGTGCACGTATCAAAGTGTCTGATGAATAAAATTTGGATTCAAGAAGTGCTCATAGCCTTTGAAGAAATTGGACCATTTCGCATTTCACCGCTCCTATACGAGCCTCTCAGACACATTTCATCACAAATTATTGATAAATGTTCACTAAAAACACTATTTTGTGTTGCTTGTTGTGAGAGTCTGTTTATATCTGTTTTTGTTTCTCGGAAAACAATAAATGCTGTTGTCAAGGGGTGTGTGTTGTGGTTGAAAAGTAATTAAAACGGTTTTTAAACAATTCCAGTTGTTAGTGATTTCGTCATGAGCCTAATCATCTGTTGCCGTTCTTCCAGACGGAGCGCGGGGAATGGCTGCAGTTCCAGGCGGACCTGCAGGTGGCGGTGTCTGTGGCCGACCGTCTGCGAGCCGAGGCCGAGGAGGAGCTGGCGGCGCTCCGGACGGCTCACAGGGACGTGGAGAGGGAGCTGGCCGCCGCCCAGCAGAGGCAGAAGGAGGCCGACATGCAGCTGGTCACGCTGCGGGGGGAGCTGAAGGAGAGCAGGCAGCGACTGGCCACGCTGACCCAGGCTCAGGGCCGAACCGAGGCCCAGGACCCGGAGAGGCCGGCCAACGGCTCTGATGGGACCCAGCGGGGCAGAGAGCGGGGGGTGCACAGGTCGGAGCGGGAGGGGCTGCAGAGTGGCGGTCAGAGCGAAGGCGCGAAGAACCGGGACGAGGCCAAAACGGACTCCAAAGGTGTGACGAAGCGTTATCTGAGGAATGTGACCAATGAGGACCGGAGTGGGGAGGAGCTGCGACCCGGTGAGACACGGAGGGCGGCGACCACAGAAAGGTCGAGGTGAGACCATACGGGATGACTTGAGGACGGTCTGGGGGGGGTGTCCTGATACAACTTTTTCACTTCCAATACGATACCGATATTGCAGCCTTGGGTATTGACTGATACCAATATCGATCTGATACAGTATCAGCATGAATCATACATACTTTTATTACTTATTTTGTAGTACGGAATGTTAGAAAAGGCTTGATCAAGTGATGTTACCTAAACAGAGAACAATAATCAGTAACAGTAGGTATGAGAAAAATGGACTCATTTATTATTAACCAATGGGTTACGTAAATGTTGATCCTAAACATAAGAATATACTACATAGAAGTACTAGAGCGAAATCTGGAGGTGACTGCTCTTATCGGAGTGCTTCTATTGGAGAGTTTAGACGCAGGTCAATATAATCCAATGTTGGTTTTTTTTGTTAATATTGGACTGATGAGTATCGGATCAGGACACCCCTAACAGTCTGCTTCCGTCTCGCCACCGAACATGGCGTCAGCTTGCCTCGCTGGCCCCTATAATTTGTTCAGTCACTCAGCTATGTCACTGTATTTATTTCTTTCACATATTTTTGTCACAAACACCAAATTTGGTTGCGACCGTGACTGCGGTTTGTGTGCTTCACAGCCTCGCGTGATGACAACTCTGAATTTATAGCTGAGCTGAGTTGAGCAGCTGTCCGTGGAGAAGGAAAAAAAAAAAAAATCCAGTTAAACATTCGGTTTGGTGTATTCACTCCGTCCTACTTGTGTGTGTTATTGCGCTACAGAAGCCTGTCCAGGTTGCCGCTGCCCTCGGACTCCCTCGCGTTACAGAACGGAACGACGCACACCGCCGCTGTCACAACTGCCGAGTCTACAAACAAGGTGAGGTGCTGCTTTTGTCTTCAGGGAGTTTTCGTTGGAACGTCCCTCGCTGTAATTTGGATCGTTAGCAAGGCGAGCGGAATGTGCTCTGTCAGGTGTTTCCTGTGCATTGACTTTCTTCTAATTATTTTTTTATTTAAAAGAATTCAGGACAAATCAGAGGGAGGAGAAGTCTGGACTGGCAAGAGGGAAGGACTAACACTGATACAGGTGCGTGTGTGTGTTTTGTGTCGTTGTCTCAGTGTCAATTAAAGGTACAATGTGTAATTTTTCAATATTGAAGTCAAGCTATGTAAATACAATATCAACGAGCATTTTGTGGGCCTGTGATGCAAGCTTAGTTATAAGTTATTGGACTCCTTTGGGTTGCAAGTTAATATCAACGGTACTTGCAGCCATTCCAGGAAAAACTGTGTGCAGAAATTACTGCTGCGTATTTTCAATTGAAGCAATTACGGGCACATTCAGAAACAGAAATTTCCTCCTGCTGAATTAATCTTACAGTCACTTCACAGGAGGATACAGGCAACCAAAGAAATTGTGGATTTGGTTAGTTGTTTTTTGAATATAGCACCTTTCAAAGACCCAAGGTTGCTTGACAAAAAATGAGAATTCTTCTTCAAAATATTGTCACATTAAATTACATAATATGAATAAATTGGTTGAAAACAAAATAAATGGGAGACCCCCCACCCCAGCAGCAGGACTGATGTTGTGCATCCGTGTTGTGTGTATATTTAAGGGCTGTGTGACTGAGTTTCTCTCCCATCAGTTTGCCTCCAGTTTTTCCTGCCTCATGACTTGTCAGCTAATGCAGCGGGGTTTCTTCTCTTTGAAGGCAAACGCGAGGAGTCTCTAAACAAGTACAACTCTTCGCTCACCGAGCTGCCACCCACCAAGTGAGAACGCACCCACACATCCTCGCACATGCGGCCAACAGACCATTATTTCCCAGAGAGCCGGCTGACGGTTGCATCCTGTGTAGATCTAATTACCGCTTTTGACCCCCCCCATGCGCCAGACTTGTAACAATCGATATAACAGACAAAAACACTGCTCTTGCATCAATACGTTAATTAAGTTTTCTGTTTAAAAAAAAAAAGAGGCAACTGTGCGGCTTCACAAAAACTCTACTTATAATTAAAGCAAAAACAAATCCTCAGTTCTCAGCAGGTTTTTTTTGTGTTTGTTTGCTCTCGTCAGGTCCCAGGATGGCTTCAACCTGCTGCTGCGTCGCCACGGCGGCTCAAAGAGGAACTCACTGCTGCGCTGGTGTCAGAGCCGAACACAAGGTTACAAGGTGAACCTGGATGATATTTCTTTCCTTTGAAATCTGCACTATGTTTTTTATTTAGTTAGCTGAATAGCGATCACTGTGCACACACCTCAGTCAGACGATTGATTGGTTTTGAAGTGAATGTGAGGTGTTTTGAATTTCTCAGGCTCCCCAGTATTGAGCTAAAAGCACGTCGACCTCCAATAACTTTGTAATTTAGGTTGATTATGACAAATTCAAACACAGGACGACATGATGAAGAGCTATTTTGTTTTCGCAGGTCTGATGTCTAAATTTTCCCTGCCAGTGTTGAATCTTTTTCACTATTTCATGCAGTAAATCTGAGTGTAACTATGTTTGCTGACGTCTTTTGACTTGCTTTATCCACTATTAACGCTCTAATGTAGCTATACTGCCGTTTCAGTATCTATTTTATCTCGTGCTAATGGAACCGCTGTGCTCCCGTTCCCCTCCATGCAGAATATCGACATCACCAACTTCAGCAGCAGCTGGGCAGATGGCCTTGCATTTTGTGCTGTTTATCACACCTACCTCCCCTCACACATCCCTTACAGCACCCTCAGCCCAGACAACAAGGTAGGGCCAGTGCCTGCGGGCTGTGTAATGATAGCGCAAAGTGATTTATGGCATTTAACTAATCGATTGTTCTTCTTTCAGAGGGAGAATCTCAGTCTGGCATTCAAAACAGGCGAGAGCGTCGGGATTTCACAATCTCTGGTAAGCCCGCAGTGTGTTTTTACAAATTGGCTGTAGAAAGCCGTCTCACTTCTTAAATGACAAACGCGGGGCGGGTTTTGTTTGCGTAAAGCCTATAAATCTGTCTGGAATCATTTGTTTAACAGACTGTGGAGGAGATGCTGCGAGCCGGGGGTCCCGACTGGCAAAGGGTCCTGAGCTACGTGGAGAGCATGTACCGTCACTTTGAGATGTGACCGCTCGAGGTACTAACAGACGGCGGATCCTCGAGTATTCACCGTAGGAAACCCTATAAATTGTTTATATGATGGCTCTGTCAGTGCTTTACCCTGCCTCTGTCAGCATAAAAAATCACATTCAAGCTACAATCTGCAGTTTTTTTTTTACATTAAGTTAATATATTGTTTGACCTTGAATTGAAGTATTTCTCAGCAGCAGCAATAAAAAAAAAGTAGAAACTCTTCAGAAACAAAGCTGTGACTTTGTTGATGCTGCAAAAAAAAATTGTATGCAAATGTAAAGTGCGTCACACATACTAACAGCGTATTAATTGGAGTTTGATGTGCAAGTGGATGACTGCTAGTAACACTGGAAGCAAAATCCTATCCCAGAATGTCTCATCAAAGAGGTGGGAATCAGAAAAAAAACAGGAATACAAGTTTAAAGCAGCAATTCAGATGATCTGTGATGCACTTTTGAAGAATGTACAGATTGATTTGCTGTAAATGTCTCCACACTGGTACTTGACACGCATAAGTACTGTATTCCATCATGTTTTTACCAAATCTGCACATCTGATCAAACAGTATGTTATTTTTAACCTCCTCATGTAATGCTTTGCTAAGACTCAACCTCTTCTCCTGGACCGTTCAGCCATCTCCTAATATGCACTTATGTCAGCACTTTGTGTGAGAATGTCTTAATGGTCGGCGTTAAACAACCGCTGCAGTCCTGTTATTTTTTTTTGTTGGTTCGGTTGAAAACGTGCCAACATGTGACAAGATGTACATTCAGCCCTGCCCTGCGCGGCAACGATCACAACCCCCCCCAATGGTTGCCTTTGTCGAATTCCAAGTGTGTGATGATGCTGTTCAAAATGCTCAGGGATGTGCGCGACAGGAGTGGCATGCGGCGGAGCGCTCCGAGGCCACGCCGACTCGCACCTCCGGTTTTCAGCATCATTCTGTGTCACGTCTCATCTGCATCGTCCCAGGTGCGCGAACACGCCCCCCCTGCCACCGCAGCGATTCCGGGGAACCGACTGCCTTGTATGGACATGTCGAAAGTGGACTGGTTCGTCATATGTGCCAAATTTTGGACACCTTGTAAAACATGTTTATATGTAACTAGTGTGAACAGTGTTACCAAAGAAATAAAAAAATGTTGATATGAAACGAGTACAGTGTGCGGCCTGGTGGTTTTCCAGGAGGGCTTTGTATTCAAGACAGTGATGCATATCCATATATGGGTATCTAGTTTCCAAAAGTATTACCATCCTCTCTGCAGCTGGGTGGAGCTCACTTTTTTAAGGTTTAACTTTAACTTTACTGCCATCTGCTGTAGAGAGAATGTAGTTACAGATGTCAAAAATGCACCAGATCACAGTTTTCCCTTTTAGCTGCTGCTGCTGCTTGGTGGTGAAAACCCATCCATAATCTCAGCTCATCTACTCCATTTTTTTTAACGGCAAACTTGCATATTAAAAATGCGTGACACATCTTTTTCAGCTTCAAGTACATGTGAGCAGTCATGGCAGCTGGTTTCTTGAGGTAAATTGCATTTTGGCCATTGATCAGATTGTCGGCGTCTCCCCTAACACCCCTGCTGTTCTTGTCACCCTTTGTGGTCACAAGCTAATGAAAATGTCAAACCTGTTTACCACACAGCTGAATTGTGTTTGCATAGATTCGTAATCCGGAGCGAGCACTACACAGTGGTACAATGTTTAAACAACACCAGTTATGATGTTGCTTGGGTGCAAGTTGTGTCCTTTCAGAAGCAAGAGACGTAACATCTCCTCTGTAAGGACACCAGAGTGTGTTGCGGTGCCTTATACCTCTGTTTTGTAGAGGACCGGGCATTGTTAGCCTGTGAATAGACAGATGAGATGCATCCCCCAGGGCAAGGTGTTAAGCATCCCCACACCCCCCTTTTTCGTTATCTATTGTGTGACAGGAGTATTTGATATGATAATATGCATCCTGGTGCACGTAACGGTGTGTAAGAGCATGTGAGCGCGGTCCCAAGGGGTGTCGGTGTGCAGACAAGAGGTGGGGTTTTGTCTCACGCAGAGATCAGTTCAACTTCTAGGCTGTTTGCTGTCAGGTTGGAGACTCGACATGGCCCGAAAAATGGATGGAACGTGGACTCTCGCGCTGTGTTTGGGACTTGTGTGCTCTGTTGTTCCCAGTTTAGGCCAGAATTCAACTGGGTAAGTAAATTGCTGGTAAATCCATCTCACCATTTACACATTGAACCAGTTGCTCCTCTTTTCCAACAGGACGCTGTTTCTCCTCACGAGTCCAGGAGTGTTGCATGCTGGGACACCTACCCCACTGGCCGTCACCGTTTTTTCAGACTTCTCCGGCACGGTGGTGGCTGAAGTGGCCCACAACGGCACCAGAATTGCCCAGAGTGAAGACTTTCAAGGAGGTGAACTCAAAGTTATAAGATTCCCTAAAAAGAGCAGAATGTTGCCCTCTACAAATACCATTCCATTTGCGAATACATTACGGTCAATCTTAATTTAGAAATGCATAATTTTTGAGTGACAAAGTATCATTCTCTTTTTCAGGCTTAACAAGGGTCCTTACTCTCCCTCCTGTGAGCACACATTTTATTTTCTCTCTTATTACGGTCCAGAAAATGAGATAATCACATCTCTCATAGTCATGAATGTTTCACATCTCTGAAAAACATGTTTCCAGATCCCTGCCTCTTTAACCCGGAGCTCCCACTTAAACCTCACCGTGAGGGGCTACAAGGGGGAAAGCCTCATTTTCTCCAACACCACCGCCCTCGGCTTCAACTCCAGGAACGTCTGCAGCTTCATCCAGACGGAGCGGTCGCGCTACCACCCAGGTGACACCGTCAAAGTCAGAGCGGTGTCGGCCCGGTTGGATAATCACCCGTACAAAGGCAGGGTGCAGCTCTCCATGCTGGTAGGTCTCCATTTTCTGTGAGAAAGTAACCAGAGGAGCTGAAGGGATTTGAGTCGCCTATTGTGCAGCAGTGGCGAGTTTCACTGATGTTCTTTTCAGGATCCCAGTGGGAACGTTGTGGACAGCTGGGAGTCCACTGGGAATCTGGGGATTGTGCTGCGGGAATTCACTTTATCCCAGACGCCTGCGTTTGGCAAGTGGACAGTCACAGTCACGGTGAATGTATGTTTGGAATGTAAGGTTTTATTCAACATTATGATTCTATTTGAAAGATCTACTACTATAAATAAAGCATGTTGTGTTTTTATCTCGCATTCTCATGACTGCAGGGTTTGACAGAGGAGAGAACTTTCATGGTGGAGCCTCATGGTAAGAAACTAGTCAGCTCACAACAATGATGCTTTAGGAAATAAATAAATCAGTGTTCATTAAAGCTGTTATTCATGTCCCAAAGAGATTTTATTTTCAACGCTGTCAATGATTCCTTAAAATAAAACATATAAAGAATTTAAATTACACGAGTCTTTCCGTTTGAAGGATACCTGGAGAGAGAAATCAAAGTAAAAAGAATCACCCTCTGGATTTATTCAACTCAAATACCAAAGCCTCATTAAGCACATTTCAAAATCCATTTTCCCCACACAACTGTTATTAAAATCGCTTTAAATGATAATTCAGCTAGCTTTTAAACTCTTTTTTTCCACCTTTTCTTGTTCAAAATGATTAAGTGGGATAATCATTTTGTCAAACTATCTGATATCTGACACGTATTATTCCTATCAAAGAACACATCTTTGTATATATTTGCTTTGTACTCAGCCAGACTTGAGAAATGTGCAGATGTTCTTTAATTTCTGCTGCAGAGGCCGCTCGCTTTGAAGTACTGGTCAAAACGCCGCCAAGAGTCTTGCTCGGAGAGGAGATCTCAGGATCGGTCAGAGCCACGTACGTGGGAAGCAGTTGCAGTTATTTCACATTTTAAACATTCGCAATTTGTAATGTATGACTTTGGGGGTGGGGGTCTTCCAGTTATTCCAGTGGACAACCAGTAGAGGGAACACTGTCTGTCTTTCTTGCCGAGGCTCCCAACAGCTCAACACAAACCAAGGAGGTAAACTCATTTTTTTATCAAAGCTGCTTTCATACTTAGAAGTGTCCTTTCAAATAACGTTTGGCCCTTTCAGATCTACGGGTCGGCTCACTTCTCCTTCAGCAAGGATCATCTTCAGGCCCTGCAAACGCCACCAGGAGCCGAAGACGACGACGTCCACATTGTGCGCGTTTCTGCTTGTGTTACCGATGATTTCACGGGTGGGAGGCACTTTTACAAATGTTAGTTAGAGGTGCAGTGTGTGTTGCATGTGCGCTGACAAACAGTTGTGCTGTTTGTCGTCATCCAAGGATCCAAAGTCACAAGAACGGTGGAGGTCAGCATCCTGAAGAACACATTTCAGCTGGAGTTCTACGACTTCCCACCCTCACTGAAGCCGTCTTTACACTTCTTTACAAAAGTGAGTAAATTATGTTGTTTGATCTTTTCTCTTTATTGACCAGGAACTTAAGCCACTCTGCTTGTTTTCCACAGCTGAGTATCTCGAGATATGACAGGAAGCCGCTGAGCTCGGTGGATCGAATGTACTCTGTTGTGGTTGATGTCACTCAACGGGAACCAATGACGGATGCCGAAACTACCACTCTGACACTTCCAGTCCCTGAGGATGGGAACATCGACATCAAGTTTCAATTACAGGAGCACGCTGAGGGTCTTTTTATTCGAGTGAGTATTTTACAAGAAAAGCATCCATCAGCTGTCACTCTGTGTAACGTGAGTAGTTTCAGTACAGTTAATGTTACACACAACATGTTTACCACAGCCAGATTTGTCCAGAGGAGCTTAACTTTGTTTATCATGTGCAAATTACCCCATTTTATCACCATTCAGGCCAGATTTCAATCTTTTGAGGAAACTTTGGCGGTCTACAACAGTCGCCCCTCTCCCACTGACTCATACCTTCAGATCTCCCCGATGTCACCCGCGCAGGTAATGCATATATACATAATACTGTACTTTCAGTAAAGAAAAATGTTAAGCACACATTTCACATTGTATTCCTCACTTCCAGATTGGATTTCCGCTGCAAATTGTCGTGGAAAGTACCTTTCCGCTAATTGAGCTTCACTATGTGGTATGTTTTCCTCAAAAAGTCTCTCTGACCCATGTTTCACTGACATCATAGGAGGAAGAGGTCACCTAACCCTTATTACAAAAATACCAGACTGTAAGGAGATTAAAATGTTATCATGGCAAATTGATGTACTTAATATAAATATTATATCTATTATAAAATATACATTTTTATGTGATTATCAAAATGCTAAAACATACACAAATTTTACTCATTACAAAACACTTCAAAATGTGTGGTGATTGCAAAAAAACAAGACAAAGATTTTATGATGGACAATTCAAAGGTACAGTTTGTGGTCCACTAATAAACGAGCACTCTGATTTTCCGTACT
>CAESWR010000294.1:118941-130248 GCA_903171835.1 Mullus surmuletus
GCAGAGGTTATGTTTGGTGTGTGTGTGTGTGTGCCTGGACAAGTCCAAATGTGAGTCAGTGTCTCTTAGTGAGTAAAAGCGTCTCTCCGCATCATTATTATCGGCATGAGTCGCTTCACGTACACTGATACCGCAGATCCAAGAGAGATAAATGGTTTTTTTTTGGGGGGGGGTTTCTGCCTTAGATGCATTTTGGGCAAATTTTGTCCAGAACATTTGCAGTGAAATATTTTCTCATGATAAAGCAAACTAGGGCAGGTGTACGTCCAGGAAAAAAAACTGGATTTATTAGGATAAGTCTTTTCAAAGCACAGCCATGTCATAAATCTAAGATAGTCTTGTGCATGGACCGCTGAGTGTGCTATTCTCCCACAATGCAATGCTCAAGTGACATTTTGGCGAAACGGTAAACATCTCAGCCTTTGAAAAATTGATTAAAAGTGCATTTTGATTGGCTTTGGCCGGGGTAAAAAGCACAGAAAGATGAAACAGATGATAGCAACATTTCGAGAGTATCTCGCTTTCATAATGTTTCGTATTTCAGAGCGCAAGGGGAGAGGCGGGCGAGGCATGACGTTGGGAGGAATTTTCATTCAAAAGTTGATGACGCCAACATGGAAAATGGATAGCAGTATCTGCCAGAGAGACTGGGAGAGAAATAGAGAATCAATTTCGGCAAAAAAAACAAAAAACAAACAAAATAGAAGGTGTAAGGAATCACCAATCAGTTACTGTCTTGTTTTAATACTTCTTTGCCCCTAAAAAAGTTGCCAAGCATGTCCAGACATGATTTATAAGTGTTTAAAAAAGCATCTGACTTATAATCACACATTATGCTTCTACAGCAGGGCTTTACCACAACGCTCTTCATCACTCTTCCTCACACATTTCACTCCTACTTCCCCTGCCCTCCATCTCAGTCTCCTCATATATATGTTTCTTTCCACTCCATTGATGTTCACGACAACAGAGAGAGGGGCTGCTTTCGCAGTGTTGAGAGGGTATCGGCGGGCGGAGACCCCGCTGATACCGACTCCCGGAGAGTGATTGATCGATCCTGTCTGGCTTCAAAACGCTTCATTGACTTGTTGCTTCGGCTCTCCGTTGGAAAGACCCCTCGTGTCAGGCTTCGGGCCTTCGCTTAGATTTGTGCGTCGAAGAAGCTGAGAGAATGAGTGATTCACGGTCGGAGGCAGACTAAACTCCACCGCTCTCCAGCACACATGCACGGGGAGCGAACCCCCCCCCTAACCCCCCACCCTTGACTTCAAAATGCTGCTGTGACTTCGCTGCTCGCCTACTTTTCCACTCATTTTTCTCCGGGGTCAGTCGTCTTCCTCCCCCGAATTCAGCTGTCACACATTTCCTCAACCTCACTGGCCAATTAGAGTAATCAGAAACAGGTGGAAGCGCCGCCGTCGCCCTACTGTATGTGTTTGCGTGAGTGCGTTTACTGCATGTGAATATATATATATATATATGTACATAAAACAAGGAAAATCAAAAGCGAGATTGTTTACGTGTGTGAAACATATGGAGACGCATTAACGCGCCACATGTGTGTTTGCACAGATGAATCTGATTGACACGGGATTATTATGCGTCGAAACCACAGACAGAGCCGCCGTCTCTGCAGTCTGATTGGGACCCAAACACCGTCTCGGTCGTCCACATTTGTGTGATCAACCGCCTCCGAACGCGGGAAACACTCCAGGCCCCGGCTCTCCCCGCCCTCAGTCCAACACGTGCCGCGCAGGGGATTTCGTGCAGTAGCAGCGCGCGGCGGGATTGATGGATGGAGCCGGCCGTGAAAATAAACGCTCCCGCTCTGTTATTCCACTGATGTACGGCCGGAGGATAACGAGCGCTTAAATGGTGGACGTGGCTGGAACTACCTGAGACAGAGAGGAGAGGGAGTGTGAAAAATGAGATATGAGCTACTGTGTCTCGTGGAGGAGCAGCTCATTAATTCTATTTTATCAGTTGCCTCAACTGAGCATTTTTATTATGATAAATCACCGACTGACTGACAGACAGGATACTCTACGAAGAATCAGGTCTAATTGATAGCAGGGTGTTTTTTCACCTGTTTCAAATCAACCCTCGACATCAAGTTATACTGAGCGAGACACTTTTCATGTCTCTTGCGCATATTATCTGCAGTATGTAATATATACAAACCAGAGAGTGTATAAGAAGTGTTTTGAAACATCAAGTTCAGCATCTTTCTCAGCTGAAGTTGAGCTTTTGAATAGAAAGTTGTCAATGACAATGAGGGAACACTCTATGCACAAACACAGACTGATTCTCACATCAATGGGACTTTACATTATGCTGTGTTGAAGAAAACCTGACATTCTATAACAATGTTTTTGATGTTAAATCAAATGAAATGTAGCTCCTTTTGCAACCAAAGCTGGACGCTGGTTTTGATGCAATAGGGATTTGCCCTGAGATTTTTTTTCCAAATCAGCTTAGTGGAGGCTTTCTGCCTGAAGGAGGTCAGGTTAGGACATCTAAACAATGAGAAAACCCACTCAGTGAGCAGACCGGGATCGTCAAATGGGCAACCACAATTTCAAACTTTCTATAACTTCCATTATAACTATAAAACTATTCCAGATTCTTTGGTGAGAAATGGACTCCAAGAAAAAGCAATTGTGCTTTGCCCTACTTTTTGTTTAAATAGAACATCGTTTGATGGGCCTCCTTGAATTAGTCAGGACTGGGTGCTCAATCTTTTAGACTTTTTATAGTACACAGACCATTACCTAGTCTGTGTATACTGGCTGGATGCATTACACATATTGCCACTGTATCAAGTGATGCAAATCCAAAATATTTTACAAGAGAGAATGCAGAAGCGTTTGGCGCTGAATGTGCTTTATGAAGATTGGGGTTTTATGTGTTTTTACTGATGTGTGTTCTGCAGCTGACTCTCAGCTGGAGCTGACTGAAAGCCAGCAGTGTGAAGGAAAACACACCGCGCTCGGCAGGCCAAAATGGCTGAACTGAATGAAGTTTAAGTGTTGCTCATTTGTGCTGCAATCAAGATAATAGTGAAATGGCTTCGTTCAGCTCGCTGGTACCTTTGCTGCTGCTGCCGCTGCTGTCATGTCATCTGGTGTGAAGCGCAGATTCTGTTACAGGGATGTGTAGCATCATGAGCGATGACGCACCTACCAGACGTTTTGAAAAATGACTTTAATTTTTTTCACATTGTTCGTGTTTGGTGTGTTTATCAGTGTTTATATCAGTGATGGAATGATTTCTGTTTACTGTGGATGGAGTCGATGCCAGAAGCAGGTTGTAAAAGGCTGCCAGCTTCATTAAATGATGCTGATGTCACACACCAAAATATTTGTGTTGCTTTGTATATGTGTTTTTTTTTTCTTCTTCTTCTTTTGACTGGTGGCTAAACAGACTTGATCTGCACATTCCAAACCTGTTGCACTGACAAAATACCCACTAGTGTTTAGACGTAATACCACATTTCCAGTATGAATACAGTGCATAACATTCCCTGCCACTGTGTCAACTCACTGCAATGTTGCTATTCTCCCACAGACCTCTCTGGGAAACAGTAAAGATAAAAAGATAAATCCTTATAGTGATCGATCCCACTAAGACCAGAATATAAACACAAATATGATATGTTCTGCTGCATCTCTGGGGGAGTTTTACAATGTTGAAACACAACTCTTGGAATTTCATCCCTGACCTCAATACAAACGATTTATAAAACAAAGCCTGCATCACTAACATGGCTTCTTGAAAGATGTGGATGTTTGCCAAGCCGACAAAAGAACAATATTTGTTGCATTGTGGGAAATTGGGATCAGTATTCCTGGCTGGATGTCTTGGCCTCTGGTACCATTGGTTATCATTCTTCTCCCCCCCCCCAAGTTCCTCGGCTGCCTGAAGAAGGGCAGTGCTTTATGATCTCAAGCTTCAAAGTTATAACAAGAGCAAAAGGAGAAGTTAGAAGGAAGCAAGTGGAGAGAATACAAACTGTAGGGACGCAGCCCTGCTATTAACACCGCTTCAAAACCCTCTTTTGCAGATGAAAATTAGTAAAGGATTAAGCGAAAAAGATGTGACAGGTCACGTACTCGGGTGTCACGGTCTGTTTTTCTTTCTTTTCCTGCCCACCGCTCCGAAGGGTCCCATCTGTCCCGTGATTTCAACAGCGCTGATCTTGTTGTCTAAATATTTCCTGTCACAGTTTAAGGAGTTTTGCAGGAGGGCAGATGGTATAAAACTCAGAGGCGTAATATTTCCATTTTGCTCCCGGGCTGCGGGCCACTTCAGAGCCACTCCAGTGTCATGACTGACAGCGTTATGGGGGCAGACGCAGGCAAACCCACCGGAGCTGACTCCTCAAGGTGTAAACTGTTACCACTCCATTGCCATTAATGAGAGAGGATGTATTTGTGTGTGTGTTATTGGGGTCTACACGCATTCAGAGACGTGATAGAGTGTCAGCGGGTCGTAAATCCCACCCATAAAAGGCAGGCAGCCTTGAAACGTCCCTTTTAAAAATGTATATACATTCAGACGCAGGTTGATCAGGTTTGCTGAAAATGAATTTCACTCGCACAATCACCCCGGCCTCGAGTTGTTCACAGTCGAGGGCTCATAAAGTTAACAGCCTGTCAGACGCCGGTGGTGAGGTTGGCTGCTCGGCTCCTTTTGTCCTGCAACGACCCGGCAGCAACAGTAGGGGAAGAAAACATGGTTTAGAAAACATGTTTTCTGAAAACCTTTGGCACTGGGGATGGAGGATGGACGTCCAGTTCTCATTTTACAACCTTCAGCAAAGCTTGTTGTTTCCCATCATCCTTTTTTTTTCCCTTCCCTGGTCAGATGAACATTGTATGTCATGAAAAGTGAGCCTGTGTGTGCATTCATCACATCCTATGGCTGTCCTATGGATAAAAATGTTTCTGTCTGTTTTGTATCTGCATGTGAGGCGTGAAACCCAATACGCCGTTCTTCATGAATTACTTATGCAGGCTGTCTGGGATTTTTTGGCCGCTGCTCTGCCAGATGTGTTAAGCTCCATCATACAGTCATAAATGAATTGCCACATCTAAATCTCAGCCACCACATTACTACTTTGCGAGACCTCCTGCATTTCCTCAGCCTCGGACGGCATCTGCACGCACACGCGCTGTGTGAGTGAGCGCTCCACCCAGGCGGAGGAGGCTGCTGACGCGTCAAACACCTTAGGGAAACACACCCAATCTGCTCCTGATTTTAACACTTCGCAATAAATCCTCCCTGTCAATCCCGGCGTTTGGAGACAAGCTGAGCTCTTGCTGCAGGAGACCGACTTCAAGAACAGGAATTTCTGTCGGGAGAACATATGTGACCGGCTGGAGGGGAACCACGCGAGGGCTAATGGAGAGCCGTTACATCTAAGTTCTCCATGGTGCCGAATCACACACCTCACGAATAACTGTGCAATAGCAGACAGGGAGTGCATCGTGTTTTTTGAAGGAATCTTGAGTCAGTGGCCACAGATTCAGCTCCCCTTGTTCTAATCAGACTGTTCAGACTTGCTAGTTGTCATTAGGCTATTTTTTTTAGTCAGTATGACACAGAGTATTTTGTCTACAGTTGAAATCCTGTGAATACTTGTCATGGAATTGGACAAAGTTGGAGCAAGAAGAAGAAGAAATCAGAACATCTCACATTAAAAATGGAGAATTCCCATTTTTAGATAGCAGTATTTGTAGTGAAACAAACATTGTTGCTAAAAAATAGAATATTGTTAATTGACTGTAAATCACTCATTAGTCAACTTTCAATATCTTTTCTTTGTCATCTTACTAGTACTACTTTTGTGTAGCTGTGTAGCGATATTAGCCTACAGGCAACTTGATGTAACTTCAATTCCGTAATTGACCCAAATCATTTAAAATGTTTATCTCCTGAGCTCTGGTTCTTCCCTGTGCCGGCATGACGATGGTGTTTTTCACATTTCTTTCTTCTGACAGCAGACACAGACCAGATTTCTATTCTGTTATTGTCAAGCAAACAGTCACAGTCCGGACCGTTCTCAGATTCTTCCCAGTTCCGAGCAGCTTGAACGCGCAAAGTTTGACACCTTAGGAAACTATTTGCTTTCTTGCTGAGAGACGTGAGGATGGTACCACTTTGGAAATACAAGATGTTAGGATTCATTTAGCCTGAAATAACAGATAGAGTCAACGGCTAATCGGAGCCAACTGTCTCCTGGAAACTGGCAATGCTTATTTGCTTCAACAAAGAAGCAGGTGAAACACAGGTTTTCAGTGTGAGTTGTGTTGAGGTGAGTTGCACTAATTGGATGTTTTCTTGAACGCTCACTGTGGTTAAAGCATCAATAAGATCTGGGTGTCATGTATATGTTTGTTTCTTGGGGTCAAACTCTGTTCAGCTCTCCATCTCCAGCCCTGTAATGTTAACAGGGACACCCCACACTTAAATCAGGATTTATCTCCGTATTCCCAAGACAGACGACCCCGCGTTAACAATAGTGCCGTAACCTCCCTGTGCCCTCGTCCTCGGCATCTGAAGCGACCCGATGGCCGAAGTCTTTACCGACACGATTGTCAGTCATGTTGTTCTTGCTTCCCATCGTCTACCCCTGATTCACTCAAACCATACCGTACACTGTCAGCCGGCGGTGGTGCCTGTTGAATTATTGTCAGTGCTCCGTGGAATTTTCCCTTTTATAACGGCTCGCCTCAAACATCTGAGGTCCACATGAGGACGGCCGGTCATCTGCTGCCATGGATCTTCTCCAGCGCCGCTTTTGTGTAGCCGCCTATGTACCTGCAGACCTATCCCGTCTCACTCACCCACACACACACACACACAGAAAACATTGAAAGGATAGCGAGTTTGGAATAAGTGGGATGGAAATCATTACAGTCCAGTGCTTGGGTGCAAGCTATCCAAGATGGTGGAATTATAGTAAATTATGATTCACCATGAGACACATTCTATACTTGGCTGTGAGTCTGAATAATCTGACAGAGGAAATGTAGTGAGTGGTGGTATTATGTTCGGGGAACACGGGAAAAGTAGCCCAGTACGGAACCCTGGAATGATACAAAAGGTTAATTAGCGAGCGTGTTCTCAGACGAAGCCAGACTCACTGTTTCCACCGTTCATGCTAAGCAACATTCTAGACAGCCGGCTCATGTTTATAGTACAGACATTATTGATGATCTCAACCTCAACAAGAAAGGGGCTGTGATTAAATCTGGAGCTATTCATTTAATTTTCCCCCAAGCTGTTTGATGGCGATAAGAAGTAGACAAGTGAAGTTGGCCTGCATGTCAGGAAGGTGTATGTGATGAAGTACACGCATGCAGCTTCCATTTTTTCCTCTGTGTTGTATGGTTGTAAGGACTGTCCTCCTTGTTTCCTGTAAACTATGTTCCATACATAAGGCAGAAACATCTATTGGATGGAGACAAATGGAGTCGGTGCACTGTGAACCCCCTCAAACTGCTGAGACAGGGAACCGGGGCTGAAACGTAATAGCTCTGACCCAAATAGATTTTACAGCCGCTCCTTCCGCGCTGGGGGAGCCAACATGTGCAGAAAACATCAAGCAGAGGTGAGCAGCGGCAGACGCGATCTTCCTCTTTGCATAGTCTGGCGTGAAATATAGTGGTGGTGGAGTGAGGTGGTGGTGGTGTGTGTGTGTGTGTGTAGGGGGTTAAGCTCAATGCCATGCGGGCTGTGGCCTGCTGGAGGTGGAGAACAGGTATGAGCGGAGGGAGGAAGCCATGCCAAGTCTTACATAAGTTTGCCCAGACACGGCCGCATTCCAGGCTGCTCAGAAATGGTTATCCAGGTGAGCTCCCGAGCTTTGTCGGGAGAGTTAATGACTTCCACAGCGAGATAAAGCTGCCAAAGAACAAAAGAATGCGGGGAAAAGAGCTATAGCTGTTTTCGAGGAGATAGCAGCAAACAACTTTCCGTCACTCACTCCGCATGTTCACAGCCTCTCCTGTTGTCTAGACTCCCCCATCCCCCGATGCATGATGGAAGCCCGGGACCGCTGAACCTTAGGGGAGCGTGGAATGGACATCCATCTGTATCAGAAACCACCATCTCCCCATCTCCGGCCCCTTTCCAGGAGACGCCTCGGAGCCTCCATGGTGAACACCAGAAGCTAGTGCGATTAGGTCATGGAAAATCTGGGCCCCAAAGCTTGTAATTGCCTAATTGGGCAGCCTGACTCCCTCAACTATTTCTCTAGTCTCCCTTTACCCTATCTCGATACTCGCATTGATGAGAACATAAACCAGAGAGCTCCGTTCAAGGTGTGTGTGTGTGTGTAGTTTGACTGGCTGTGATTTGTGCTTCTCTGATTTTGAAGGTTTATTTTTTCCCCCCAATTCACGCCCGTGTTGCGCTGGTCATGGAGGTCTGCATTATTATTGTGTGTGTGTTGGAGTGGGGGTGCGGGTGGGGGTTGATTTGTGTCTGGCGAGTCCGACTGGCAGCTTCTCCGCCCACTGACAAGCCGTAAAAAGTGAAACATGGGGACTAATGAGGGCAAGCTCAGAGTCAAAACCCGTCAGAACGGTTTCTTTACAATATCTCAGAATTTGCTGTGATTTTATCGGCGTCGGCAGCGATAAATCTTCGATATATTGTCTCGTAAAACAGACAAATTATCATCCTCCAGTACCCTTTGACATGATTGTTTGCCATATATGCCAAAGTAGCGTTAAATGTGGGCCATATTATGTTTAAACATCCTGTATTTGCTTTTATAAACCCTCAGAGAGACATTTTGGCCCTACACGAGTCCACCATATAGTTTGCACTGTAGGAAAATGGGGTCATTCACGGCTCTCGAAGGGCCGGGCCTTCAACGCATTTACGGTAATCTCAACATCGGTGCTTGCCTCTTCTGGTGGAACACCCAGGTGAGCGTCCGCCTGGCCAAGTCGTTATGCCACTTGAGCTTCAAGGCGCTATGAAAGTCAGCAGACCCTGCGGCCCCAGCGGTTGGAGCGAGGGCCACCCCGATACCGCCGAAATCCAGAAGAGAACAGGGAATGTCATTTGATTCGAGTTTATTGTCTTTTGAGATCTCACGCGCTATACAAAGGCTTGTTCCCGGGGCTCGCCAGATGGAGACGACTGCGATCTCCCTTCTCTTTGTCTCCAAGAAAACAATTTTCCGAGTTCCGTGCAAACCTAAGAAGGGTTTCCACTGTTTAAACTGTTTACATAACTTTAAAATGTCAAACTGTTGTGAGTGTTCTGACTCAGTCTCAGCCGGTCCCGCGAGAATATTACGAGTCCTTGGCCGTCCGATAAGGCAGCAACACACTCACTCATCCATTCGGCTGAGCTATCGAACAGATGCGCACCAAGTCAAAGGATTTCCTCCTGTCCTAAATTTCTGCCATCACTGTCAGTGTGCTGAGGAGTTATGACACGCGTCGGTTGCTGATGTCATTATTGTGTAGGGACTCGACAATCCGATTGGAATACCTGCTGCAGACACCGAGCTGGCCTTTCCCGACCACGTATGACTTAATTTCAGAGCAAAATATTTTGCCTCACCTTCAACTTGACTGTTGTAAGAACAAGCCCACCTCAATTTCTTTGGGCGGAGATTTGAATGTGTGGCAATTTAAATGTAACTTTTCTTTTGTATGTGTTGCATGTACACTGAAGTCGCAACTAATCACAATAGCTGGAAGCTGTTCAACGAGACGGATCATTCAAAAAGGCACTGATATGTTTTATGACATCATGCGGCCGATTGTAAAACTGAGAATATTTTTACCCCGAGGAGTCCAGACAGCATTATTCCTGGTATAAAAGTGTCACAACTCATTTCCATTGATTCCAGACAAAAATGATGTGGTCATTTTCAATACAGACAAATTAAAATCTCTCATCGCCCGTGTCTGATTCAGGGAATAAAAATCAAAATGAAAAGCTTATGGGACCAATATTCCGTTCAAGTGCGGTCTGACTTTTCCAAGTAAGTTGGGCCAGACTAAACAGAAACAAGTCAGCAACTTCTGACAAACAGGATGCAAGGGACACGAGAGAGAGCGTATCTGTGTGTAACACTTCAAGTGGGCTGCAAAAAATGACTTCCTGTGGGTGGGTGGACAGATAAATAATGCTTCATGGTTTCATTTCTTGAATGCATCCACATGAAGTGAAGCAGTGAAACTAAATTTACTTGACGAATCTGCAATTAATAATTTAAGGTTCACATGTAATATGGAAAAATTGCTGTAACTGATTAAAGTTAAAGACTGGGGAAAACGATAATCACTGCAGAAAAATCGTCGATATCATTCATTATTATTTGAAAGGCACTTGAAGGCAGCTGTTGGGAAAACAGTCTCTCCTCCGGCTCTGTTCAGCAGCCCTTAATGGCTTTCCATCCGTCGTCTTCAAACGCAAAGAGGCCGAACATCGTGAGAGAGCCGCCGCCACAGAGGGGGGAAAAAAACCCTCCGAAGACGCTCGGCTTCTCTTCTACGGTTTCATGCCAATGCCATCTGCTGATGAAGGCCACATGATATGTGCGAAAGATCTGGAACAGCAGCTTGTGATGTGATTATTTCCTAAAGCGCAGCCAGGCAAGCTCCTCGTGATGCCACACAACGATGCTGCTCTCTGCGCTCACATGCCTCGACCGTCCGTCCTTGAATTCGCTGGAGGACGTTGAAAGATTAAAAAGAGCTACGCGACGAAAAGATCTTCACTTGTGTTGTGAGAAACCGCTGCTGAAGTTCGACTGTTGGCATCCAACGCGGTGTTACGGGTGTTGACAGCAGAGCGCTCCACACCCTCGCCCTAACAGATTCTTTCCTCACAACAGGAAATATCACCTGATGTTTAAAAGACAGCAGGTATAAAATAACATTTAATTTTACATGTCTGCATGGCGGCAAAGCATCTTTAATACGCTTTCCAGACTCGCTGCACAATTTCCAAAACCTCCACATCTGGAAACCGGCCATTGATTTCACTTTTACTTTACCATCTGTCCCCTAACGTAGAATTTGGTATTAGACTAAATATAGATTGAAATAAGTTTGTTATTTTACACGATGCAGGCACGGCTCGGGCCAGTCAGCAGATGCATCACCCCGCCGGTCTGCGCCAAAAAACGCTCAACCATGATGTAAGTTGGTTGCTGGTTTTAATTTGCTGTGAGTAATCGCCCCTGCTTATCTCCAAATGTGGCCAAATGATCCTAATGTGATAATGAGATTAACAGCCTGTCATTTTCTTATTTTCTTTTTCTGTTAAAAAAAA
>CAESWR010000294.1:140295-153996 GCA_903171835.1 Mullus surmuletus
TCATAACTGCGTGTAATTAGTCCCATCAATCTACTCGGCTAATCCCACAATAATTGGAGTTGCATGTCTCCCTTTGCTGCAGCTGTGAGGATATAGCGTGTCATTTCGAAGCATCCAGATGTGCGTGTTTAACAGCCATCTGCGTCCGTCTCACCCCTTTAACTGAACGCTATCCGGAAAGTGCAGGTCGACAGTCCGTCTCATTGTTCCGTCCGTTGTTGTGTAATGCCCGTGGAGTTCCGTGGAACATGGCAACAGATGCTGAACAATCCATTTAACAGAAAACAGCGCAAAGCGTTTCATTGAATTAGCCGTCTTTTGAAATATGAGGTTCGCCGGGTAACAATAGAGCGCTGGGGACGTCTGGCGGGTCGGGGTGTCGGCTTGGCAGTTGATGGTTTGCAGGATTGTTGCGCCACGCCAGCTGTGATATGGAGCCGATTAAAATATCAAAATTCATCTGTGGAGAAATAGGATCCGTTGTAGCCGTGACGACGTGTTTTGACGTCTGAATGCAAATATCTCAAAGTTGGAGAAGATTGGTGGAAAACCTGGGTGCTCTGCTCACGTGCGGCGAGGCATTGTTGGTGTCTTCTGACCTTCAAGAACTTGGAAAACTTTCAAAAGCTCTAAATGCTCGCCACATGTCAGTCTAGCAATAATGAATTCATCATTCCTTATTATTTCCACATTGAAGCAGATGTACAGTAATTAGCTCCTGGTCCGCAGATATTTTTCTGCCCTTGTTTTTAACAAGCTCAAGAGACATTTAAGCACTTTCAAGTGGAGTAACAAACACCAGACAGGGCTGATGAAGAGGCATCAGTGACAGATTTACGGACATAAACACACATGAAGAAGGAAAGAGAGGCAGCGGAAACATAGCTCGACCTATACAGCCGCTATCACCTAAACACACTCGACCGCCGTGTTGTGTTCCATATTGTCTTGTATACGGCTGCGTAGTTGTGTGACACCGCAACGATGGAAAAAACTCCTCCGTCCAGCGACTTCCTGTCACTCGATATAATTTGAAAGTTGAGATTCAGCGGTATTTCCCTTTAAAGCCTGCGGGTAAACCATCAATCAGTCCATAACTATGCTTAAGAAAAACAAAAGCTAAGTCGCTCCATGAATCTTGACGGCAGAGCAGCCACGCTGACTGGCCGACGCAGATTTATGGAGTAATTAATGCCTGGAGAATTGCTCCTAATGTGAGTGCACGAGGTTTTGCTGCTTTGCATCACAGGCCAAATGCATGTTCTTCAGCAGAAAGGCCATCATTATCGTTCCCCGCAGCGATTTACATCCTTGTTGTTAGAAAACGGCAGAAAATAACAAAAAAAATAAAGCGTTGCCATCCACAAATGGCGTAAAAAAGCTGCAAGAGTCCACCGGCTGGTACTTTATATCCAGTCAGTCCCACACATATGAAATAATTAACAACAAAGTCACTCATACTTGAGAGAGGCCACAGACAAGGCAATGAAATTATATAAATTGTAATGTATGAGACCAACTAACAGTTTGTCTTGATCCTATGACAGTCACAAAAATACAGAAGTAAAAGAACACAGCCTTCTGCCAGTGTCTAGTAGTCGTCTGGCAGTATTTCTTGAGAAATTAACGACCAGCATGTCTCATGAAAATTGGTCCAGGTAGTTTCACGGCAATCCCGCTGACAGACACCAAGACAAATGTCCATAAAAATAAAACTTCCTTGGTGGCTAATCCCGACCTTATCCTTTGAAGGGTAAAAACCTAATATCCCCAACGCGTAACTTTGATCATTTACAGCGTAAATGTAAGTAAAGATGTAATTTCCAATTCGCGGTGAGAGCTAAGCAAACATATAGTCTTTTATTTTTCCTCCAATTTGCCATTACTGGAAGTGTGATGTGAATTAAATGAGAAAATGTCTTGGCCGAGGCGGCAGAGAGGAACACACATTATCTTAAATAAGGATCAGTGCGGCCTGGAAGGGGTGGGGGGGTTGGTGGGAGGGGGGGGTGCCCAGAGTGCTGCTGAAAGCTTTATACGGACAGAGATGTGGAGGCTTTTTCTCGATGCCATTGCATAACCAGACTGAAAATAGGAGTTTTTGACGACAGTGCCATCTAAAGTTATTTATGGCGGTTTGTGTTGGACAAATATTATGCGACAGCCGTTTGGATAGTAATGAACCTGTCATAGAGGAGGAAAATAATTTTTGCTTCTCAGGAAGAATGTGGGCCCTCACGGCTATTTAAACCGAGACTTCTCACCTCGGATGGGTCTGGGGAATAGATCATGACGGCGGCCCGTACCCGTTACCGGCGGCTTCGTCCGCCGGTTAACCTCTTTCGCAGCTGCCGACCGCGCGTCGACGCATTTCCGAGAGGATTTTCCACTCGACTGCGCCTATGAAGTTCGGTAAAGGGACCAAACTATGATCTGCATGCTTCTGTCTGCCGCCCCATTTCCAGGAGCCTCTCTGGAACAATAAATTCAAGTTGACTTCTTGTGCAGTTCAAAAAGCAGATAGGTGGCCTCGGTGGGAAGAAGGGTGGAGTTCGCGTCCAAATGTTACACAAGATGCACTGAGTTGAACAAAAGCGCCGTTTGATAAAACATCATACCACTCCAGTGCAATTTGATTGGAGTTGAAATGTAGCTTTAAATCTGTGTTAAATCTCCCATTAAAATACTCCAAAGAGTCTGTTCAAGAAATCCGAACATTGATTTATAAACCCAAAAATCTCACACTGTTTCATTTATACTATGATCAGCTCTTATTTACTCAAGCATTGTGGGTCTGAGGTGAATGTGCTACACTAACATGTGGGTTCAATTAGTTTATATATTTTTATATTTCGCATTTGGAACGAGTCCATCCCCTCCATACTTTCTCCCTCCAGACAGATTTTTTCCGCTGCCAGAGAGGATCTCTTCCCAATGGCGTCCAAACCCGGAGATTGAAATGCAGTGATTGTTTTTCAGAGAGGGCTGTTTTAGATAACTGTGATCGTCAATATTGTTCATGGTTAGACTGTTTAAATAGCTCATCATTTATTTAGCTTATATAAAGGCAAACGCTCTGTCCAAAGCTTACTGTCTATTTACTCCTCAACACTGGAACATTTTCAGCTCGGTTTGTTCATCATGAACATAATTGAATGTTTTAAGAAGGGAAATGTACACTTATTGAAGTTACAATGTACAAATTTGTCAGCCCCATACACCGCCTCGGACACTGTAATCTACAAACATTTTGGCAACCATTTTTCAGGTCAACTCCCAGCTCGTTTACTGGTGTGTCTCAGCTGCGGAGGCCCCAGCGGTCTTTGTTGTGGCAGCTCCTGGTCCCCAGTGTGGACCAACCATTGCATGATTGACAGCCAGCAATCAAAGAGAGGCCCCTCCTCCCCACCCTGGACTCTGGAGCCAGAAATAAATGCGACACAGCTGAAAGAGAAACAAAATGGACCCCTTTTTTTTGTTAAGAGAGCAGACCACATGTTGCGCTTCTGAAAATAAAATTGGAAAGACCAATAATTACATTTTGGGCTTTAATTAAATCCTGTTTACTTTCACAAGCTCCTGCACCTGCCAGAGGGGCGGGCGGCTGCAGTCGGCTTGCAACTTTAATTACGTTTCAAAAGAGGGCCTTGATGCAAATATGTTTTTTGAAATCTTGTTCCATTTAGAGGAAGCTGTAAAATACCGGTGATGCACGGCGCCAACATCTAAAGAAAAAGGCAATGAAACGGGCTGCCATCACATTCCTCCATCCGGGATTTGACGGCCCGTGACCTCCGTGCAGCATCTGCGCCCAGACTCAGAAGGGAATCCCTCCTCCAGTAACGCCTCCCCTGCTATCTTCTGTTCTCGCTCTGCAGCTGCACTACCCTCGGCCTCCTGCGGGAGGCGGCGGGGCCACCCCCCGCCCCCCACCCACCAAAGAGCATGCTTGAACTTGAAATAAGCTGAAAACCCCTGGTGTTTTTACAAGTATATTTACAAGTGTTGCGTGTCACGCTTATTGCCTAAAAGCCTCCAGCGGTTTTAATTACAGATTTCCTCCGTGTGGTGTCGGTTACAGTTTGTTATGAAAAGCAACGCTGGAAATGACATACAACGCCATCCCTGGAACTGCAAGAAAAAAAAGGGGGAGGGGGGGGGGTTAAGTAAACGTCTACCATTTCTCAAACCCCTAAAGTCACATGAAGTCCCTCCAATTTACGTTAAAGTCTCCGATGATTAGCGTCACTAATGCTGGAGTCGGATGTCGCTGGGCTAACAAAAGGGAAAAGTGGGCAACTGACCCTTGACCTCTATGGAGGTGGGTGTGGTTTGGTGAGTAGCAATTAGACAACTGATTATTTCTGGTGCACCTGGACGGAGGGGGTGGGGTTGGTGAGAGGGGGTTGGCCCAAGGTTGTGGTCGCCCATTTCATCCCATTTGTTAAATCAGTGCACCCCAATGGAATGGGATTAAAAATACTTGTTTTTATATTTCACAACTCAAAAAGGTAGGAAACAAATCAAGATAAACAGAAAATCCTGAAGGTGCAATGAAAATGTACCCAACAATTTAAGGACTTTTCTCTATAAACCAGTGGAATCCACTACGAATGTCCGAAGAGCATGATTGATTATCTGCAGACATCTTTATAAATTTTCACATCAACCCATCCTGTCACTGGTAAGATACTTGACTGCTACCTGGAACATTTGTGCGAGGCCCCCTCCTCCGGTTTTCTGCAGCCCTGGGGTTGAGGCATCGTCTGACAATAATGCTGTGCGACGTCCCCGTGTGCAGGAAAGATTCATCACTTGTTATTTGCCGCATTCCAGCCTCACCAAGGAGCTCAGGTCAGATGTGTGTTTCATTTAATCAAATTCCAAAAGCAGAAGTTATTTTCGGTGATGATTTATTTCAAATAAAAAGGGGGGTCTGGATTTTATGAATTCTGAAAACACTTCAAGCTGTCTTCGGTATGAAATAGAAATGTCTTCCATCCCTGCAGAAGGTCGACTTACAAAATGCAGGCCCGAGCGCGTGCAGCAGATAACAGGCGCGTCAGAGGCCTCCGAGGTAATGAGCAACAGCCGCCAAACCCCCCCCCCCACTCACCCACCCACCCACACCCCCGCTCATCAGCCCTCGTCAGATTCCTGTGTAAAAGCTGAGAAAAACAACGTCACGAGAAGTCTACCTGTTTGTGACCACCTCCGTCGCCGGCCCGCCATCCGCCCACTCGCGCCGCCACAACACACACTCACATGTTCATGGCTGTTGATAGATGGCCAAACAAGGAGGGGACAGAGCACATCTGCAGGCCCTAACTCTCCACATGAAAGATCTGTAGAAGACATTATTCTTCCTTTTTATTTCTTCTCGCAACCAATGACTCTTCAATTCTCTGAAACATGGAAAATTTACGGACACGGTTGGAGACGCCTCACCAAATTCGTATTTACACACACTTTATAAATCAGCAGAGGGAAAAGCATTTTTAAAGAGTTTTTTAATCAGCTCTAATGCTGTCTGGAGGAAATGAGACCCCCACCCTCCATGGGTTGGGGTTGCCCTCGGCTTCATCAGACTCGGATGACGATGTGTGAAAGCGGTCGGGGGGGAGTTTTGGTCCACGCTGCTCTGGTCAGGATCGGGTTTGACTGTTGGCTGAACGGTTGCTGAGGTGCGCTGGTTGTTTGGGTTGGAGGCGAGCGACACGATGCCCAAAGTCAACAGCGGATTATATATCTCACACATCTGTAGAAACTCTTAAGAGGGACCCACACACCGACAGTCTGGAAATCCCGAGTGCCCCGGGCGCTGAACCATGGTGGACTCCCGACGCCCCACCGAGCCCTCAGTGCACATTACACCCAGGGATAGTGATCAGGATTACTTCCCAAAAAAATAAAAAAAAACAAAAAATAAATATATATATTTTTAAAAACCAAGCTGGCATTTTAATGGCTATCAATCTGTAGATAATAGCAAAAGTTACCAAATCATAGGGTGGGAAAATTTGAGCTTTAAATCAAAGAATATTTTCCTTAACACTCTGTCAAAAAGGGAAGATGCAGACATTAGCTAGTATTAAGTTTAGAAGAGAAAAAAGAATGGAAAAAATGGGGAAAGCCAAACTGAAAAGCAGGCGCCTCAAGCACGAAGTCATATAAAAAAGCGCAGACATTGGATGGGCCCAGGAGGCTGAAAACGTGCTTGTTTGTGATGTTGGGCTGATGTTTATCTATGATGTCCAGCTGACATGTCAGGGGCAATGATGGTGATTTAAACAACATTTTTTTGTCTCTCTGTTATCTTGCAGGCAGAACTTTTTCCTCCTCATCCAGTGTCCAATAAACGCTGCAGATTCAGAAGGCTTTTACCACGAAAAATGCAACCGCTTATGCATTTTATTTACCATTACAGTTCAAATCAGAACAATAACAAAGGGAAGATTTGGTTGGACTGGAGCTGAAATGGTGCTAAAATGGGTACAGATTGACCTTCAAGTCAGCCGTATGTTGACATAAGTTTGCTTTTAAGTCTCCTCACAACGCTTTCCAAAAAATTACCTGGGAAAATCATCAAATCGTCGTGTTTACCTTGGAAGACGCACAGGAACTCTTTCCTACCATTCTGGCAGGAGACATAAACAGCGACTGCCATTGCAGCAAATCCCTTAAGGAATATTATTGTATTCGATCCAATTTGTTTAGAGTGGCATCCGCGTTGAAATTAATAGATGGACGATAAATTTTGCGAGAATATAAACAACGAAAAAGGGGCCAGAAGCTGTAATAACGCAGGAAAACCCTGTGTTGGTATTGTCGGTGATTTACAGGCTGGTGGCGAGAAGAAAACCCGAGCCGCGACGACGACGCCGTCAGAATCTCTGAGAACAAAACGAGTCAAAAAAGCCAAGACGCGTGATGCTTTTATTAGTGTGGAGAAAATCCACAAACCCAAAAATGTTAATGGATCAGTCTGTAAAACTCTGATAGTATCTGGCATTCCTCGTGGCGCCTCAACATCACCTCCTTCCTTTCCAGCTATTTTTTGCCTCTGGTTGGTGGGACTTTCTGCTGATTAAGTGCATTTGCCCACCGCTCTCTGATTAGACTCCAGCTTAATTTCAAATCCAGTTGAGGTGTTTCCAGTGTTTGTTCGAAGCCTCAAACAAATCTCCTGGAAATACAAGCTTTCACAAAAACCGCATGACAGAAAGGAGGAGGAAAATGTTTCAGCACATGGCCATCTCGAGATCTGGGAGGGGGGGGGGGGCTCAGACGGTAATATATACTCCTTTCGGCCGAGGCTGCCAGGGACCGCCGCACAACAAAAATGTATATTATGTAAGGCTACTGAGCGACTGTCCGTGTACACGTCTCTCTCTGGTTGTGATATAACAGTAAAACCGTTTCATTGGCAGTTAAAGTGTGATTGAGGCTGCAGGCTCTACATGTATATGAGACAGTATAAAATGTAATGTCACAGGTGGGATTTCTGAGGGGCTGAGTAGTTTTCTTTGCAGGTCGGACGGCTCTTCTCATGCTAGACTCCCATTTTTTTTATCAGAAAAATGTCATTTTAAGCTTTGACAATAGAAGCGGGGGACATTAAGACACTTCAGGACTATTATTATTGGAAGGAAATTTTAGTTTCAGGGCTGTACTGGCAAATAAGGAGGGTTCATTCATTTATATTTGATCATAGATCATAGAAATATAAATGAATATTTATATTCATTTATATTTGAGAAGGGGGACCTTGGGCCATAAGAGCTTAAGATCATCCTTAGTTTGAAAAATCTTTGGCACAAGAGTGGAATCAAAATCGGGCATTAATAAACTCCATTGTGTTACCAGTCTGAGTGGAGAGCTGTGATTTATGTGCTGCAGGTTAATGGGCGAAGGTGGATGCCATCCTGAGAGGTGGGCGCTTCAGGTGGAGGAGAAAGAAGCAAACACAGGAGACATTAAATAAAGGGGGGGGGCTGGGACCCCTGCACAATCAATGACAACAATGACAATACATGTGAGGGACCACCGCTCGTGCTATTCCACAAAACACAAACAGGGATGATGACCATTAGCTCTTTGTTTGCTTCATATCGATAGCAGCCGTGTGATTTAAAACGACAACAGAATTTCGCCTGATGTCATTATGAGCTAACGAGAAACGGGTAATTAGGCGACGGACTGCCAGAAAGTTTAAGATGAAAAAAGAACCAAATAAAATTGAACAAACAAATACACAAACAAAGTTGTTAAAGAACAACACGTCATATAATCCCCAGATGTTATGAGCGAACACCGAGAACGGAATCAACCAAAATATTTTCCATCTGATCCAGTCACCTAAATGTAAATGGAGTATGTAATCTCCCTGGTTACGGCCTCCCGGCGGAGTAAGGTAATTGTCATCATTAATATCCATTTAGTGCTCTGAGAGTCATGTTACGGCCAGATGAAGCTTTGAGTGGGAGGTTCTGGTCCGCCGCCCGCTGACGGGTCAGAGGGATCACACGGTCTGGACGCGGGTTTTTACGTGCGCCGCTACATTTGTGGCGCCGGACAAAATTCGTGCTTATGTAGCGAAATGCGCAAAGTTGCACGTACACCGCGAGCCCCCCGACTCTCCCACGCCTCGACCTCCGCCAGCCTCCAGCCTCCTCAGATATCGGCTTCTCATGAGCGGCTCCCGGTCAGGGTTGGTGGTTTTTGGACCGCCGGAGTGCCGTCCAAGCCACACCACAGAGGCCCTACGTTGGATTTGATCGATCGCCGGGTTAGCCGGGCTGTCAGTGGAGGATCCTTGTGAAAATAAAGTAAAACAGACAAGCATTTGATGGTGATCACTGTCATCTACCAGCTACATACTGTACATCTCAGCTGCCTCTGCTGGCCTGCTCATACTGTACACAGCAGCACTTCAATTCTGGTTTTAAAGCATTCAAACGCTTATTGTGAGCCAATGTAACTTCCATGCTCTGCTTGGCGTATCACTCCAGGATCAAAATGAGATGGTATAGATGTCGGAAAAATTACTTCTGGACCGCACATCCATGGAACGCAGAGGAAAGTGTCCAAGAGGGCTGGTTAGACAGATAGCATCACATTGAGCAGCCAGCCCCATCCCTCTTGCCGTGACAGGACACCGATCCATCTCACTTTGACACAAGAGACAGACACCGCTCACATCTCGGGGCCCTTTAGCCTCCGATCCATCTCACCTGAGAGTTTTTAGACGGCAAAAGGAAGCTGGAACTCCGGCAGGTTTGAACAAAGTACTCTCAGAATCCAAATAAACATAAACACCGGAGGGTTTGATACACCGCTCCCTAGTTTTCCATTTCATTTCAGTGTGTTCTGCTGACCGATGATTTGCTGTCTTCTCATTTCTGACCTCCTTGGGAACTCAAAGCCCCAAATGGAAGATCAAAGCCTTATTTGCAGAAGAAATATAATGCAATAAGTGTAATATAAATGAGATGGATAGGCTACTAGTCATCTATTACAGTTGACCTTTGAAGACCAGCACAGTCATGCACTTTCCATTACCACACATTATAAACACATTTGAAAGAGCAGATCAGTCTTATCAAATACCTGAAAAAGGTCTAAAAATGGTCCAAAAATCTGCACTTCATTTGCAGCTAATGCGGCCGCTGCGTTGATCCAGTTCTCTACGGGTATTTTGTTTCCAGCCTGTTTGTCATTTGTATTATTCATTGTTCGTGACCGCAGAAGAGAGAAAAGAAAAACAAGCGTGGCCAAGCTGGCTAATAACGTGTGATTTTCTCATACCAGACCAACACCCTTAAAGTAGTAGAACCTCCAGACCTTAGAAAACATTCAGCGTCTTGCTTCTTATGCTTAGAGATGATTAACAGTGAAAGAAATTATCCTCCAATGGCATGTAGTGCTTAGCTCATTATGACTCCATGTCTCGCATTTGTTTGTGTCTTTGATTACCAACACGTGCCAGGAAAAGGTAACAGGAGAGAATCCAATGAAATGAAATCCACCACGCCGCGTTAAATCGACATCCAGCCCTCTGCGGTTGAGGAGAGAGGAAAGGAAAAAGCGCCGATATTGTTAATTTGAAGTGACACGACACAAAGAGAGGCAGGTGAATGCCAGAAATTAAAATGTGATATGTCTACAACCCTGTTTGCCAAACCAGTCTGGATTCCTGTGGTTGTTGATCGTTGGAAATCAGGCCGGTACGTCTGATTTTAGTCACAAAATCAGACAGATATGCTGTATTTAGATGCAGAGAAAGCAGGCGTGGAGGTGCAGGGAGCCGCCGCAGGTGACTTAATCAGCACGGGTGCTTCTTATTTGGTGATTATCTCCGTCTGCAGAGCTTCCTCTCCCTAAACACAGCACGCGTTAAAGGGCACATGAGTCAAACTCAAGGCCCGGCGGCCACATCCGGCCCTCAGGACGACTTCGGCCCGCATGTTAATATTTTATATCTATCAGAATTGGCCCGCAGGTCATTTCAGGCTCGTTAATCTGCTCCCTGTGCGCAACTTTATTGACAAACTCATCGCTGTTTCATGTTCATCGTGTCTGGTAGAATCGTTGGCTAACGCTGATCCCCTAAACACGGCTAACCCCCAAAACATGGCCAAGCGAAAGGTGGAGTCTGAAAAGAGAAAAAGCTGCCTTGGAACAAACGAGTGGGCTAAACACAGACTTAATGAATTCTATCTCACTGTAAAAAAAATAATAAAAATAAAATAAAATCTAGTTTGGCCCGCGATCTGGACTCGGTTCTGAATTTAGGCCCCCTCTCTGACGTGCCGCTGGCGTAGGGCCTCATCTTCCATCTGACGCAACAGTCAGGACGCTTCGATTGCTCAACAGCCCCCCCCCCATCCCCGGAGCGGCAGATGCTCACCGATCGCTCAGCAACCCCCCCACCCTCGCAAACAGTAAGGATGCTCCCTGTGGAGAGGTGGGGGTGGGCTCCAACAAAAACTTCACTTAGTCA
Organism: Mullus surmuletus; assembly: GCA_903171835.1. Classification (NCBI taxonomy): domain Eukaryota; kingdom Metazoa; phylum Chordata; class Actinopteri; order Syngnathiformes; family Mullidae; genus Mullus; species Mullus surmuletus. The sequence continues at coordinate 151,298 of CAESWR010000294.1, forward strand.
GGGACAGTGCTGTCCGTCTGCTTTGCAAAGCAGGAGCTCAGACGACCGGCAGACAAAGAGGAGCAACGTCCAATTTCTGCTCTTTATTTCTTGTCATTTTTCTTTTCTTTGTCATTATCTATTGTATATACTTTGAAAGTCTGCAGTGCAAGTCAAGTATCTTGATAAGATGTCATTATGGGTGAGACAAAAATGATTCAAATACATTTCCTTTTTGACATTTTTTGTAATCTCTCATCTTTTCTTTTTTCTTTGCACACGAGGGAGCAGTGTGTGTCCAATCAGAGCGCACCAAAATAAATCAATCGACTACTTAACTCAAATATGTAATTTCTTCGATCGGAAAAGAATTCAAAGAGCAATTTCTCATTTCTCTCTGCGCATCTCCTTTCAAACCGAAACAGACAGTCAGGTTGAATATACTTTTCCACTCTGAGGTCTCTCATGGATTCAGACAACATCATTTGAATATTCCATCCTACCCCCNCCCCCCCCTTCACCCCAAAGCTGAGGCCTGGAAAAACCAGACTGGCAGACAAAAACTCCGTCCACCTCCTTGCGCTGAATTGCCCCGAGGACACTGAGAAAGACGGGACACAGTGAACCAGGACTGCTTCACGTCAGTCAGCGCGAACCTGGACAAAAACACACCAGAATATTTTGACAGTTGCTAGAGTCACACAGTCGAAGTATTTTTACAGACTTTGTCGTAAATGTCTGAATGACTTTACTTCACGCAAAGTCTCAAATCTAAGGATCGTGTCGGTGCTGCGGATTGGTTACAAATGGAAATTAATTGATTGGATGTTATTGAATTTAATCAGGATACATGTAAGTCTCAAACAATGCTCATTTGTATCCAGGCAGCAGCTATCAGCCCCCCCTCGCCCCCCCCCCAACCTCTGTCATCACTCTGAAACCGAACCCGGCGTCTGTTTGAGCTGTGATTCACGGTAGCTGCTACTAGGAAACCTGAAGCCAATCAGCACCTTAATTCTAATAATTGGAGGCCTCCGTGTGTTTACATTAACATTCTGCAACGCGAGGTCGAGCGGGGGCGTGACCACCCTCCTGGACAGATTAGCGCGGTAACTCAGCCTGTCAGCCCGGGCCGGGCCGCCGCATCCCCCGGCTGAGGAATTATCAGTGACTTTCGAACAACCTGCGGAAAGCGGGGAAATCACTGATGCCTCCGCGGCTCCATAACTCATCCGTTGTCGCGGCGATGACGATCTGTAACTGCAGCTGTCCGTAACATGGTGTTTGGTGTCAGGGGGTGGTGACATCACCGCAGATAGTTATGGTTTTAATAATGAGGGGCCGGTTGGAATTGGGAGCGCGCACGTCACGCATGCTCTCACTTTTCTGCAAAAAAAAGTTTAATCTTCACCTATTAGAGGAGGATTAAGCGCGGTAGCAGCATCGGTCTCCGTCTATTCAGGCTCGCAGGCTTCCTCCTCTCAGCCTCAAACACATGTGTTTTGAATTAGCCCGCTGGCAACCGCCGTAATCTGGAGTCTTCCTCCGATGGACGCGGCCCAGGCAGACTTTTACTCATCCCCTGCTGACAGATCTTAGTGGAAAGTCTGTGTCCAGTTATGCTGTAAATACACTCCGAGGCCAAACCTGACCAGAGGTGATGCGGGGGGGAAACAGGTCAGTAGCAATGATACCACCGTAACACCAGGATAGGATTATTATCAGGCCTACGGTACAGAAGAGCCTGAGCCGGGGGCGGGAGGGGTGGGGCGGGGCGGCGGGGTGGGGGAGCACGTTCAATTGAGCTCTGACAGCTTCATTTTGTATCAGCGCCCTCCATCATTTTACCTGAGTTGGACGCCCGGCTCACCACGCTGGCTACCTGGTCTGTCAAAGAGCTTCATTAATAGTACCTCCTTTGTACGCATGTGTTTCCGATTATACCAATAATCCGCCATGGCCACCGAGGTGCATGATGGGGTGTCTCTGAGAATCCAGTGAAAGCTTTATTACCGCACTGTGTGACGCACAAATGAATGGGTTGAGTGACCGGCAGAGTGGTGACTTATGTTCGAGCGCGCTTGGAGGCCGGCTCCAAACGGCTCCAGAAGTTGTTTCTCCCAACACCTGTTGCTGCTGATTCAGCGTTCCGGAAAATACAGCTTGCCAGAGTTCATCTAATTTACACACGCAGTGAGGATAAACGGTGCCTAAAGCTGGCCAAAGGCCTCAAGCAAAAGGCATCTGTGATGTCGAAACTAGGACATATTTAGTGATTTACTCTGTGTTGGGCGAGTGTGCATTTTGGACGCCTTATTGTGCAGTCATCTTGGACCGACCGCTGTTTGCAGGGTTGAAAGTCTGACAGGAATTGTGAGGAAAATGAAAAAGTTAAGTTGAGGTATTTTGAGAAAGACACGGGCCACTAACCTTTCAAAAACGACCTGTTCTCGGAAACTATCGCGTTGACAATCAAGACTATCGCCGGGATATACATATTCCGTACGGGGAGAGATTAGTCACCCCCATCCGGTCGTGAACCCGGATCAATGAGGTCCGGAACATTTACACTGACGCCAGAGATCCGGGCGAAAAGCATGACCTCTTTCTGACAAGACGGATACCGCAGAGAGGTACAAAGAACAGGCCACTAGATTCCATTTGAGAAAAAGATGGGAGGTGAACAAAGTACTACAAAGATCGGGTTTTATTTGATGTCC
>CAESWR010000294.1:168691-180580 GCA_903171835.1 Mullus surmuletus
CACACCACTTCATTTACAGGCTGAGGAAGACATTACTCATGTCAAGCTCTGGTAGGGTTTCAGGAACACACAAAAAAAACAAAATGATCCATGTTACAATTTCAGAATTGTTATCAAATTAAAATTGTTTTAGATATTTCGCGCTCGTGTTTCGTCGCCGCGATGGAAACACCGCGTCAACACTACACACGTGATGAACTTTATGTTCTGTAACCTTAAACCAACACGTTCCACTGAGACGCTCAACAATGACTTCAGTGCGAAGCCGTAAAAAGCCTCCAAATGGCCAGCGAGGGACGCTCGGCACGGCTGCCGGGGCCCGGACTTTTATTCCACTGGCTCCGGCTACTTGTTAACTACGCCATTACGGGCGGAATTAGGGCCTGTTTTCTCAGCTTCACAGAAACATTGTGGGGTTTTTAATTCAAGTGTTCTGCTGCAATTATTCTTTGAATCAAAATAAACCATGTGTCACATTTGTCAAGGCCTCGTCCTGTGAGCCAGGTGAGTGACAGGCGGCTGATTTTATGTGTTGCGTTGGTGTTTTATGCTCTCGAACTGCACGCGAACCCTCAAATCAAATGCAGCACCTCATCGTTCAAGCACAAACACCTGCTCAGACTTGTTTTAATCCAAGTTATCCTACATTTGTGGAGTGAAGTGCTCAAGTTTTTGGTTCTCAGGCGAGTTTCAACACTTCCAAGTCCAAAAGTACAATTGCCTGTACCCCCCTCCCACCCCCTACGCCCCCACCCACCCCACTGCCCTTTCCCATCACTTGGAAGTAACAATTTATGATCCCTCAGGATGAATGCTAATGAATCTGGAGACCTCCTGATGTTTCCTGAAGCACCCTCCTCAGGTTACCTTTACCCCCCGACCCGCGACAAAACTTAATGGCCCTATTTGCGTGACATGTGCTGTGGGTTTTAATGGCCCTCAGTGGAGACATTGTTATTTTGGTGACCTCCCGACCTTCTCCTCCAGTGCCACCATCAAGCCGGAACATCAAAACCCGCCGACGGGGCTACCATTAAATTTAGCTCCAAGCACAATTTGATGGGAAAATCCTTCTCAAACAATAGGTGGCCGGATATTCGTCTGATAACCCTGATTTCTAGGGTATACATGCTCACTAGATATGTATTTTGAAAACATCTTTTTTCATAAGCTTCTAGGCAGACTGCCATGATATTTAACGACCACATTAATTTTGATACGGGACTGAACCGTTGAGATTTTAACAACCCTGCGGCCTTTCCCCGGCCAGACTTGAAGCTTTGACGCTGGTGATTAATAAGCTAAACAAACAGCAACATTTTCAGTGTACGCTTCATGTGCCAAACGGCCATATATTAAAACCTCTGTCATCATAATCAGACTAACAGCAGTCAGTTTGTGCAGCGTCCGAACCATATTTACTCGTGTTTCGGTGATAGAAACCAAAAGCTTGATTTTTGATTTCCTTTTATGAGGATAACCGCAACTTACTATTTTTCGAAGAAACTGTGAGAAATGCGGAGGTTTGTATGAGTCAGACTTGCCAGATGTGCAATATTTAACATGCCGCAAATTTGACCTCTGTGCAATTTTTTGATCAGGAAAGCCAAAAGCCACATAATGGATGATAATTTGTGACACTCTCAGTCTCTCTCATCAGGGCAGCAAATATGTATTCTACATCTGTGTTCGAGCGTTCCGCTCACGCGACATCTTTCCGTTGAAGCAAGCATGTGGTAAATACACGTGTCATGCAGTTACAATGTCAGAATGGAAGTCTAAAAGACATTGATGAGAATATGACTCATGTTTACGCGCATTTTCTCTCTTGTTGCTTTCCCACAAACAGGAGGTATCCCCCCGCCTCCCCCGCCCCCCCTCACTGACATTCACAGACACTTCTGGGAGCTGAGTCACTGAGACTCACTGGGGTTCACAGGTCATCGCGGCGGCTGCTCTGCCAGCTGCTCTGGCCTGGAGGGGAAACCGGAGAGGACTTTCACAAAGTCGCTGTGAAAGGAAAGAGTGACACAGCATAACGCTGACCCCCCCCCGCCTCCCCTTTCCCCACATCGAGTAAGCGCTTTCCTCCGAAGCCCTCGGGGGGACGGCAGCACCATCACCCACACAAACATCTAAATGAGCTCCATGTGGACAATCTGTCCAGCTTGTTGTCTTTGTGTGTGTCTCTTCGCATTCAGTTTCTCAGGTTATCAATGAGGCTAAAGCAATAACAAGATCCGAAACATGGGGAAAGTTTGACCCTGACATTTCTGTCAGAAGACCAACAAAAAACATTGTTGTAAAAGGTTTCATTTTATTCACAAAAAGAAGAAAACAGTTTAAAAACCTTAACGGAAAACTAAAGATAAGTATATCACAGTGTCATTATTACTGCTGAAGAGTTTTCAGAACATGAGCGCCATGCATATGACTATATTCGTCACTGTGTGAGAAAACTGAAACAGACCTTTAACCGAGGACACTGTGGGTTTAAATTAAATCCATCCAGCCCCATTAAAGGAGGTTTTTTACCCAGACACTCTGATGCTCTCGGCCCACCAGGCAGCCGACACCATCTGCAGGGGGATTAACTGCTGTCAGCACGTCTGCCCAGTGAGGGAACTCACCGCCTTCATCACTGTGGGGGAGTCGATAACATCAGCTGGCAGGACCACTTCCTCTGGCCTGCTCGCACAAGACGGAGATCTGACAGTTTGACCCGGGGAGGCGACATGGAAACGGGAATATGTTGCTACAACAACACTAATGCGGGACACGGTGCTGATGTCCGCAGCCTTAAGCAGATCACAACCCCGCCGTCCCCCGAGAGGATGGAGGAGGCCAACAGGAAGAGGAGTCATGGAGGAATGCTGAAACAACAGGTGGCGGCCGAGATGTGGGTCAGCTGAGGTGGGATGCGGAGACTCCACAGTCTGTGGGGCCTTCAGCATACCGGGCAACATGGAGGCTGAAGATCAGGAGAGAGCTGAGAGCTGGGAGGGGGGGCGAGTTTAAGACACCACGTAACCCCAGGTGGTGCCTCACAAGATCCTTTGTGCTTTCTGTTTTTGGCAGAAGGCCTTTGAGGCAAACTTCTCCCATAACAGCGATGGCCATAATTTGCAATAAGGGGGAGATCTTGGATCATTCCACGAGGTCAGAGGGTTGGGAACCACTGGTTTGTCTCATACTGCAGGCAGGACAAGTCTAGATTATACCCGCTTTGGAAAAAGTCTCAGATGAACGTGTCAAAGGTCTTTAATCCCATCTTTCCACCTCATCTTTGTGGAGGTTATTTGATACACCGTCTTCGGGGGAACTGGAGATTGACTGGACTGTGTGCATTGACATGTGCCGGTAGCCGTCATCTCGTGCTTGAGTTCTGGCAAATCCAAGCAGGTTCTGACCACTTTTTTTACGAGATAACTTACAACGTGAATGGCTGGCAGAACTGAAAGTACGGCGGTCTGACGAACAAAAGTTCTCTTTACTCTGCTGCCACTAATTAGATCTTCCATGAGACACCAGGATCAGGCGCTCGTGTTCCCTTAGAATAATGTGTCAGTATTTCTGTTCCATTTCAGACACATGCCAATGCGGTATGCCTTCATCCAAAGGGCATAATATACGGCGGCACAGACACACAAAGTAAATCGCTGCTTACTTCCCATTGCGACTTTGTGCTGAGGATGCTCTTCTAAATCTGTGGCCATTGTGGTCTTGTCAGTTGGGGAGGTCTTATGGGCTGTGCGGTAGTGTGTTTCCAACCCTGAGAAATGTATAGCTGGTTATGTAAGCAATCACAGCAAAGGCTTTTACTAGTATTTACAGTTTGCTGCAACAGGCCGATGTCAAGAGACAAAACCGCAAATGGAGGGGATGAGTAAGCAGCCGGGCTGGTGAAGGTCAACAGGAGCGTTCTGTCCCGAGAAAAACTCAAGTCATGCGGCTTTCTCCTCTTACCCGCAGCTGACTTCATTGAGGTGTCTTTTTTTGGGCTAAAAGCGTCTTGCGTTCAGCACCTGATTGCGAGAAGATGCATGTCCCGGTCCGGGCGAGGACGCGGTTGCCGAAGGACTTTCCCCGGCCCGCCCATGAACGCCTCCTTTCTCCGTTATTAAGAAGAGCCTTGGAGTTAATAAAAACAAGATGACGTGGATGACATCTTCCCCACTATGTTTGTCACACTTCATTTTTTTCGGGTCGCACCAGATTACACTGACAAGCAGCTGGCTTGGGATGTCCGATATCTTCAGTGGGAAACGCTAACTAGAGGCAATGTGCGCTGCCACAAGACGCTCGCATTTCTGCATCATTTGGCATGTAATACAGTAAAACCCTCAGTGGGCTCAAAGAAGTGGAAAATGAGCCTGAAATAAGTGAGTTCTAATAGAAGCAGATGGACCATGTTAAAAGTTGGAGATTATTTATTCCAATAAAATATTTCACAGCTGCCTGGGAGCATTTAAGCATCCCCCAAAAGGAAAGAATACACATGTAAATTGGTTAAAATTTGGAATACGTTCCAGGGATGCTGAATTAGTTAGTTCATCCACACCCAGGCTCTTGGATGAGAGGACGAGGATATAAAGGGACCTCGCCGAGAGTCATTTACTGCCTATAACTTGATCTCACGGCTACAAAGATCTCCTCAATGAATCTCACCTCATTAGCGCTCCGACAAGAACAAAGCGACCCGGGACCACCCCCGTCTTAACAATAAATACTCTGCTCACGCCCCCGCGAGGTCAGACTTTTCGCAAACACGGGCAAAACCGTGGTGGGATCGGCAGAGAAAACACGGCCTGGCCTTCAAGCGGCGATGTCACAGCTGCATGCGAGGCTTCCTGCGAAACAGGGCGGAGCCACAAGGCGGGCGGGCGGGCGGGCGGAGGAGTTTTCAGGGGCTCTGCTGACTTGCAAAGCAGACAAACCTTAACCATGAGAACCTAAACCTCAATGGTGAGTCACTAGTCAGACTATTAGACACAGCACTGGAAGGAGTATTGCGGTATTTTCCTTGAAACTTACCCGGAATACAAAAACATTTCCACATTTAAATGATGAAAACCAACAAAACCTATGTAATATTTCATATCCATGGAAACCATTTAATCTGATTAGTGCTGTACCCTCTTAAGCCTACTGTGTACTCCATAGTGTAAGTACAGTACAAGCTCACACAAAGGAGAAATCTCAGTACTTCAATATTAACCTGATGATGTCATGGAAACCAAAAGGTATTTACAATTCTGGAGGGGATTCTGCTTTCCACGCCAGTTTCCTTGCGAGAGTTATTGCATTTGGAGAACCGGCAAGTGCTATAAGACGCTATAGGCAGTAAAGTCACGGCATCCATATATAGGAAGGGACCAAGTGTGACAATATCCATAAAACACACCGCACAGACCAGTGTTTTGCTTCCTGTCTGGGTGACATTTGGGTGACAGCGATAACGGTTCACATGAGGACACGGGTTCTTAAAAGTGGAATAATTCACAACCAGAGCTCCTTGTTTTCTGGTTGTTTATGTTGTGTGTTTTTTTCACAAGGTCAGCCGGAGAACTGTTGGCCTTCATCCTCTTCACACATCCAAAGGGGAGTGCTGCTCCGCTGTTGCTCTTGGCTTCTTATTTAGTGAAAACCTACTGTCTGCGAGTCGACTGAATATTTGCCCTTTGAGGAGCCACCCCCACCACCCTCAAGTTCAAAAGGACTATTTCATTCCTTCCCCAGGTTTGAGTTGGAAAGCCAAGAATCAAAGCCATTCTGTTCTAATGGGCCGCCGCTTCGGGCGATGCAAATTGTGCACATTTGTGTCTGGTTTTCTTTCTTCAGTGGTTCCCTTTCTATGCCAGACTGCAGCCAAACCGAGCTTAGATAAAGTACGGTCTGATAATACCATCCTGGAAGGCTGGGCTAGCAGTTGATTTTATTGATTCTGTGATGGGATTTAACAACAGTATTCTTTTGATAAATTATTAGGAAAGTTGGATCCTTTTCCACACCGCCAAAAATAAAATTCAGCTGGGGAAATCTTTTGGAATAAAGGACAGAAATATTGGCAACGTAGCAAAGCCTTGTTATTGTTGGTCTAAAACCCATATTGGCCAACTTCCATTATCCCATTGTAGTTTTGAAACCTCAGCCCAACTCCCATCTGAAGACAATATGCAATATTTCACTGTATTTAATAGGTCGTGGTGGAGATTTATAGGATAATTGTGTCTCTACTGATGTCCTTTATTGCACAAATTTTCATTCCTGCAGCATCAGTTGAGCATTGTAATGGGGTAATGGAATTATTGGTATTATTGAAATCATCGTAGAAGACAATTTAACTGTTTTAAACTAAATCTAGCGGCGTATTAGAAGGAAAATGGATGATCCTTGGTAGATTTTAAAGGTGCCAACTGGTAGTTTCATATCAACCAAACTGACAGGAAAGTGGAGTACATCCGCCAATCGGGTTATCTACAAAATGAGGACACACCTCCAAAAAACCTTTCATGGGGGATCTTTGTCCATAGCATCCATATCGTTGCCTAATATACACAAAATATGAAAACGCTCTCGCTGCATGTGATCTCCATTATTCAGCGATCATTCCAGCGATTCTCATGCTATTGCTCTCATAACGCTCCTAAAAGTCCATATAAAATCCTACTTTTCAGTCAGTCGTGATTGCTTTCCAATACCGGGCTCATTAATCACATGTGCCATGCCTGTGCCCATGCCACTTCAATCCCACCATGCTGTTAAATTCCTCTGAATTGCCACGCAAGGATCTGCTGTAAACCTTGATTAATGGTGCAAGATAAAGCCTACATTTGTTGAACTAAGATGCAAGAAAAATGCCCTATAGTCCTCTTTAAACTTTATGCCGCTCTACAGTAAGGGGGGGGTGGGCACTCCTTGGCACAACCTTTGACATCGGTGGATCTCTCAGTAGACGTCAGACATTAGCAATTTCTCTTTTTACGAAACGCTCAGATTTGTGCATTTTTGTAATCTTTTTTACGCTCATGTTGGTCGTTATTTGGCCAGCATGGGCGAAGAGATCGCATGGCACCATTTTAGAATCCCAGATCTCCGGTAGCCAGTCTCCATGCTCTTTGCTAACCCGTGAAAACCGATTAATTGCCATTTAAGACTCAAACCCCCACTGTTTAGGAAGAGACTCTTTATCGACTTTTTGCGAGGGGACAAGCGGAGATGAAACAGGCGGGTTCTTCAGGTTTGCGACGACCACAGACTCTTGAAACCTCCGCCGCAAAGTGATCGCAGATGCACGCTGGATTGTCAACAAAAACCCAAAGGAAAACTGGGGTCACACCGGGGAGTACCGGGCGTTGGTGAAGGACATTTTCTGGTTTTCGGTGGAAGTTCAGAGCGAAACACGGCGATCAGAAATCAGAGCCGCATGTCAAGAGGGCCGTATGAAAACCATCCCAGGTGTGAGGGCGCCATGTGTCTGTCCTACACTGTAAATGTAGAGACGATGCATCATGAAGACCATCACTTTGTTTTATCCTCCTCTATGTGACATATACTGCTGGAGGGAGACACACAGATTTGTACATTTGTTCTCATGTATGCTGTTTTTTTTTTTCCCCTTACAGATTTTCCTCCTCCCTCCCTGCGATTAACATGAACCAGCTGTCCGGACCCTCGTACTGTACTTCTACCTGCGAGCATTCCCAGCTCTCATGAAATACAAACCTCCATAAAGATCTATTTTAGGCTTCAAGACCAACCGATGGGCTTTTTACCTCATAAATTATCCCGCATGGGTAATTGCTTGCGTAGGAATTATAAGTGTGTTTCCAAAGAGAGGTTCTTCCATGTCTCACCCTGAGACCCCCAGACTTTATCTCTGGCGTTTGTGCGGAACTCCTCCTCAAACGTAACCGATAAATATGAATGGCGTAAGTTGTTCCTGACCTCATACATCTCTCGTTTCACCATTAGATATGCTTAATGGGTGGAAATATGGGAGTTTTTTCCAGGGCTGCAATCTGCCCAATCTCATTGTTTCCTCATGGAATTCCATGTATAATCATTAAAAGCTGATAGGATGAAAGCCATGTAAGAGACTGTGAAGCAGCGCACATGTTGGAAAAGTTAGGTATTGTGGGCTATTTGTTTTCACACTCCCTCCTACGCTGTCTTGTTGCCCTGACACGAACTGACATTCTGGACTGGCTCAAAATATCCTCGGCTGTCAAAATAAATAAAGGTTCAAACTTCAAAGTGTGTTCCTCAAGTCCTTCCCATTTTGGGAAGAACAGATTGTGTCATTCAGAAATTGTTTTTCCTGTCAGGAGTTAAGCATAAAAATTGTGACGACCGGACCGCTGTTTCTCATCCACTCTCTCAATGAAAGATGAACAAAGAACTGAAGCTGAAACAAGTGTTACATTTTCAGTAGTTTTATTGAAAAATGCCTCTTCTGTTTCAGAAATAAATAAGAAAATAAGGCTGTGTGGAATTCACAAAATGTGCAGTTAAAACATGAGAAAAGCAATTCTATGTCCATAGTCTTGTGACCAAATCCAACTGCATTGATAGAAAACAACTATATTCTGACTTCTCAGTAAATATACAACACAAACATGCAATTCCACATTTGGTAAAAAGAACAAAACCCCAAAAAGAATCAAAACAAATTTTTTTTCGCCCTGTTACAATAAGTCAGATTATCATTTGGTTTACAGGCCTTACAAAACATCACACTTAAGAAACATTTAGGGGGTATTTTTTTTTTCTTTGGTTCCCGATGCAGTACCTGAAACAGCTTTACACACTGAAATTTGAATAAACAACGTGGGTGGTCTGAAAATGTTTGTACATGTTTCTTTCTGCTGTTTTATTCACATGATTAGTGCATTAAACGCTGGCGTGCGTTAACACTTGCAGTTACATTACAAGCAGACACTTAAAGAAACACTGAGCAAGCACACAGGTTTGTGATGAACGAACATGTAGGTTTGAATTCGTCTTGCTAAACTTTCTCATGTCAGAAAAAAATATATATATACGTTCAATATAACCAGGGGTATCAAACCCATATAAGTACTAGTTTTGTTCTGAATATCGTTTCATCCTCATGATGGTGGAAGTTTCATTGTTACACTTTCTGAGAACTCCTTATCGTAGCTATGATGCTAGTGTGTCTGTATTGTCTCTTGGTAGTGACCGCTTTCCTCGTTGGTTTCGTGTGTAACCGGGTGACTGTATTGCCTCAAACTCTCCAGCTGGCTCCTCGGGTATAGACACTACCTCAGGTTCAGGCTGGTAGCGGCCGGCTAGAAAATATTTGGGCCAATCAAAAAAAAACCTTCTGCAACTCCTCACATGCACAATTTAAATTATATTGCACTATGGACTTCCTAAAACAAATGCCCTGTGTCAGTCTATTGCTTCCTGCTTTCTAACAGGTTTTCTTGCTCTGAATGAATGAAATACATAATACAAAAAAAAAAAAAATCAACAAAACTAAATAAAAAAACTTTCAAAATGCTGTCATGACATTTACATACAAATCCATCAAGATAGCAGATAATAATATGTAGTAAAATAACCAGATGATACTACAAAAGACATGAAAAACGGCAAGAGAGCAACACTGAGCAGTGATTTGGCCGAAGTGATGATTAAAAAGTACAAATGGAACATGCTTCAGTTTGAACCAGAGCAAGTTTGAGTCACTTGTAAACAGAGGTTATGCTGGTAAGTAAGCAGAGGGTTATGAGGCACAAGCTCAGTACAGATGTTAACTGGATTTTTAGTGAAAATGTCCACGTTCATACATCATTTACAAGGCACATAATTAGTTTTATTTACACATATCACCTCTACATCAATGGGTTTTTTTCAGTAATGAAATCCTCTTTGTTAGTAGTTGTTTTGGGGTGGTGCATGCTCCTTCCTTTGGTAGAAATGCTGTCTCTGTGTTTTGTTTTGTTTCGTTTTGCTTTTTTCTTTTTGTTTTGTTTGTTTCTCTCCCAGCGGTTTGTGGTTCAAGATGCAAACAGGCCAGCAGGTTGCCATCACTGTAGCTTGTAGCTGTGAGATGATGTTAGTGCCAGTCCGCTCCGATCTCTCAGTTTTTCTGTTTGTTTTTTTTTTTCAATTTTTTGCCTTTTTTTTTCTGTTCGATAATTATGTCCATGGTGATTATCCTTACATGCCCCCCAAAGCAAATGGGCAAACATCTCAGAAACAGGACTTCAAAGAGTAAGCTGCACAGATGACTTTAGAACGCTTACTATGCCAAACCTGAAAATAGTGCAAAGAGGGTGTGAGTTTTCTCTGTGGAACAAAGTTATTAGCATGATTTTTGACTAAATGCAATTATTCATACACCACTAGCTCGAGTGCTTCACATGCAAAATTTAAAATTGTACATCAATGTATGGAGGTATAAATTCGTGAGCTCCGAATTGAGTGTTCACTGCACCCTGCGTTTTGTTTTGTTTTTTTAACTTTTCTAGAAGCAAAACGTCTGCAAAGATGTTACACGAAAACATTACATTCGTGAGCAGCACCTCCACATTGTGCTATTGTGTGGATGCCAGTTTTATCAGAGTCCAGGCCAACCAGCTCTATTGGATTTGTAGACACTCCAGCAGGCTCGGCCAACCTCGTTATACCTGATAGCCCGGTGCGGGCCAAACGCGCTCCTCATCCCATAAACCTTTTTCTTTCTGTAGTATTGCAAATGAGTGCTGAGAAATACTAACCCTCGCTTGTCCAAGGAGTCTAAGCAGCCAGATTCTCTACATCGTTCCTTTATTTCCGTGTATCCTACATCGGCACCTGGCCAGGATGTTGACTTTTTGTCTGGAACGCTTTAGCTTTGATTGGTACACCAAACAGCCATCAAGTGTGTATTCCAGATACAGGATTCTCCTTTTAATGCATGTCAAACATTTACAAAAAAAAGAAAAAGCCAGCAGCTGTGTTTTCCACCAATTCATGGAGCTGAGCTGAGCTTCCATCTGGAGAAACGGCTTGTTCCTGCTCCTGTCCAACATCATTGTTTGGAGCAAAATGTTTCTATTTTCAAAGATCTAAAGCTTTCTAGGAGTATGGGTGGTGCAAAGTGAACGGTCAGTTAAATTGGATTTCTGTTCACACACTTAAATTCATATCTCCATACATTATCAAAGAAGGTAGTAGTGCACTGAGTTCCATGTAATTAGTCTGCATTCACTCCTCTAATGTAGTACAGTAACATGCACAACCTAGACATTACTGCGTGTACCTGTGTATCCTTGTCCATTGTAAGGAATGCCAACACACTGAGAGGAGTCGCAGTATCCAGGGGGGCCTGATGGTCCCCTCACCCCAGGGGTACCCTGACGACCTGGAGGGCCACGAGCCCCAGCGGAGCCAGAAGTGCCAGGGGGTCCTGTTCTCGACTCCCCTGGTGGCCCTGTGAGAAAGGGGAGAGGGAGAGAGGGAAGGTGAGGCCGGTGTGGAAGGGGGAGGAGAGGAGGGGAGGGGGTTCTTTGGTGCTCAGCACAAAAAGGCGCGCTGACATCACTCGTAAATCTTCAGTGGGAGCAGTTGGGCTAACACAGGGCTGCAGCACTGTAATTTAAATTTTTCAATGGCTCAATTAAAACGCTTGTCCAAAAAAAAAGTCGTCTGGGGCTATGGAGCCCCCCCCCCACCCCCCCCACTCCATACACACACACACACACACACACACACACTCCCCCACCACCCCCGTCTGTCTAGACAGTGAAAACTCAGGATGGAATTTTCCCCCCTCTCTCTTTTCTCTCCCTTAAGTGAGCCCATGTGTTGTCAATGAAGCCACCAAAGACAGCTTATTGTACAACAATCTGATTCTCCCTCTCTCTCTCACACACACAC
>CAESWR010000294.1:185966-210347 GCA_903171835.1 Mullus surmuletus
ATTGCTTGGAATTGTCTAAGTGCGCATGCATCCGCTATTTACCGCCACTGTATCAAAATAAACACGGTTCGCTGTCCGCTTGGTGATCTCATGGAGTTTTGGCGTAATTAGAGGGTCACACTGGAAAGAGTCTGATTAGCACAGTTATATAGGACACAAGGTCTTATTCAGTTCAGTGGAGGCTAATTTCTTTATACAGCAACCTACTTTTTCATTCTGCTTAATGACCACAGTGTAGACCAACATACATACAGCCTCCACTGTCAATCCACTTTGAGTCACAATCAGCCTTAAACTTAACTTTAGTGTAGTTAAATTAATTTATATCCACTTAAAAAAGCATTTGGTAAGTGTTTTGTAAATATAGCGCACAGATCAATGGCCCCTTTTACTAGCTTTGTTTATTAAATGATACCCTGTTTGGAGAAAATATAAAATGATACTTGTTCTCACCGTAGAGGGCAGGTCGCAGCATCTGTCCCGGCTGATCCAGCTCAGGCTGCAGACAATATCGAACATCTGGAGCTGGAACTGTAACAACAGAAGAAATGGAAAACAATGAGGGGTGTTAGAAATGGCTCCAATTCACAATGCAAAAATGCGCACTCGTCTGAAATCTGAAAACAAGGACCTTCAGAGACAAAGAATGATAAAAGCAGTCCCTGGGAACCATTTAAATTTAATTGTGCATCTACACACATGAGGATTTCAGGCATTTATCTGTTGGAAAGATGTGAGATACTCTTTCAAATGTGTTATTCCAAGCCTTTTGTGCTGTTAACATGGTTTTTTGTTCACACTTACCGTTGCAGACTGCCTCCTTCCGCCTCCAGATTTGACCATCTTGCCAAGCACTTCGGTGCCGTCCACTGTGATGTTATTGGCCGCCTTGATGGGCTTCTCTGCCACCTCTTTGCAGTCCACGTTGAGCTTGACTTTCTCCGGAGAGACGCTGATGTGGAGCTGCAGGGGGAAGGGGATGGACAGGGGGCAATGTTAACAACACATTCTTGTCTTCTCAAAAACTTCACAACCTGCCAAATTTGTTGCAGCACAATTACTGGCAAGGAGAACGGAGCACAATGGGGCTTACGAAAAAGCTGGCATTCATTTCCATTTGGAAAGGGTATGATTGCCCTTTTTATGAGAGAGGACATTTTAAAAAGTGCAACCATAAGGATAGAAGCAACCTCATTGAACCTTTCTTAACCATTTTGTCTCAAGTTTATGAAGATGCCAATACTGTATTCCGAATTCCAGCATTAATTATCAAGCCCAATATTACCTCAGAGTGGTCAGGGCTTTGGAAAAAGACTGCTGAATGGACCACAAAAAAAGGAAACATACAGCAGTTGGCATTTCCATATGGCCTTAATGTTGTAGATGGAGACTGCCTCACAACACGGAATGACAAAAAGCCAGATTTTGAAGTTTCCTGTCCAGAGAAGCCTCCTCAACATCTTGAAATGATATCATTTGCGGTGCGCCATCAAACGCGCTATACTTTTCCCTCACCAATGCAAATTTTCCCCTCCTCGACAGTCAGACAAGCTTTCTTTATGTCAGAAAAAGCAGGCTACCATTTCTCCCTACAAAGCCTCACCAACCACAGGCCCGGTCATAGTTCTTGGCAACCAATCACAAAATCACAGTTGACTTCCTTGGCAACAGAACAAACTATCGCTCAACCACAAAGAGTGAGGGGTGTCGTTTATCCCGGGATCCTGGCACGGATTTCTTACACCCTAATGCTCTTGAGAGCTTACCTAAACAACTTTGCATAATAAAGTGGGATGGCAAATAATGAGAATGTATATATTACCTCACTGACCAAGGCGTAAACACAATAAAAACACTTTAGTCGCTGGAAAATGAGACCTCAAGAAAACTCTTTTTAGTGACCCCTGCATGTACAATTGGTGCTTCTCCCTTAAAAATCATCTGATCCTGCAGTTTAAGTGTTGACAGATGAAGGATTTTCATTGAATTGTTAACATGGGGGGGAGTTCACTGCACTTCCTTGTGTCAACACTCATTCTGAGGACACCTGGTAAGATTTCAGGCTGATACCATCTCCACTCGCATACAGTTGTAATATTTCCACAATTTGATCAGATTAGATTTTATTGCTCTTGGCTTTGTCCAGTCTTGAACCTTTGAGGACCGAGTGGTCTTCAGTGTGTGTGTGTGTCTGTCATAATGAGCAGGTGTGATTCCATTTTACAAAACTATATCAGAGGCTTTATTGAGAGTATAGGGAAATATGAGATCATCTGAAAAAAGCTTGATTGGAATGGTGTTGAAGCACAAACAGTGTCAAAGCTGATCATTGAAATCCCCAGATCGCTATGAGCTGATCTGTTCACACGAGAGCAGACAAGACACAGCAGATTACTTCAGTGGAAGAATATGAAATATATAATTTCCTGTGTTTACATTGTGGTTTGTTGGGTCATTATGGCTACTTGTCTCGGCCACAGAGAGTCTTCAAGTCTAAGAGAAAGTTGGCGTAAATGAGAAGCGCCGCTCCAGGCTTTTCGAGGAACAATAAGCAGTGTGTTTTGGAGGTAGAGAGGTCCATACTAATATATGCACTCCAAATTCCACTAATCTGATGGTGAGTAGTTTTGCCCAGGATTTACAGAAAATGTCGTCTTCACTTGGATTAACAGGAAGGTTCCCTCAATGGACTCCCACACATCGATGTGTGGGAGGAGGTTCCCCAGCGGGCTAGTGAGTGGCTAGCATCTGTTAAAGTCATTGTTGAGAGCTTTCCCACATGTTTGACTAGCGGCAGACCACGACCTCTTCTGCCTGCGTTACTCTTTATTAACTAGCCTGAAGAGAGAAGCTAAAGCTGCAGAGCACTCACACTAACCCAGCACTGTTGTGGCAAAGCACATAATGGCGACACTTAACAAATAGCAGTCTTTACAACTGCAGTTTCCCTCTTAAAATGAGAAAACAAGCATGTCGTATCTCCTTCTCTTCGTACCATGACATCCACAAAACAAAATATCCCATCAGCGATTCCAACGTCCTCTCCACACCTTCACTTTTCCTTTCGAAAATGGTGTAGAAAAGCACAGAAAAATGCCCTTCCTTCATAAAGAGATTGCATTCAGGAGGGTTGGTTAGTTTGTGACCAGTAAGCATTTACAGTCAGTCACTTGGCATCCACATACACCCTGAGGTCACTCTCTTGCAGCAATGGACAAAGTATTGGGAAACCACCAACAACATGTAAACACACACCGCCGCAGCAGTTGGCGGTGGCACTTACTCGGCAGGCCAGCAAATAAGCAGCTAGGTAGACCGCTGCGGACTCACCAGCTCATGGAACAGCAGCTATTGCACCACAACCTAGCCGCCCAGAGTACATTCAGACTACGGCCTCCGCCACGGCCACAGACTAGGAGTGCACTCTCACACACATCGCTGTCCAACTAGAACAGCCGTGATGTCATTTACATCCATTCCTGACCCAACATTTTCCAGGGTCTAATTCATTCATGAAGTGATCCACAATTAGTTGCAGAGATTAGTCATGTAGGAACTGGATAGCCATCTGCTGGACATTCTGATCCGCAGTCCTATAATTCACTCTTATCAGTCAATCACTTCAACAAAAGAAATACTGCAGTGTGTAATATCAGGAAATAGGCAAACTTTGATGTTGGATAAAAGCCCAGAACATCCAAAAAGGTCGTTCATTTTGACAATGTTGGGGAAAAAGGGAAGCCTGTATATTAAATAGGTGGCTCGGTGTCTGTGGAAACAAATTCAAATGCAATTGGACATGACTTTGATTACATTGGAAGCAGTATTTTTCCTCCAGTGATGAATCAAGCATCATAAATCATTCCAGGTCCATATGAAAATATACTGTCCTTTGTTCTCTTTACACCCCGCTGTAATGGAACACAACAGTGGATGTTGTTTTATTGTCAGTGAATTGGATGTGAAGGCATTTGATGTCTCCTTTCAGCTCCTGCTGTTACCCCGAGAGATTCTACACAAGTGCTGTTTATCAAAGCTTGGCATGTGGGCGGACTGTAGTGGTAAAAGCTCAGAGGGGAAACAAAGCCTTTGCAAAACAATAATGCCACTGTGGGAGCATATTTTACGCTGAGGTTTGGATGATGGATTTTGACAGAGAGGCCAGCACTTTTGAATGAGTCAGTCTGTTTTAGTCCTCATGTTGAAAAACAGTGTAAATGATTGGGATGGATCAGTTTCAGGGTCAAGACAACAAATCATTTGGACAGTTGTAAACATAAGAAATCAGCCTTTGAATGCACAATGAGTGCAATGGGATTTTGTAAAAAACTCAACTCATGTACAAAATGAGTCCAGAAATGTTACACATGATACCTTTAAAGACGTTTCTTCTCTTCTGAGAGGTCAAAAACAATAAGGAAGAAAATATTTAGAATACTTGAATAGCGGATAAACATTCAGACTTCAGGGTGCATCACACAAATGCCAAATTAAGGGTAGATCAATCCAGCCTCCAAGCTGGTAGAAGAGTCAGAAACAGACTGCTTTGGAATTTCCTTAATGACAACCAGGATGGTCTCCAGTCTTGATGTGGTGAGACCTCCACAGTTAACTGTAACAGTTTGCACATTATGCTGCATCACTGCGGATTCAGAGGTTCTCTCTCTCTCGCTTCCCTCACAGCCTCCATAAGCCATTGACTAAACTCTATCACCAAGGGCGGCCAAGAAAAACAAAAATATCAGCCTGGTATGGTAAGATTGATAGAAGGGGCACTTTTTCCAAAGGTAACATGATACACACACATGACTATGGCTGCCTGTCAGATCTTCATAATAAAAGTTAATTCAGCTAAATTAAATGAGGTGTAAAAGTCCCACAGAGGCATCTGCGAGGATTTAAAAAGAATATATGTGAAAGGAAATGAAAACCTTCAGTACTTCATGTAAAAGGATCTGAAAAACACAATCAGCCCACAGGTGACCACAGAGGATTCCTAGACAGACTCGGAGTCTGTCCTATTAATGGCAAACCATTCTGTGCGGTTTGCACAGTTTCCCCTCTCTTTAAGAATAATGCATTGTGTTTACCTTGTGGAAGCTGCCATGGAAAACCCGCTTCACTTGCTCCTCATTAAATGCGGCTTTCTGAATCTCTCCTCGGGTGTCCTTGTTGTAGAATGTGATTGTTTTGCTGGAAGCTGAAAAGAAAAGAGCCTTTGATGAATCCCTGACAGTGTGTTACGATGCGGTGGCACGCAAAGCACAGACAGGACTATAGGGAACACATGGTCGTGGATGGAGGAAAGGGTAAAAGAAAGGGCTATGAGGGATTTGGCACTCACTGGTAATTATTTGCATGCACATCCCACATGTTTAAGTGCACAATTGTAAAGATACTTATTTAGAAATCAAGCCAAATGCAAAATCAGGATCAATTTCATCGTAGTGGAATCAGTTTCAACATGCTACACTTGTCTTTGTTTTGCTTTACATATTTGGCAGACATTAATTAACTCTGCTTGTCTGTACATCACTCAAAAAATCAGCGTCGACTGCCGCTCCAGATGGAGTCTCAAGTGTTGTGAGGAACTTACGGTTGACTGTGAGGCCGACCTCGGGGTTGTTGTTTTTGTCAGAAATCTGCCAGATATCAAAAGGTTCCGAGGGCGTGTCTGGCAGGAGGCGGAAGAGCAGGATGATGGTGTAAGATGGGGGAAGACCCTCGGGATGGATCTCTCTGTTGGTATCGCACAAAAGACATCATGATGAGCGGTGAGCCAGAAGCGTGCCCTGGCTACACTGGCAATCAGAACATCAGCATGTTAGAAAGTTCACAACAACAGCAACACAGCAGCAGGACCGTGTAATCTCTCTACAGCTGCATCCAGTCTGTCACATAGGCTGCAGAAAGCCCAAATGATTGCCAGTTTCCCCTCTGGCCTTGCAGAAATTGCTCACATATTGAAAGTATTTTCTGTCCCCACTCCTTTGCTGGAGCTCGAAGTGTTTCCACTTGTGCGTATTAAGTTAATAGCTGTGTCCATGCACGCAAAATATGCATAATTATAAACATATTAACAAAGAACGCTGAAGAGGTTTCCATACTCGAGTGGAGCTGCAATTGCCTAACACCACATTAATGGGACCCAATAAAGAGACAAAGCGCCTGACCCAGAGGCCGTTTGTTTTGTTTCTAGTGCAACATCACTGGGACGACCACCCGATCCAAAGCACTTTCAATTCCATGACGGATTTTAATTCATGCTAGCACCTCATATTCCACAAGCTGCAACAACAAACATGGCAAGCTTGTGGGCTTATTGCCAAGGGGCAATCGGGAAACCCCTCTGACTGCAGGGGCTATTGAGCGCCATTATGACTAATGACTGCGGACCAGAGATAAGACCAATAGGTTGAGAGTACGCTCACAGCGCGCCTCTCAGACACCGTTTACAGCTCTTACTTGGTGGGCTGGTTCAGATAGGCATCCTTGTGCAGCCTGTAGGCGATGTAGCTGTTGAACGAGCCCGGCTCCATGGAAATGCCATTCATGCCGGCGAATGTACGGTCTGTGATGTTGAAAGCCTCCAGCATCCTGAACCCTGCAAGGTGCAAACAAGAGAATCCATGTCAAAGAACAAGGGAGTAGAAGTGGTGAAACACACTCACAGTCTCGTATAATAGCTACTGCCAACAAGTTCTGCAGGGTTTAGTCAATGTGTGTCCATGGTGATGCTGTGTGCTTACCAGGCGTGGTGAATCCATTGATGTAGATCAGGGGGCAAGCTGAAACAAGACAAAATATTATAAGGGTTTGGAAAAACAGAGTATGGTTGAAAGGCCTTTATTCATCTGTGTTAATAGATTTCCTTTGGCAGTGGATCAGTTAAGAAGTGCCTCAATGGTACCTCTGCAGGTGCACCAATCCACCATCACAGATGTCTGAAGTAATATTTTCCTCTCACATAGCAGACATTCTAAGCTATAAGTGTGCTTTAATGATGCATTCATCTCAGTCTTACTGGAAGTGGCTGTCTCGCAGATGAAAGTGATCAGGTTGTCCTGGATCTTGGCGAAGGCGTCGTAGTCGTCGACCACAAACACGTGTCTTTCACTGGGCTTGCTGCCGATAAGCCTCAGCTCTGTCATGTCCACATCGGCCACACCGACCACAAACACACTGTAGCCTGTGGGGGCAAGACACACAAAATACAAGGACCGTTGCAACGCTTCCAACAACCACAGGTGGTTTTGTCACTGGCGGGGAATCGTTACAAGTGTATTAAATCAGCCGCAAATAGTGCTGCTGCTGATAGAGGGATTCAAATTTTGCAAAGCGAAAGGGAGTTTGGATAATTCAAAACAGTTTGTGGATTATAGCGTACATACTAGCATGCAACCAAAACACACAAGACAGCAAATAACTAGTCCATGCGTACCAGCATGCTGCAGTTTCTCAGCACTCTTCTTCACTTCATCCTGGGATCTTCCGTCTGTGACGACCACCAGCACCTTAGGGACGGTCCTCCTCATGCCGCTGTCCGAGGTGAACACCTTCTCATACACGTGCTTGAGAGCGATGCCTGTGTGAGGCGAGTGGATGGACAGAAACCACCCAAACTGAGCAAATAATCTTTGAAAAATGTTTGATTGTAGATGCAGGTTTCTTGATTTCGCAGCACCTACCTGTCTTGGTGTTGCCTCCTCTGTAGCGAACAGTCTGCAAGGCTGACAACACGATGCCTTTGTTGTGGTAGGTGTTCAGCTTAAACTCAGTCTTGGCGTCATCGCTGTACTGCACAAAAGAGACCTGTTCAAAGAGAAAAAAAAAAGATGAGAAATCACACAAACACAGACCAGATTTGAGCCACATTCCTAAAAATGTCCCAGAGAGTGAGCATAGGGAGTTCGTGCAGACCTGCATGCCACCGGGGCTGATGACTTCAAAGGCTCCGGTCATGCTTGTGACAAACTGGATGACCTTGACGAAACTCTCATCTCCAATACTCCAGGATCCATCGATGAGGAAGACCAGGTCAGCCTTGGCACCTCTGCACACTGTGATGGTGCAGGTAGAGAGACATTAACAACAATCACAGGTGGGATGCAATGGTTTAGCACACAAATACAAAATGGCAAAGCTCTGCTCACCATCGAGTGCAGGGGGGACTGTTGCCGGAGGAGGGGGTGTGGGAGGCTCAGTTGGCACCTCGGTGGGTTTCACCACTTTTAGATCAAAGCAGAAACATGTATTCAATTGAAAATACCCACATAATGATCATGAAAGCATTATCCTCTGATACATTGGTTCTAAACTGGCATAGCAGATGTGGTCTTACATGTCCTCTCCTTGACACTGACTCCAGGTCCCTCCAGGTTGGGGGTTTGAGTGTACACAGTGGCGTTGTAGAGGGTGTCAGGGGTCAAGCCATCAAAGCAGTAGCTGCTCTCTGAACCTCTGACAGTGATCTCCTGAGCTCCACTCTTGGAAGCTGAAGAGGAAGCAAAACCAGCAGGGGAGGGATGGAAAAAGAGAAGAGAAAAGAAGACAAAGCGAGGTTACAATCTGCGGACGAATTCCAGCTCTAATTAAAAAAAGGCTTCTCTTTTCTTGTGCACTCACGGTCAAAAGGATTGACTTTGAGTCTGTAGGAGGTGGCGGCCCTGTGAGGTGCCCAGCGGAGGCAGAAGGAGTCATAGCCAACGTTGTATGTGTTCAAGTCCGTCACATTCAGGTACACTAAAAGAAAAAACACTCTTAGTTTCATCCTTTACGACGGCTATTCACGAGACACTAATTTTGTGCAGACGCCGTAAACCTGTCAACCAATAAATGGGCCACTATAATTATCCACTTACGTGTTGTGCCTGGGCCAGTTAGAGGAGCACTAGCACCAGTGTTGTAGAGGGCTAGCACCTGCAGGTCATAGGTGGTTCCAGGTTTCAGGTTGTGCAGCTGGTAGGACGTGACATCCCCAACAAGCACCTCCATGGCGTCATTAGTGCCTGAAATGGAATATGAACATTTAATGTACAGTATTTACATGAAGGAATTTGAAATGTTGAGGATGTGAGGATGTGCATACCCTCAGGCTGGTAGATGAGCTTGTATCCATTAACCCTGGAGGGAGCAGCGTCCCAGGACACCCTGAAGCGGGTGTACCACTCGTCGGAAACACGAAGGTTCCTTGGGCCCAGCATGCCCACTGTAGAAAACGAGGATGGATTGTCAACACAGGCGTCAGTTAGCATGCACATGCTTGAGATTCCAAAATATTCCCTATTGGTGAAGCATCGGCAGGGTAATTACAGTCTTAAAGCTCTTTATGGCTTTTGAATTATTACAATGATGATGATAAATGAAACCACATGAGAGAAAGCAAGGGGGAAAAAAAACATTAAGCTGCCGCAAGGAGCTGAGTGATATTACGACATGAAATAGGGTTTCTTTTGTTTGAAAGGCAAAATTAGGCATGTCACTGGCCGGCACATCAAGCCTGAGATCTCCCTGACTGGAGAACAGCCAGTTCATAATTCACTGGAACGGATTGTTGGTGCTCTTGGCCTGAGTGAAAAGTCAAGAATTTCACTTATTCTGCTTTTGCAACAATGATACAGGAACCTAATCAATGGGTCAGTCTATTCAGATTTTCTGCTAAAATTTCCATACATGTACATCCGTACATGAATGTCTGTGTGATTTCATGCTGCTTTGATACGCTCAGCAATCAGCATCAGCAAAGAAGACACACATGAATTCAGGAAAAACAGTTTGTACCTGTGCGTCCATCTCCCTCCAGCTCTCCTCCTGGCCCATCGCCGTAGATGGCGGTCACTTTGATGTTGTAAGGGGTGTCTGGATCGAGGTTCTGCAGGACAACGCTGTTTCTGTTCCCGGGCACTGTGGTCTACAGGACACATCCAGTTTATGGTTAATTACAAAGTTTAGACAAAAGATAACAGGGTTTGTTGTAATCCACGTGGGACTACATCTGCTTACATATTCCTCGATGGGGTCTCCTGTGGTCTGAGCGTAGGTGATGCGGTACTGCATGACAGGACCCTCGGCGTGCTCCCAGCTCACGGAGAGAGTTGTGGTGGTGGGGTCGTACACGCGCATGTTTCTTGGGCCGCTACGGGGCACTGCGGATGGAAAGAGGGTTGGTATTTTCGCGCTCATGATGCGGCAGCCATTTGAGACATATTGAAACACAATGGCAAGGGGTCTTACAGGTTTTGCCATCATCGCTCACGGCGGGTCCTTCGCCATCGCTGTACAGGGCAACAACTCCGACGTTGTAATCAGTGTTTGGGAGCAGCTGCTGCAGCATAGTTGTGGTGGTGGTCCCTGGTACCACGACCTGCACGAATACACCAAACACATCAAGATCTTTGTTTTTCCTTTTGCATAGTTTCCGAAACAAGTAAAAAGTGAGCAAATGTGTTTACTCTAAAGGAGCTGTGTGGGGGGTGCACAGACATGACGCAGATCCACCCCTCCTCCTGCCCAACACACACAAAGACCTTTACCCTCTCTTTTGACAGCTGCTTGTGTTGCACATTCCCTCTAACACCTCCCTTTTACTCAACAGCCCCTCGCTGTCAGCCCTGAGTGAAAGTTAGAGGCAAATATTCCTTTGAAGTGCTGAAGTTAGAGTTCTTGGTTAGAAGGGGGGGATCTGACAGCCAGCACAGATGCATCGCCCGGTCTGACAGTGACGACAGCTGATTACAACGAGCCGACCTTCTCCTAATTTTCTTTGTCCATAGTTTTGTTAGCTGACTCAGGGGGCCCCTCAGGGGGTCTCCGGCCCCGTGATAACCTCTTGGCCACAGGGGTTAGTCGGCTGTTGCGTGGGAGCTTTTGATAAGCATCTGTGTGTTGTCTGCGTTGTTGTATGTTTTGATTACATCATAAGACAGCTGCTCCAATCACTCCGGGTCAAATATTTACAAAGACAATTGAGAATATAAAAATGATATCACAGGAAATATCTGACCACGCTAATTTGCGCTACAATATCCATCTGCTGTTTGTTTTAATGCTCCTGGCTGGAAGAGGCCGCATTATCACTGATGCGAATTTTTGGCTCAAGTTACAGAAAATCCTGGCGTAAACAAACAAGCGGGGTTTAAGGTGAAGGGCACCTCTTTGTTAGTAAACCGGAGTAAAACTGTATCTTCAAAGACTGCGAGGGCCTGAGCAAAGCCTTCCCCACAGATGCCAGAGAGCCAAATGGTGCAATGTGATGTAAAAACTTCAAAAGTTGTTTGTGGATTCTTTAGGCAGGCCAGAAAGCCTTTACACGTGAAGATGTGGGCACACTGGCTCCAGATGTTCCATACGTTTGGAGAGCGGGAGTGGCAATTAAAGAATGTCTCTTTTAATGAACGTAGTCTCGGTTTTAAATCGTAAGCAGTTTACACACACAGACACGGGTGTGGATGCAATCACTTTGGCGAGCCATTTGGCGAGCAGACTACACTTTTTGCTTTCAAACAGCTCAGGAAGGACCATTCCTCATGACATGTGATGTACTGTAAATGCCGGCAAAGAGGGGCTGTTACTCTTGGCCACATGTGCTCACACCTAAAGCCAGATGTTCTCTGATTATCGTCTTGATGAGTGTGAGTGTGTATGATTCTAAAAGCGGAATAATAATAATAAGAGGCTTGCTTGTGTTTACGGGTGCTGCTGTGTTTACTTCGCTACGCCCAGTGCTGGATGAAAACTCACCGACTCAGAGGGCCTGTTGCCAGACAGAGGAGCGTAGACCACCCGGTACTGCTGAACTGGGCCTGTGGCGGGCTCCCAGCGCACGTTCAGAGTGTTGGTTGTAGGGTTGAAGACTTGGATGTTGCGGACGGGGCTGCGCTCCACTGTGGAGGAGGGAATGTTGAGTGGTTAGAAGGTGATGGATGTCGGAGAGCAAGATAAGGGGGTATGGGTTAGGGAAGGTGAAGAAAGGGCAGAAAGTGATGAAAGCATGGAGGGACGGGGAAGAGAGTGATCATTAGGGTGGGGGTGGAAGGTCAGCGGCACAAGTGGTGCAGATTCTGGAGATAGATGCAGATAAAGATGAGTCAAGACAGGTAAAACAAAACAGGTCAAGCACACCAAAGTGGAGGATGGACAGAGGTCAGTCATTAGCTCATTCTATTCTTAAGTGTTGTACTCGAGTGCGCTCTTGAGGGAAGATTTACTCATGTCGAAGTTGTCTTTTTCCATGGCGCCACCTCAGATTTGTTTTCAGTCGCCATGACAAAACGGAGCCAAATCGGACTGAGAACATTTCAGTAAAACGCGAATCCCGCCTTGCAACCAGCAGAGACGACTTTAAAACATAGTTTAACAATAGCACTATCAACGGGACACTTCCTGTCAGCGCCCTAAAGGTTAATGAAAAGGATATACAAGTCGCATACACAGCCCTGTGTGAAGCCTGCATTCTCCAAAAAAAACCAAAGCAGATGTTAAGGGCTTTTGTGCCGCTCCCCCCCATTAGAACCCCATAAATGCGAGGAAAAAAACACAGTGGGCAAAACTCAGCGAGCAAGCTTCCGTACTTTTAAAGTCTCACAGACCAAAGCCTTGTTGCCTGTAGCTGCTTTGAATTTTAAAGCACAATAAACATTCACCAACGAACAATGTTCCCTCTCAGGCTGAAGGAGGATGCTTCCGTAAATTGAGGAAGAATAAACTGAAACACTGCAAGCGACCATGAAAGTGTCAAAAGTAATAGCGGCGTGACTTAACCTACTGTACTTACAGTAAAAGTGAAATAGTGGGTAAAGAAAAGCATGTGAACATCAAGGATGGAAAGGAAAATGGGGGTAACAGTAGCACGCATGGAGCATGACCTTCGCCAAGTGGGTTGAGAGCCATAAAACATATAATGCTCTCCATTCAGTTGTACCCCCCTTCTGTTTCTTTTTCCCCCAAAGGACAGCCAATTACTCAGTGTAACCCCTCCCCCAATTCCCCAGCCCCGCGATTATCCTGACCACTACCCTCCATTCCAACCTATAAATGGACAATATTACGGTAAAGCCAGAGGAGACACCATTATAGTGCTGCCAGCCCGGAGGAATTCCTTCCTACGCAATCACCCCGCAAAATGCTGACTCATTCCCAGCAGAGGTCGGTGGTTTAAAACCAAGTAAGAAACTGGAAAAATGTGTGTTCAAATTCAAACTGAACTAAACTAAGCTGACTGAGCTAAAAAGTGTTACCCAGGTGGTGTTTGATGTTCAGCTTGCTCAGGTGTGTGTGCTGCATAGATTGGCGTCTTTGGAGATAAATGTGAGTCTGGCTTGCTTTATTTGGTGTTCTGAAGTAAATCAGTCATAACTGGCGGCCGTGTGGAAGGGCTCCCAGCACAGTGACAGCAAGCCAACAACTAAGGCCAGTAAGTTCATTCTGGACGGACATGAATGGATTTCTGGCTTAGTAAAATAAATCCCACTGCCGTCATTGCAGTAGTTCATTCTCCGTCGCTCTGCGCGTCCAAGGACGTAATAGCAGCGTTTTAACTTCCCCATCGGGATCACTGTTTTAACGTGTTTTAATGTTCACCTTGTAACGCCGGACTTACGTGTTTTGCCGTTCTCGGACATACGCTGTCCCTCTCCGGCGGCGTAGACGGGGACCACGGTCGCGGTGTAGACAGTGTCGGAATGCAGGTTCTTCAACACGGTGTTGTAGGTGCTGCCTGATACCTGCACCTGGTGGAGACGCCCAGCAAAAGAGGCATCAGATCTAGCTCCCATGATTGTTTAATGGTGTTTCTTATTCCCAGCTCACCATGTCCTCCTCTCCGCCGGCTGCAGGGACGTAGAAGACCCTGTACTGTCGCACGTTGCCCTCAGCAGCCTCCCACTGGACGTTTAGGGTGCTGGTGGTGGGATCGGTGACCCGCAGGTTTCTAACACCGCCCAAAGGCTCTGGAATAAATTAAAAACAACTTCGTAATGGGAACTTCTTGACTGGGATTTTACATCACCACGTAGACATGCCACTTGAAAAGAACTTTCTTCCAGGTTTCTTCTTCCAGGTTTCTATGTGTCTTCAGGGAGCAGCAAAAGTGGAAATAACTTACTGGTCTTGCCAGGTCCCTTCAGCTCCCTGCTGACTCCTCGAGCGTAGACCGCCACCACTGTGATGGAGTATTCGGTGTCAGGGGTCAGCTTGGGAAGCAGGACGGTAGTTTTCTTCCCTCCAATCTGGGTCTGGTTCAGAAGGGATGAACTTTGAATTAGTCTCCGATGCTTTCAGACACTTGGTAAAATGATCGTACACTTCCTTATTCAGGTGCTGCGAAGATAAATGGCTGCTGGCTTGCCAAGTTTCCTCATCAATTCCTCTTCAAAACCGCTTTGCTTTGTTTTTAAAAACAAAGTTAAGTTTGCAACCCGAGTATCCGCCGATGGAAAGATATCTGATCTGTTTGTAAGATTGAATAAGGAGTTTAACAAATCTCCCCCCAGCTTCCTCAAATTGATGTCAATAACCCAATGGAAAAAATTCCCCCTACAACCACTGTCAACATTTCGAGGGAAGAATGTTTTCAGTGTTTCTGGACATGATTAATACACGGCCCCGAGGCCAAGGTAAATCTCTGATCTCTGATGGCTGAAGCAGTCGGATGTCCTGTCGTAACCGCGGATGAATTTACTGCGGATCTTTTGGCGGCAGGGAAAAAGAAGGGGACATCCTCCTGCAAGGTCTATCTGAGTGTGTTTGCATGTGTGTTTAAGTATGACAATATATGTGCCTGTTTGCATACATCTGATTTAATCCTTAAAGGATGTTTTTTTTAAACACTGCGCAGCTCTCTCAGCTGAATGGTTTATCAGCAAAGAAAAAGCACCACTTGATATTGCAAAATGTGTAAAAGACACAAAAAAAACTCCACTTAATTCCAGACCAAATAACGCAATACTCCCCGAGCTATCCTGACCGTGAACCGGGGCGGCTTGGCTTATGCCTGCTTGTTTACTTCCAGGTTTCCATCAGTGTGATATCAAGCAGGCAATCAGGGCAACTACATTTCATCAAGCGCCAAGGAGGGAAACATTCCAACTGGTGTTAAAAGGGAGACTAATAGTCAATAAGTGATGTAAGCGACGCCGGCAAAGCCAAAGGTTGCATTTTTAAAAAAGTATGATGGTAAATTATAGGAGAGAAAATTTGTTTAGATCGTTTTTCTGCTGTCTCCCGTATGACAAATGTCAGACGCCATCTGTTCATTATTAAAGTAGGTGAAACAAACTAATAGATGGTTTTGCGGACGCAGCAAAAGTTTAGTTGCAGCACTTTAAGTACGATCTGCTGTGTAATATATGACACCCGTCGCTCACTGCTCTCTCATTACACAAATTAACACTGACCTGGCTCGGTGAGCGCATTCCATTTTCCATGCACACACACGACTAAGCACACACCACGAGTTGATGCACCGGTTCATGAATTTTGGGTGGGTTTGATTCGCTTTTCTCACATTCTTTATCTCTTAAAAGTCAATGAATCTGTGAAAACAGTCTTATTTGCCAATAGGCAGGTTAATATCAGCCAGCAGCAGTGCACAGCTTGGTGCATTTTGACTAAAAGCACAGTCTGCACGAGAAGCATCCCACCACAGAGCAGATAAATGTCTCTGCATTTCAGCCCCAAAAAGGTGTCATGTGAACTTTTTACGGCTTTTACATTTTACAGATTGCTCTTAAGTGTCTCTCCACTTCCCGTAAATACCGAGCGAATAAAAAGAAATATTTTGACTATATTTGGTTGGAACACTTAATGCCGTTCCAAGGGCTCCTTTCACATCTGTACAATGTGTGTGCACGAGCATGCGCATGAGTGTTTGTGCATAATTTAGCACCATGGAGGCTCCTGTGTGAGCCCTGGCTCGTGGAAGCAATGAGAAATGTCTGACATTAAATTGAAACCAAAATTAAACTGTCATCCAAAAGACTTTCAGTGAGACTGCCAAAAAATGCATGACCAGCAGGAGACAGTCTGCGGTGTCAGGAAATATTGAGAAAAACTAGGAAGGGTTTTGTCTGTATCAATGATGCCATTTCCAAACAAAAGATTAAGAGATTTTCCTCAGTATAAACTGTATTAATGCAATACCAGTGGCAGAAATCGAGCTGTGTGCACATATATTTCTTGGAGGCAAAGCTGCTCTGGAAGAAGAAATCCGGTGATTGAGTTAAAGCTCAAGAAGCCATGAACCACAGTTTGTCTGACTTTATGAAAGACTGAAATCCAGCGAGAAAAAAAGGGGGAGAGAAGTAGCTCAAAAGCCTTGAGGCCTGGCAATGCTGCTAGTTTCTGAAAAACACAATCATTATCCAGTAATCCATGTTAGCTTAGGTTACAGCTACTCCCCCTTTATTCTATATTGTTCTGCCATGTAACTTCTGCTCAATCTTTTTCAATTTAACAACCTGGGCAACTCCCCATTTCCCAAATCCATTTCATATTAAACCATCAATCTGTTTTTGGAGGGTTCTGACTCTCTGTGTAAGACATTAAGGTGCCCTGAACACACACAGTGCATCCGGTGCAGTGACTTACGGTCTGGGTCCTGCCTCCAGCGGTGGGAACGTAAGTGATCCTGTAGTTCTGGACGCGACCAGGAGCGTGATTCCACCTGGCATTCAGGGTGGTGGTGGTCTCATTGAAGACAACCAAGTTGGTGGGGGGGCCATTAGGTACTGGGAAGCGCAAGCAGATACATCACAGTTACAAACATGTCAATGTGTCTTTGGATAAGAAATGGTGGTGAGTGAAGCTGCTCTGTGGATTTCCTCAAAAAATGTCATTTAAAGATGCGGTCCTTGATAGGCAGGTCATGTTTAGTTTGTCTACTTGTCGTAGAAATGTTTTGCACTTGGATGACTGTTACATGTGCCATTACAAATATAAGCTAATTTGCAGGACAATTGTTTATCAAGGATTGCAGCTTTAAAGAAGAAAAGACAATCCAGCTCAGGGATTCCGTCTTTTCAAAAGCAGAAATGGATTGATGGATGATTAATGGATGAACTGATGAATGCAATGGATGATGGATGGATAAATGGATGGATGGATAGATGGATAGATGGACGGATGGACAGATGGACGAATGGATGAATGGATGGATGGATGGACTTCACAAATGGGGATTCACATCCACATGTGGCAATGCATGCATAGTTGAAATCCATCTTCAGCCATTGTGACTGAGTGAAAACAGACTCATGAACAGCCTTGGGATGAACAGCATGAGACAAACACACACAGACACAAACAAACACTGAATAAAACTGGCTGTGTCAGCTGCAGAGCAGCGCCACTGGAGCAGTGGATGGGTTAAGAGCCTTGCTTGATGATAATGATGATGATGACTGACCAGTGAACAACAGCGCTGATGGTTGGCCAAAAATAGTAATAAAACATGCATTATCACTTGCATCCTCTCGCTTTACTGCGAATATACTTACTTGCACCACTTTGTCTGGACACTAAAGAGGCAAGAATAGAAAGGTATAATAGGCACGCCTTTCACTCAACATTGCAGTCAAGAGGGCAAAATCAAGAGTTGATTATTGGTCTGGCCTTGTGTCAAGATCCAGCACAGAGATTCCTTCAAGCCGGAGGCAAAATGCCGTTAATTTGAATTATTTGTTAGGTTGTCATCACTGAGCTGCTGATTCATCTTACATGTTCTCTCTGTGCCAAGAAGATCCTCGCTCTCGGACTCGTCTGGATAGATTGCAGTAACAGACACATCGTAGGGAGTGTCTGGCTCCAGGTTCTCCAGGACGTGGGTTGTTTCATCGTTGTTCAGAATGGCCTTGATGAGGAAAACACAGCATGTGGGAAGGTGCTCGACTACAACTATTGCCAATAAAATCAAAGCAACACATTAGAGACATTATAATTCGATTGGTCTGCTTCCTAGATGATCTGGTTTGACTCGTAATGAAATCCCTACATGATCTAGACAGCTGTTTTTCTTACATATTGGAAGTTGCCGTCTCCCTTCTTGGTCCAGCCGATGCGATAGAGAGCCACGTCAGGGGCTCCATGCTCCCAGGAGGCCCTGAAGCTGGTCTGGGTAACATCTGAGAACTGCAGGTTCTTCGGAGCAGGAACCACATCTGCGGCATTAAAGTAAGACATTTAAGACAATCTATTGACAGCTGAAACTTCTCCAGCAAACAGGACGTTTTAATTCCTACCAGTGATTGCCTCTCCCAGCATTGGCTGGCCAGGACCCTCATCGTAGATGGGAGTAACAGCCAGGCCGTACTCAGTCTGTGAGATCAGGTTGTCCAACATCCTGGTGGTCACACTTCCACCCACTTCCAGCTGTAAAGCACCGTTTAACACAATTGTTATGCAACATTCCACCGAATTACTTCAGCAAATACAAAGTGCTTTGTGGATTCTTAAAAAACGCTTCTCTTGTTTCAACCACATTTAGCTGAGTCTGAGTTTCAAAAAACACTGGCAACAGCAGAAATGTGCATCTATTAGGATGGGCTGGAAACTCGACCGGAGGCTACAAAATCAAGCCAGATGGAGATAAATAAGACAACAAACAAAACTCCAGACCTTGACCAAACACCTGCAATGTCAAAGAAAATGTCATTATGGCTCTAATGCTCTTGGTTCCATTAAAGTTTTATTAGCTGAACCTCCAAGTCTCCATGCATTTATATTTAGGTTCTAAGTCTTAAAAAAAGTCCTTATTATGACCATAAAACGCTGCAGCCTGTATTTTGAGCACGATGCTCAAGTGATGAGAAGATCAATAAAATATTCTGCTACTTTCTGGGCAGCAAGCTCCTTTTTTTTCCACCCACGCACTACATTTTTGACAACCAAAACCCTCAACCCTTGAGACACTTTTACATTTGGGGTTTCCACTGGGGGAACTTTGAGGATCACCTACACCGGATTCCTAGCTAAAGGAACGGGCAACTGGCAGACCACAGCTGCCGGAGCAACGTATCCCTCGCTAGGGAACAGGGAATCATAAATGATGTGTCCACTCAACACTATTTGACCCCAACAAAATTTCACTCTGTTAGTTCCATAATCTCTTCCATGGACTCCAAAATATTCATCAACGTCAAAAAACAGCTGTGGTTTCCATTGCGCTGTTATATCATGTGAATATCAATCAAAAAAAATTCAATAAACTACAAACCAAATGGCCGAAGCTTTGTGATTTCAAACATTTTACTACAGATTTTTGAGAGAGGGCATACAAGCGCACCTCCTTAGCTTCTCCGTCCTCAGGCTTGTAGGTGACGAGGTACTTGCGAACGGCTCCGGGGGCAGCATCCCAGTTGAGAACCATGGTGCTGTGGGTGACGTCACGAACCCTCAGTTCACCCGCAGGTGGAAGTGGCACTGAAAAAGCGAGCAAGTTGGTTATATATAGGAAAATGCACACTCTGATCATAGTACTTATACATATAAAGCACATTTCTAGTATCTAGTACAGTTACATACAGGTGACTCCCTGCTTGGTCAGTGGCTCGCTTGCTGACTCTCCGTGCAGAGCGAAGAGGGACAGTGAGTAAGCCGTGTTAGGGAGCAATTTCACCAGCTGGACCTCGGTTTGTTCTCCTCCCACTCGGATCTGTGAGGGAACCGGACAAAACAAACATCAGGGTGTCAGAGGGGGAGCTGATGACAGGCTAAGATTGAGACATTTGGGATGAAAACAGCGGAGGAAACATGCTGCCGCTGCGCATCTGTTGAATCCGGTTTGCACCCACTGGGTCTGACACCTCGTGAACAAATGATGATGTTCCCTTGGCAGAGTGAGATCATGGCACACCCACCCCTTTGTGACTGACAAAGTTGCTCTTTATTCGCCCTCTTTGCTTGTCTGCTGAATGGCGGCGGAAACACTGGCGGCTTTGTCAAATGTTATTCCTCTGCGCGACATCTGTAGTCTGTCAGAAACCGCTGATGGTTGAACGCAGCGTTTTCGACCCCCCTTCATGCGTCTGGCAATGTGTTTGTGTGTACTCGGTGCATGCAAAAAAAAGCACGCAAGAATGTACGCTTGTGTCCACCCAAAAACACATGTGCATGTGGTAATTTCTTCCTGGTCCCATTCGGTCTCATGCACAGCTGAATGGGCGCGCGCCCCCTCTCTAGAATGGTGCTTACCTCCTGCTCCGAGGTTGGCTGGGTGGCGTTGATGGCGCTGTAGAGCAGCATGTAGCCGGTGGCACCCGCTGCCTGCTCCCATCTCACCCGCATGGTGGTGGTCTGCTCATCATAAATGTCCATTCTCCTCACGGCGCTCATGGGCACTGCATGGTAAGAGCCAACGATTACTGCTTTGCTGGTACACGCAGTAGCAAATACTCGTAAAGAATGTTCACAGATGCGCCCATTTTTTCTTTTTATTTCTCAGGCCCCTTTTGTTTGCCAGTCACACTGCAACGCTACAATCAGTGCCGTTTTATTTGTGCTTTTACAGATGCTATATAATGCTTTTAAATCTCTGCTATTCTTGAGAGCACCAATAAAACAGCAATTAGGAAACTTAAAAAGAGACAAAGAAAGTCAAAGTCCCCGGGTTTGGGTTTGATTAAGATTTACTATTGTTATTTTTTTGCAGCCGCGTACGGTTTTACAAACAAGACCGAGACGTATAAATTACCTTTGAGAATTGAATTGAGACCACACAGGAATCACGGTCAACGAGAGCAGTTTAAAATGCTGACGAGCTGGAGATACACTCATGGTGACTGACTCGAAGGGAATTGCTCTTTATAAAGTAGTAAGGCTGAGGTTTCACAAGTGCTCAAGAGGCAAGTGAAATTGAAACCGTGGTTCCCTGAAAATTGCGTTCATTTGGGTTACCTTATGTGGAAGAAATGTGGGGTTGAAAGCTTAAATTTACACCTAATATGGCCACTTCTACAACCTGCAATTTGTATCGTAGATGGGTTTTTTTTCTAAGAGCGTTTTTCTCTCTAGGCCAAAAAACGAGCTGTGAGTTGAAACTAAAGAAAGAAAGGACATACGAGTGGTCTCGGTTCCCTTCAGAGGCTCGCTGCTCTCCTCTCCCACCACGGAGTAGACGTTGACCAGGTACTCGGTCAGAGGGTTGAGCTTCTGGAGGACCACGGTGGTCTCGGTTCCATCCACCAACACCTAAACACAAAAAGGCATGGGTTTAATGATTTGCTGCATGGAAATCTGCATTGATTTTTATGCACTACCGGGCTGAGAGAAGCACACTTGGCATTCCTTCTCAAAGAAACTCTGTAAAATCAACTAGTTTTTGCATAATCCTGGCAGACAAGCAAACCAACCAAGCTATAACCCTTTTGGAAGAGGTAAAAAGATATAAAGCTTGTTTGACCATACATATAATCACTTTAGCAGGCAAAATAATCAATCCATCCAGCTCAACATATTTATGGGACTTGAATGTTTTGTCAAGCTTTTCAATTAAAACCAGAAAAACCTCTATTCTCTCGAGTAAAACTCAACATGTGCTTCAATTTCATATCCGTAAACCCAAATTAGACCCCTTTCCGCTGTATTTCGCTGTTAACCAAAACCATGATCGCTGGACAAAAACAAACATCCCCCTACATGTAATTGCATTCAGACATTACAAAATGCATCTAGTCCACGCATTGCAGAGCCAGAGGAGCTATCACTCTTATTTGCTTTCCAATCCCCCAAACTGAGAACTGTGTGTTTTTGTTTCCTTACCCTGTGTCAGATCGTAATGTAATTAGACACCCCTGCAGCGAGACGCCAACACAAACAGGAGAATGGAAATAGAAGTTTGAGTGGAGTTTTCCCATCGTTGGATCGGTGTGCATTTAAAGCAAACATCCCGTCATTAAGCGCACCGGGGGATGTTCCGCTCAAATGTGTTGTGTGATTGAACTGTTGTTGGTGGGTTTTTGCTGTTGTGATGGATACCTGCATTGGCCGTCCCGACACGGTCATGTACTCCACACGGTATTTTTCCACTGGGCCATCGGGGGCGGTCCATGTGGCACGGAAAGATTGGTGAGTCACCTCCGACGTTACCAGATTGGTGGGCGCATCGGGCGCACCTCCTTTTCAAGGGCGACAGGGAGACAGAGAGAGAGCGCAAACATGAAGGTATGCGCCGCTGTTTCCGACACTTACGCCGACACCTGCACTCGCTCATAAACCGCCAAGCCGCGGCCTCCCCTAGAAGTTCCCCTACTGTATGCCATTGCGGCTCTTTAATTTGATTAAGCAGCATACAATTTCCTATTCCTGGGAGGCAGGAGCTATATTAGAGGAAGAGGAAACAGGTTTAGATCTGCAGGGGTTGCAGGGATACACACAAACTGTCTGCAGGTCTTTGGGTTTCTCCCCTTACTTTGATCACACAATGTTGCACAGGCGGTACTAGGGCTGGGCATCGGTACTCAATACATTTCAGGAATCGACTGAAACAACCCAGTACCAAGTAATATCAAAACTGCGACTGTCAAATGATACCTGCAATCAGTTGTTTTTGTACCCACATCTAGAAAAAAAAAGACTGTTTCTATGGTTTTACTCGCAGCTCATCACCTTTGAATGGAGAGTAGTGACATTTGCACAACTGATTGCTTTCAATTTCTGAATTAATATT
The DNA here is from genome assembly GCA_903171835.1 of Mullus surmuletus. Classification (NCBI taxonomy): domain Eukaryota; kingdom Metazoa; phylum Chordata; class Actinopteri; order Syngnathiformes; family Mullidae; genus Mullus; species Mullus surmuletus. Next base: position 208,624 of record CAESWR010000294.1, read on the forward strand.
GAATGAAGTCACAAAAAGTCAAATAAAGTACTCAATTGGTATCGTTTTAAGGGAACTGGTATCGTACTAGTATTGAAAATATTTAGACGGTACACACACCTGGTCCCTTGACGCTGTTACAGAGGTTGTCCGTGAGGTTGTCCACAATGTCCAACAGGAAGGAGAAGTCAGCCACGTTGTACATGTGGATACTGTCCGGATCGGTGGCGATGGACCTCAGCTCGTTCTCGTCGGCGTTCTTCACACCTTTAAGAGCAATGGTAGTTACGTCAAAGGTTGACGCAGGTTTGAAATAATGACTTCTGAACTTCAGCAGTTGGAGTGGTCGTTCCTTACCAATGGCGTAGAGCTCGATGCCCTCGTCGCGCAAGTTCTGCGAGTTGATATTGACGTCGTCCTGGGACTTGCCGTCAGTCACCAGCACACCGATTTTGCGAGCGTTGGGGCGCATGCCAACGTTCTCTTTGAAATTGTTCTGGAGGATGTAGTTCAAAGCCAGACCTGCGGGGAAGATGATCGTCTGTCATTCGTCTAACATTCTCCGAGGAGGGTCATAAAAATAGCATTTACGAGTGTAATGTGCAAAGTACCAGTCAGGGTGTTTCCGCCTTTGTAGGGCAGGTTCGCCACAGCTTCCAGGAGAGACTCCCGGGTTCCGTGAGCATCCAAGTGCCATTCAGTCTTCGGGTCGCCACTGTACTGGGCGAGACCTAAATAGACCAAAATTCTGTCAGCCAAGTACATTTTTTATCATTGGTTTGATTTTGTTCTTAGTTCACCCACCGATCTGGACCCTCTCTGGGCTGATGTCGAACACTCCCACCATGCGTGCGATGAAGGCACGGATGGTCTTGAAGTTGAGACGTCCGATACTCCAGGAGCCGTCCACCAACAGCACAATGTCGGCCTGTGCAGTGGTCTTACACATGATGCCTGGGTGGGCATAAGGTTTAACATATTATTTGGCTGAAGTTTCATGCGAGACTATGTTTCAAATATCATGGTCAAACATCCAACATTGGGCAGGTAGTTTGTGTGAGAGGTGAAGCAAAGGAGGAGGGAAGACAAAGAGCAGACATTCCGACATCCAAAGAATTCCTTGAAAATAACAACATCTCCACAAAAAAAAGCAGTTAAGTATTTGTCTTCTTTTCCCCAAAGGAATTTTTATCAGAGAACTTTGATTTTTCCAGGTGTTGTAATTATTGCGTTCTCGTCTTGCGGCGTGTCGAGGCAGCATCTCCTCACGGTTGTTCTCTTTGGAATCCGTGTGCGAGTCCCAGGGGCACATCGGAGGCACACGCCCTTAATGAATCTGTGGAATATCAAAGGGGGCGTCGCCGGGAGAGATTCCTGTGCCCTCCACATCGGCGGGTGCAACGTTCAGATCTGGTTTTCCACCTGCTTGATGAGGAGGAAGGCGTTTGATATCCTCGTCAACTTAACAAAAAAGGGAGGCTGCAGATGTGCGACTTGGCACGGGCAGATGCTGCACTAACTGCCGCTTGTCTGCAACTGAGCACAGGTTACACGTTTGATTTACAGCCCGGTCATCCCCCTCCCCACAAACACCTCAACCGAAAAAGAGAGTGCGAAGCTGTAAAAAAAATGTCTAACTCCAACAGGTGTAACTGTAATCAAAAAGGGGAAGAATTATAATATCGGAGGCGGTCCCCCAATAGACCCGCATCTGCTTCCTTATTAGGCCTGCTGCTCAGTGAATG
>CAESWR010000294.1:213659-223978 GCA_903171835.1 Mullus surmuletus
GAAAAATGATACTCTCAAATTAAGACCTTGGACAAGACCAGATCACAAATTCACATTAAAGCCTCACCCACTTCTCGGGAAAAACCACATATGACACAAGTGATGAATCGTCGAAAAGCTTTGCCGCTGGGGCATGTGCTGACACGGCTTTCACATCTGCAGCCAGATACGTTTTAAAGCTTAAAGACATAACAAACTGCACTTTAAAAACAAAAAAAAACCATGCGAATGCCAGAGAAGGAGCAAATATGCAGCAGCCGAGGCCATTTCGTGCAGCGATAATTGTCTTAATTAGCTTCGATGTCTGACACTATTAGGCCACTCGAGTGTGTATTGTTGTTCATGGTGAATTGGGAAGATTCAACTCAGTTCAGACTTGTGAGGGACGTCCTTTCTTTTCTGTGCGCTCCTTTTAAAAAGGAAAAAAAAAGGGAAAAGAAAAATCTGTCTCTGAAAGTGCCATCTCAGCACTGGCACCCCTCTTTTGACTTCCTTTACTTTATTGCTCTTGGTTCGCTCAGGCTCACATCTGAGCCATGAAAGATGAAGCGCTCACTGTTAACGCGCCAAGGTTGTCTGTCTCTGGCCTTCCACTTTTAAAGGATCTTTAGAGTGGCGGGAGGGAAAAAAGAAAGAAAAACGGCCTGACGCTAAACTCAAAGTTCCAGGAGGGGAAAGCAAAACAAGATGATACAACCCGGGTGTCACGCTACTCCTGAACTTAAAGGCGGCACATCTGTCTCACTGGTGCAGCCGCGTCGCGCAGGTAGTTAATGAGAGATTGAACGTCTGTTTCAAGGGCTGAACATTTTATGTAATGGGCGGGTCTTTTATCCACTGGGCCACCCTGAAGCTCCTTCTGGGCGCCCATTTTCTGCTCATCCTCACCCTCTGTCTCTCTGCCGCTGCCTGCCCTCTGCCCCGCCCCGGAGCAAGATGAACAGACAGACAGTTCACACAACCCCTAAAGGTCCCCTTAGGTAACATCTTCCACATGCTGGACAAAAACGCCTCTTCATGAGTTTATAACCACTACTTCTTTGTGTATAATATCCACATTTGGGATGTTCTCATCTAAGCATCTTCAGTTCCCATCTTAGTCATCCCAGGATGTTATAAGTCTGTCCCGTTTGAGGCTTCTGGACCAGCTACCGTCCACCCCTTAGCCACAAGGGACGTCTTTGTGTCACCCACTTTCTTCCAGTTCTCGCCCACATGGGGCTTCACCGAGAGTGTCTCTCAAAGCCAGCGATGCTCAAAACAATGAGATCAGTGTGGAGGCATGCCGACGTCATGGCCGTTTTACAGGACCGGGCTAAAACAAAGTGCTTTGTCACCGAGGGTTTTATTATTTTTTTCCCCCGTGGGGGTGTGTGGCTGATGACAGCACAGATTTGACTTGTGGAAACTAAATTCCATAATCAAAACCGAGCCCTTTGGTCAATGTGGGAACAGCAAAGAGGGAAAAAAAGAACATAAACAGCAGAAATGAGGCCATGGAGGCCAAGACATTAGCACTGGCCTTTTGATGAATTGAATATCTTTGATGTGTGTTTGGGTTCAAACTGAGAGGAGGGTCCATTCCAGGATAGCAAAAACACTTAGAGGCTCCTGTTATGCTTTTTTTTCCACAAAAACTGAAAGAAGACACTGCCAATCCTCCTCAATTCTGTATCCCTGAAATGCATTCATCCTGAAACCAAGCAGATTTTCTGCATTGTGTAGATACTCCAGTTCAGAGGCGACTATGGGCCATTCATTCTGGCCAATTTCTCGCAATAATTGTACGCCCAGCCAGTTAAAAATTTGATTTTATAGTTTACAGCCATGACTGGAATTGACCAAGATACAGAGACATCCTTCAATGTGGGACACAATACCATGCTTGTTGTTGTTTTGTACCCCCCACCCCCAACCCCCACGGCGTTAAGACCTCCCTCATTCCCTCTAAAACAGATCCTTTCCTGTGGCGTGATGTGCCAACAATATCCTCTTACGCTCTCTATGAAATCAACCCACCCCAAACCATAAATCGACACCTACAGAGAGAAAACATAATGAATGCTTTAACACAAAAAAAGTTGGGACCGGCAAACAACGGAATTTGTTTACAACACAATGAGTCTTATCAAGTATTCCATGTGTTATAAACCGCTGCGAAACAATAAATCACATATCCCAGATGTAAAGGTTATTACCAGGCAGGCATATGGCTATCAAAGTCCGTTCCAAACCATTTCATAACTTCTTTACTTTTACAGGCCCCCCGCCCCCCCCCCCACACACACACACACACCCATTTCCACCTCGCTCCTGTGGCCAGCGCAGCCACCCCAACCTGCAGCCCGTGTCAAAAGAATTACATCAAGTGCCACATTCCAGCCTTTTCCTCTCCAACCGCAGCTCATATACTCAACCAACCCTGCAAAGTAAAAGCTCAACTTCCTTAGTGATGTAGTCGCCTGTGTGAAATACCCCCGGTGCTACATTCTTGGAGGCACTTGAAGGGAGACAACTGACCTAATTCCAACACCATGCAGGACTGTAAACCTAAAAAGGCCACGAAGGCTAAATAATAAAACAAAACAACATAAATTCCCCAATTATGAATGCCTGAGTTTCGTTTATCTCTCGCCTCTTGAATGAGGGCTGAACACAATAATACATTTGTGATCTTGGCAGTTCCCACTTACTGAGCCCACAGGAGCAAAGCGTGCGTCACATTTCTGTCACACGTTGGCTGCAGGAATAATAGCGCCATGCTTCAAAGGCCTTTAAGACATTCAAATGTCACATTCTTCCTTACCTTCCAAGGTGGTTCCCGTGCCCAGAAGGGGGTCGCCCATGCCGGAGGAGTAGCGCGCGGTGACGAACAGCTCGTATTCGGTGGCTGGCTGGAGGTTCTTCAGCACAGCCTGGGTTGAGTCTCCCTTGACGGAGATCTCCTTCCGGTCGCCTCCCTCTGCGGGCTTGAAGGCAATGCGGTACTGGAGGACGTTTCCTGGGGCGGCCTGCCATGACAGTTTCATTGTAGAGATAGTCTCGTCGAAGACACGAAGGTCACGAGGAGTGCCGCGAACTGGGAGGAAATAAAAATGGATCTTCAACATTCAGTGCACTGAGAGACAAGTTTTACACGATTTTCGGCCATCGATCTTCTTGACTCACCTTCCTTGGTGGTACCATCCACTTGCATTTCTTCCCCAATGCCTCCAGCATATTCAGCAGACACAGACACACGGTAGGTGGTGATTGGGAAGAGCTCCTGGAGTACCATGGTGGTCTCCGGGCCAACCGTTTGTGCCTCCAGTACTTCCCCACCGCCTCTGATTGGAACGTAGGACAGGCGATACCTGATGACCGAACCTGGAGCAGCTTGCCAAGACACCCTAAAACTACTGGTTGTTTCCTCTGTAACTCGTAAGTTTCTTACAGGGCCTTGCTCTGAAAAAGGACAAAAAAACAGCATGAATGGTAAGTATTCACATTCTGGTGACTCCTGTAGTACTCGTCACATGCAAACAAATTTCCCTTACCTTCAAGTGTGGTTTCTTCACCAGTCAAAGGGAAACTGTCTCCTTTGTCGTACTGAGCAAAGACGTTGACCTCATAGGCCGTGAGGGGGGTGAGGTGGGGCAGGATGGCTGTGGTGGTATCACTGGGCACGGCGAGGGAAATGTAGTCCCCAGTGATGTCTTCGGCCCTGCGGAAACGCACCAGGTAAGACATGACGACGGCAGCGGGCGGTGTCCAGGTGGTGCGGAAGCTGCGGGAGGTGATCTCGGAGAACAGCAAATCCCTGGGTGAGAGCAGACCTGAAAATGAAAGACTACTTGTTAGGTATGTCCAGTAAAAAGGCAGCTACTGAGCAGACCTCTGAATCACAAGCATCGTGAAAAGTGAAAATGGCACTAATCACAGGAGCATGCTTAGTAAGAACGAATGTGGTTTTTTTGGTACTTTCATTGGACTGTAATGGTCGAATTAGCTGGAGTGAATTGCCAGCATCTTGCCTGGCATCAATTTACACATTAAAATATATCAGTCTGTTTCTCCTCTTCTTAATTGCATTGGCTCTGGTGGCTCATTATACTCATTACTATAACCTGGCATTGGTGAGTTTGTATCAACCAGGCTGAAAACCTGCTGATTGTACTTACTCCTCTTTTTGATGTTGAGCAGCTCCTGTTCAATCCTCAAGCAGATGGACTGAGTCAGCTCTTTGGAGATCCTCTGGAAGGCATCAAAGTCCTCTACTTCATAGACGTGGGTGTCTGACGGGGGATTAGCAATGGCCTCCAGCTCAGACCTCACCGCATCCTTCACACCAACAGCAAAGATCTCCACATCGATATTCCTCAGGTTGGTGGCCGCATCCTTAAAGGAGTCAGACGACTTTCCATCCGTGATCAGCACCATGACACGGGGGACGTTCTGTCTTGCTCCACGGGCCTGGATGAAGATCTTCTCCCTGACATAGCTCATGGCCTTGCCAGTGTTGGTGGAGCCTCCGCGGTAGGGGAATGTACGCACGGCTTTGACAACGGCACTGATGTCGTGGTGGGTGTTGAGGGCAAACTCAGTGTGGGGATCTCGACTGTACTGGACCAAGCTAAGCTGGACCTTGTTGGGTCCGATGTCAAAGGAATTGACCAGGACCTCCAGGAAGGCACGGACTTTGGCAAAGTTTTGTAATCCAATACTGTATGAGCCGTCTACCAGGAGGACCACGTCAGCCTGCACATCCACTCCCAGAGAGCATTCTTGGAAAAGACACCATAACATGGAATAGTTAAAGCCACATTCACACCATGTCTAGAAGAATAAGAGATTTGGCTCAAAGGGTTCCCTCACCTGTTGACACCTTGACAGGCTGAGTCTTCTCCATAGCCATTACGGGTTCACTGGGGGTCAGACCTTTGAGGGCATAGAGGCTGATCTCATACTCGGTCTCAGGAGAAAGGTCACGGACATTGATGGATGTCTGGCTGGCTCCAATGTACAACTCTTGGCGCTTCATGCCCGGAAGCATGGGAATGAGAATGAGCTTGTAGCCTGAGATGTCACCCAGAGAGGGATCCCATGTGACTCTCATTGACTTTGAGGCGATCTCGGTGACCTGCAGGTTAGAGGCCGGCTCCACCACTGAGGAGAAGAAAAAGGCGTTTGAGGATTAAACCAATTCAAGATGTGTTTGACATCAGACGTTTGCTGAAGTGACTTACTCTCTTCTCCGCTAACCAGAGAGCTGAGCTGCTCATCAACTCCGGAGCACACCTCTGTGATGATCTTTTTCTGCACCTCTTGGATCAGATCAAAGTTGGGCACATTGTACACGTGTTTATTGTGCGGGGTGGAGGCCATTTCCCTCAGCTCGTCCTCATCTGCTCCTTTGATACCTGTGTGGGAAAAAGTTAAGGTACAGCAACGTGAGCCAATGATTTTTTGGACAGTGGTTGTATCACAGATGTGGCGAAGTCCTCTTAGCAGAGAGAAAACAACAGTAGTTGACTTTTACCAAGTAAAATATGGATCTTACGACGAGCAATCAGTGGAAAATCAAACAGTTTCCAAGAACAGACAGACTTTCACATGGGAGAACAAAATTCTGCAAAACACTGAATAATAAACCATACCTAGGACAAATATTTCCACTCCAATGTTCCTAAGTCTTTTAGCATACTCCTCCACTGGATCCTGGGATTTTCCATCTGTGATGATCATGGCTACCTTTGGAAATCCTTTTCTGGATCCAGCCGCCTCCGTGAAGATGTTTTTCAGCAGGAAGTCAATGGCATCACCTTAATATAGACAGAAACGTATGCAAATCTCAATATCTGCCACTCCCTGATGCAATTTCTTTAAATATTCATGGTCCATTATTCTAAAAATATATTCTTACCTAATATATTCCCTTACCTGTCATGGTATTTCCGCCCTTGTATGGCAGAGAGTTGATGGCTTGCAGCAGGTCTCCTCTTCTAGTGTAACGCGTGAGGGGGAACTCTGTGCGTGTGTCAGTGCTGTACTGCACCACAGCAACGCGAGTCTTGTCCTCGCCAATATCAAAAGCTCCCGCCATGGCGGCAATAAAGCTACGAATGTGCTTGAAGTTTTCCCTGCCCACGCTCCAGGAGCCGTCCACCAGGAAAACCAAATCTGCAATTGCGCTGACAGAACATTCTGGAGACAGATGGCAGAGAAATAAGGGAGTTAGCCACAAAGAGAACCTTTAAAAATCACTGATTATGGATTTTGACTGATCAGACGGGGAACGCTTTGGTCAACGATGCATGCAAAAACCCAAAACGCAGAAACTCACATCATTTATGTGTAAAATTAAGCCAGTTCCTGAAGCTAAATGGAGCCAATACAGGTGTGGCAGCAACATCTTGGTCTTGGCACACATTTTTACACTGGCCCTTCATCTGTCCATCTAAATAAAATCAACCCCCCTGACAGCTAGTTGGAAGGCTCAGTGAGATGCATTTTGACATCAGAGGAAATACTGCCCCGTGCCAAGCAGTGGGTTGGTAGAGTCATTCCAACCCAAAAATGGTCTCATAGACTAAACACTGAGCAAAAGTTCCACTAGCAGTGTTCACTTTTATTCTTTTCAATCCTGTAGGGCTTTAAATCAGAGATGAAATTCTCTGGAACATTTAAGATGGCTCTATTGAAATAATTGGCAGGGTTTATGTGGATGGACTTTAATCTGCACTCCCCGAGGTCTCATTCACTCTAAATTCTGTTCCCCACATCTCATAATCCCCATCTCTTAAAAGTTCATATTTTTTTATTGAACTTTTCTGATCTAATGTTGAAAAATTATGGCATCTTAGTGAAAGTTTACACTAGCAATTTGGGATGCTATGAAAGGCTTTTAGGACAATCTGGACACACGGTTGTAGTTTCCAGAAGAATTGGGAGGCGGGGAGGGGAGCCTTTCCCCGATGTTGTGTCTATTAAACTACGTTTCAAAAGATTTCAACCTTCACAATTTTAAGTGGCACTAATAGTCTGTTTCTCTCAGAAACCCCCTGCTGCTCTACTCCACACTCCATGACGCATTACAGAAACTCTGCATCTTTTCTTCACACCTCCCTTTCTTTACTGGTTTCAATTAAAGGAATCGATGTGTGCCTTCCGACATTGGGACCCTGTCTGCTTATCCCGTAACATCCCGACATGAGGTAAAATGTGCGCTTGACCAAACTATTCCATGGGAGGAAAAATGTATTACCATGACAGTATGAAGGAAAAATTGATTTGAAAAAAAAATTGGAAAGCCACATGTAGGAAAAGCCGGTTGGCGCGACAGTAAACACACTCACTGATTGCATCTGACTGCGGCCTCCTGACTCGTCCGCTGCTGTTGCTGGATTGGACTGAAACACAAGAAACACTTGGAGAGTTAGCGCTCAGCTTTGTCGACCCCCTCCCCCTCCCTGTTTTTGTGTTGTGTTTTTTGCACTGGAAAAAATGGGCGATGTGGGGGGGGGCGGGGCAAGAAAATCAACACATCATAAAAAAATGCCAATTGAATCAAAACCACATGCACGCAAACACATATCTTTACGCTGCAGTCCCTGTAAATAGTGAGCGATTGAAAAGCCGGTAAACACATGTGATTTCTTCCTACAATTACTTTCCTGGGACCAACCAAGAGTAAATTAGACTTGTTAGAGGAGAATTACCCTTTTTTGTAGAAAATCACAAGCATCAGACAAATTCCCATGCACTTCAATATGCTGCATGAGCTGGGTACACCATTATATTTAGTTCAAACGGTTCCAACGTCTCCTCTGAGTAATAAAAACTTCCTGGCATGTTCATTTTTCCTACATTCCAAACTTACTGGTCAGTTGTCCAAAGATGGGGATGCTCTCCTCTGATCCCACAAAGGAGTTTATGGACACTGAGTAGTCCAGGTCAGGGGTCAGGTTAGTGATTGACGTCGTAGTGGCATATGCATCAAGAGTAAATTCTCTGGCCGGTTCGTCTAGAAAACAGAAGAGTGGACCAGAAATCAGATTTTGGGCTGCAATGGATGTGTTAGTTGAGTGTGTATGTGTGAATGCACGGTTTCTTACTGACCTGCATCTGATACAACTTGTATTCTGAAGCCCTCTATCCTTGACAAGGGCCTTGCCCATGACATATCCACTGTGTTCTCATTTAGAATTTTAAATTTCAAGTCTGAGGGAGATTCCACTGCAAATAAGAGAAGAAACTGTGTTAAACCACAAAGAAACATTCTAATATATGTATACTAATTGTTATATTTTTGATCAAATCAGAATAAAGCATTTCTAAAAAATAATAATAATAAAAATGAAAAATTCAAGATCAAGCATTCACATTGATCCCAACGACAAACACTTCATGAATGAAGCGGGGTCGTTCGTTGTTGGGGACAGACACATAGGACTGACGTCCGTTCATGAGGGTGACAAGTGTGAAGAACACGTGACGTGACAAGTGTGAAAAGCCATTTTGGAGCAAAATGGCGTTTGTTTGAGTTGCCCAACCGAGGTGGCCAGCAACTCAAGCACTGGCATACATGACATGTGCACAACTCGACACAAACTTTACCAAAGTGCAAACAATGAGTGAACCATCCAACACATGCTGAGTGCAATCATTACAACGCATGCCTCCACCACCTTTGATGGTGGAGTTGATCTCCATATTACCAAAAAAATTAAATAAATCAACAGTAAAATCAATTGTAAGTCAATGATTATACAATGGAATCAAGGTTGCCATGTGACTGTTGAGGTAACTTGACACAATTGAACACCATATGTTATATATACATGGTATATAAACATATTTCAAAGGCAAAAAAGAGGTATGTTGTTTATTTGGTTAAAGAGGTTTACACAAGTGAGTGGCACGCATCCATTGCAAACCTTTAAAAAAGAATACACAATTTGTCACTGGAGACTCTTGTGTACTTTTTCACTGACAGCATAATGCATGAGAAGGCACGGTAGAGACAAGGCCACTTTACAGACTCGAAAAACACTGCTCAGGTGTGCTACAACAGAGAAAGTGTGTTGTCGGAATAATACAGGGAAAACACACACATCGTGACACGGAACAACGGGCCGACCGGATCACAGCGTCATGCATCATGTACATGAGAAAGTTGTTTGGCGGCTCAACAACTTTGATCGACTTGGGTTTCCATGTACAGTTTTGGGACCACACAGACAGAAATGAGAAACATATTTTAGAATGATATTCCGTCCTATAGCTAAATGGGATGGTGTTAAGCCAGGGGGGAATGTGTCAACATCTAGTGTGTCAGTTGCATGCATTAAACTCCTACTTAGCTGCTCAGTTAGTTTTAAATCAGTGTCTTTCCATTCATTTATAGTTAACTGAGATCTCAAATGCATCTCTGCTTTGAAAGTGATGTTAGAAAATGCAAAAAAAACAACAAAAATAACTCAATCTTGGTGTGAGAGCTGAGAGATCTGTGAGAAAATTCCAGACGCTAATGAGATTTTGCTGACTTCTCAAGCCCTAATTCATCACTGCTAGTAAGCCGATGATGTAAGATGAGTGAGCATGCAGACAAGAAAGTGTGCAGCCGTCAGGGGAGAGCTTTGCAGAGTCTGACGTGTGGGGGGAGGAGGCGAGAATATCATTGTAAAATACACATGGGAGAAGGAAGCCATGGCTCAGGGGTGGGGGTGGGGGGGGGGGGACACTGAATGCACAGGCAGATGACAAACAGGAGCCCATGAGATGCTCAGAAACTGGGATTTGGAGGACCACCAACCTGGCATATCAACTCAAGGAGCCCCAACGGACGGTCATTTCTCCACGGGAACTCCAACAAATGGTAAGGGAGGTAAGAGTGTGTGGGCGTGTGTGTATTGGGAGGATGGCGAGGAATTGGTTGAAATTTAGTTTGAGCGTATGGTCTTCTGGTTATTCAAAATATACACTTGAGGAACAAAGGAGGTTTCTTAACAGCTTCAGGTGAGGTGTTTTGGAGCCTGCGGTCGCTCTTGTTATGCGGACGTCTGTGCCGTCGGTTCCTAATAAAAAGGACACCTCTGGCTCCCGGGGGCCGGAGTCTGGCTACTGTTCTGCAAGGAACCTCAGTCCGTCCCACCAGCCAGCTTATCCTGGCTTGTGCCGCTGCCAGGAGGGGAGACCGAGAGCGGGAGGGAAAAGAACACCAACTCTCCCAAAGAGGCAGGACAAATGCCAAAGTAATTCCACAACATGTGCTGACATTAAACATTACTGCATATTGACTTTCCATATGTAATGCAACTCAGCATTTTTTGGTTGGCTTT
>CAESWR010000294.1:237238-261962 GCA_903171835.1 Mullus surmuletus
GGTTTAGGGTTTTGCGTCATGACTCTCAAGATCCAATAAGTGACAGTTTCTTTCATCGGCCGACAAGCTGGCTTTAATGTCCAGTGTCATCAAAGCCATTACTTGGCTATTGGGAAGAAGTGTGGAGAGGTTAACTGCGTTATACAATCTAATAACATTTGATGGTCTAGATTAAAAAAAAACACACACACACACACAATCACAAGTATTGAGCTAGTAATTGACACGTGTGAGTATCACTGTATCCCTGAATTGGGTAATTTCTTCTAAATTGAAACATTGCATGGCAGACACCACCATCCATATGTGATTGTGAGTATGAAAAGGTGATTAAAGTCTGGATTTTTTTTAGTCTTCTGGTAATGTCTGTGAGGCAAGGAGGTGCTTTTTCAGGAGCTGCACTGTAGGGGGCACTATTAAGTCACTTTTTACCCCCACACGTCAACCAGCTAAAAACACCAATTATTCTCCCCAACTCATTTCTTTATACATAAAGTATATGCTTTATGTACAAGGCTACAAAGAAACAGTATGAAGAAAAAAATCTTAAAATCTTATCTTGCCAATGCTGGATTCGGCGTGCTATGACAATATAATTTCCCTTCGGGGATTAATAAAGTAATCTATCTATCTATCTATCTATATCTGAATGTCCACCATATGTAAACACACCATCCGTTAAAGCATGCATCTAGATATTGGTATCCTTATCTTTAGAATGACTAAAAATGGGGTTTAGACATAGCTGCTATCAATACTACATGGAGTAGCAAGGTAATTGCACTGTTATTTCGAAATGTTAATATGATTGAAGAATGAGCACGTCTGGGATTCTTCCTCTCTCTTGTATTTTGTCCGTGGTCAGACTGTTGCCAAGACTCACAGATAACATGACATTTTATTATGGGGCATTGGCCAGAACAAAATAAATTCGGAAGCTTTATTTCATTGCTTCTCTGTCTCCTTTCTGTTTTTATGCTTGTATCTGCTGTATGAAGACAAACAAATGAAGCCTACTGCTTCCGGATAAATCACCGCCTCAGGAGTGAGATGTGTTTACCTCCACCGATGTGGTTTCCAGCCTCCTTTCCCTCATAAAAGTAGGGATGTAGGGCATGAATACTGTGACATCCTTATTTCATTTTGTTGCCAGGCCGATCCCAGTACGCCCAGCTGAGTTACATTTCCCAGCAACACTATCATGATGTACCAAAATGGCAGTTTAGTAGCAGCAGTAATCGATTTTTACTGGGTAACTTGCTGGAGTCACAGATCCATTTTACAGTTTTCCTCCCCTTGCTGTTCTCGTCCCTTTTACAGAGAAGCACAGACTGCGTTGGCGTCTGAAGGATTTGAAAATGGTTGGGGTAAGGCAGGATAAGTATGAGTACTTATCCGCTGATCCCAGGACCCCCTCAGCTGATAAGTATGAGTACCACACTACAGTATCTTGAAATATTATTTATTTTCATGATCCTCAGGTTGTGATGAACAGACAATAGCAGCATACTGATACAATTACTTTTATTTATCTGATTGTCAATGTGTTCCATCAAAACAACAGTAACTCATCTGTTTTGTAGAGCTGTGTGCAGAGAAAAACATGTGATATAAAGCAGATAAGAAGGAATCATTGTAATAAACACACCCAGTGAAACTTCCCGGTCAGGAAGATGGGTAATTGAAAAACATCCAGTTTTGCTGCAAGATGACACACGTTGCTCTGGTACTTTTCCGTGAATAATGCATGTCATCACTTTGCAGATCATCTAAATGCAAACGGTATCATAGAAACGTTGTCAGCCGTCACAATGAGAAAGTCACGTGTTATTTGTACAAGACGATTTGCTTTCAGGTTTTTCAACCACATGTGACCTTTTGGAAACAGTGTTCACACTGCATTTGTACAATATTTCCGTCTCGTTGAATTGTTTAAAAACTTGTATTTCATAATAAATAAATCAATCTTTGTTATTGAAAATGAGTCTGAATTTGTTGACTGTGAGTGCTGATACATTTAATGAATGAAAAGACGTAGATAAAAAATACAACATATTAAGATGGTCAACTGATAAAATGATGACTGTAAATCATTGCAAGGTCCTTTTCTTTTCAGAAACGTCAGGTGCTCTGGCTTCTCTGTTCCTGTGTTTCAATCTCAAAGCCGCTGTTGACGTAGGGGTTGGCCTCATGGCGTGTCGAAGACCTCCCCATTTTACAGCAAATGAGTCTGTAGACAGCCACCAGTGGAATGGAAATCACAGGCACCACACAGAGGAGGATGATAATGGCGAAGACCCAGTCTGGGTAGGGCAACATTTGGGTTTGCGGGAATAGTTCCTACAAGAGACGGAGCAAAAGATATTTCTAGTGTGTCTGCTTAATGCTACAAAACGTGTGCTTCTCCTTGTCATCCTTACATAAGCAGGGTTCCATGCGGGGTAGACCGGGTGTTTCTGTGCCTGGAGGATGATGTATGCAAAAAACACCGCCAGGAGCATAACAGGACTGATGAAATACCAGCAGGCTTTCCAGTAGAAATTGGGCTTCCTCCCAGTCATGAAATAGATGTCGTCACTGAAACTGAAAGCAGAGAGAAAAAGTTATCGGACATAATAAGAGAAAACTGCAATAGAGTTGTGTTGAATAGGGAAAGTGGGGTACTTTTGTCTTCCATGGATGTAAATGACTCCAATGAGCTCCAGGAATGCGATGATGAGCAGAGGTACAGAGCCCACATAACTGTTGAAGACCTCTACCCAGTAGTTCCCTGAACCCAAGGTGAAGATGAGCGACACCAAAAAGCACAGCAAGCAGAGTATCCCTAAGGAAGAGAGAGAAAAACTTTAACTTTACTTGCTTAAATGGACCCACCAAAAATTCCTTTTGGCGTGCTAATTTGCTGGTACCTGATGAGACCTCAGTGGGAATCCACTTGGGCACCAGTTTGAGGTCCTGGATGGGTGTGAGGACTCCCTCCATGTTGCCGAACATAGAGGAGAGGCCCAAGCTGAAGAGCATCACAAAGAACAGTACGGCCCACACCTGTGATCCTGGCATCTCCAATACTGCTTCGGTGAAAACAATGAACGCCAGGCCCGTCCCTGAGGCGCTCTGTGGGAGCAAGGTGGTTAGAACTACTCAGAAAGTGGCACATTTTTGACCTGTACAGTGTGTGCTGTACTGAGAGTACCTGGTCAAGGAATGTTTGCAGGTCACACTCCCTCAGGTTCAGCCTGGAGATCTGTTCTGGATTTGTTTGATTCAGATACCCAAACCAGTGGTCATAGTTCTCCAGTGTTATATTCATCTCCGAAAACTCAAAGTGGTTGGTCAGGCTCAGGATGTTTCTACAGATTACAAAAAAAACAGTATTACAGATCCTCCCCACTGGTACCAGAAAGCATAAAATGTCCATACTTACTCGTTTACACATGCGTTAAAGCCAGAGGTTGCTTTAAATCCAAGGATGGAGAAAATGGAAATGGACGCGTAAAGCGATGTGGCACTGTTTATCACTCCCACTAGTACGGCATCCCTCTCGCAGTTATTTCTGAGGGGCGTAGAACACAATGAGACAGAGCTCCAGGCAATTCCTCTCTGTTAGCTGAGGCAGATGAAGAGTGTTTACTTCTTGTCATTATAGCTGGAGAAAGCTATCAGGCCCCCAAAGGCCACAGACAGGGAGAAGAAGATCTGGGTTGCCGCGTCCAGCCACACCTGAGGGTTCTTGAGTATCTCCCACTGCACAGGTGTAAACAAAATGCATCAGGATGCAGGGTGCGAATCATCTGCAATTCCATCGAAGGACCAAACTTACATCAGGAGTGAAGAGATACAGCAGTCCATCTGTAGCTCCGGGCAGAGTGAGGGCTCGGATCAGGAAAATGGTCAGTACCAGGTATGGAAAGGTGGCTGTGACATAGACAGCCTGAATAATTTGAAAAATAAAAATAAAGAAGTTATTTAATAGACAGCAGACAAGTGTGAATATATGTTTTCATTTTGTCTACTGACTTTTCCAATGGATTTGATTCCTTTGATGAAGCAGATGTAGACGATGCCCCAGGAACTGGCTGAACAGACGACCACCCACCACTGCAGGGAGCCGCTGGTCTCAATATCAGGTGTGATGTTCAGGGTCTCACGGTACCAGAAGTAATTGACCGGGGTGCTCTTCACACACTCCTCATTGAAGTCTGTGAGGAACACAATGTATCATCATGTAAAAACATCTCTATCCAGTTAATATATTGCTGTGCAGTCGAGTGTTAAATCTGTGTTCCAAATTAATGTTCAACAGTAATGACAGTTAAATGTTAGATTTTCGGAAAGATTATTTCCGATAAACAAACAATAAAAACGACACAAGCATTTCCTCATTACTATCTGCCCTGGTTACCTGTGCGGTTGTCGTTAAGTGGACACTGGCCCCATGGCAGTGGATCTTGGAAGGAGTTGAAGAAGTACCAAAGCACCCAGGCCAGGATGGTGTTGTAGAACATGCTAATGAGTAATGATACCACCAAGGAGGCAATGCCTATACACAGAAGAGTAAGGATGATGAACACATGCTACACACTTTATTTCAATGCAGGGTCAGTTTAATGTTTTAACAGTAAAAAGCAACTTAATGTACTGCATTGTTCTATTTATACTTATACTTATACTTTATACTCTGATGCTTATTTTGGACTATCTCAATCTTGTCTTTGAATACAGTTAATTTTACTCTCCAAAGAAATATGTATATTCAGGTTTTGAAATGTTCAGGTTACAGGATGTTAAATAATTTGTTTCATGTAGGAGCAGGAACATTCTCAATAAAGAAAATTTAAAAAAAACAAAAAAAAACGCATGAACATATTTCTGCAAAAAGTAAAAATTGGTTGAATTGATACAAACGAACATACCGAGTCCTCCCAGATATGGTGAGATTGTGTTCCAGACACCGATGCTTCCCATGCGGAATCTCTGACCAATAGCCAGCTCCAAGTAAAGCAGAGGGAGACCCTCAAACACCAGCGCTATCAGGTAGGGAATGAGGAAAGCACCTGTGGACATTTGAACATTTCGGATTGTTACCCATAAATTAAGCTACTTAAAAGTCAATTGTGTGTTGTTCAAAATTATCCCGGGGTACTTTTTGTATAGAATCTAACTTTACAAATACTGGGGTATGGTAGAATGCACAAACTCCCTTTAAGATAAGAAACCTTCGGGCAAAACCTGAATTGCGACTTAATAGTATCGTTTACTGGTTGGAAACTAAACCAGGGTCAAAAATAGCAGGCCTGCGAGTGTCCTGAGTAAATATGTGACGTTGAAACACAACAATGATTTTGGCTCTCTGTTGTTTGCTTAGTCGAAGCCCGAGCAGAGTCCTGTAGGAGTCTGTCTCTGGGAACCACAAGGAAGTAAATTCCCGAAGCATAAGGTAGACAGAATCATAAGTAAACAGATAATGGGCACAAGTTAAAGACTAATGATGCAGAGAAGATCTTGGAGCAAATCGGAAGAACACAAAAATAAAACCACTGATGTGAGAAGATATGATGTCTTACCTCCTCCGTAAATTTGGCACAAGTAGGGGAAGCGCCAAACATTTCCAAGCCCAACCGCAAAGCCAATGCAGGTTAACAGGTACTGAACCTTGTTATCCCATTTTGGTCGTTCCTGCTGTCCGGAGTCTTTGGTTTCAGTCATCTTCACACAGGTACAGTACCACTTCAAGTCTACTGATTCAAACAATTACATGGATTACTTTCTCCTTCAGAATTCTCCTCTTCAGTTCAGTGAATGGCACCTTGAGCAGTTGAGTCCAAATAAATGGTGCTCCTCTGTCACCCTCCTGAGTGGGCTGTCCCAGGACCGTCCTATCAGTTACAGCTTGGAGCCAGGTACAATGATTTTATTGGTTTTATGGGGAAATCAGGTTACCAGCAGAGGAAAAAAAACAAGACATCCACTTTTAAAGCCTACCCCTTCCCGCTTGTTTAAGATGGGAGTGTGCTAATTAGCTCAAGGTTAATGGATAACCAGTGATGTTTTAATGTTGCACTGACCTCAAGAGAGCCATTCAGATTCAATAAAAGGTCCAGTGTTGGATCTTTTTTTGATGATTCAAACAGTTGTTGAAATTGTCAATTAAAATCAAATGTTTCATGGAGGGAGGAAAAGCAAAATGATGATACAGTATTGGAAAATACTGAATAATACCCTGTCCCATCTATTTGTTCAATTATTTGTTTAATCTGAACCGTGATTAGTTTTTTCAAACCAAACAAACCGGCATCTAAAGTCAAGTATGAAATATGATCCTTTAATTTCCTCATTTTGATAAAGATAATTAAGATGAGGATGGTGAATGCCCAAAAAACCCATCTTTCAACACTCCCCTTTAATATCAATTTTATTTAAATGTGCTTCATTACAAATCCTTTACAGAAAATAAAACATCATTTACATTAAAACAAATAACATGACCTATGATGTGTCATATATGATTTATACAATATATCAACAAACTTATTATATGTGAGCAAATCACACAAAGCAAGAAACAGTTAGTAGCAGCATATTCTGTCTGGCATAACATGTGACCCAAGTCCCTACCACAATACACCACACTGTGAATAAAAACGGTGTATTTGCATTAGACAGGAAAGTACAAAAACTTTATAAAAGGATTACAAAAGAATTTCTGATTTCATTTCAAACAAAATGTCTTATAAATGAGTTGCATCGGGACAAATCAGAGCTTTTCTTTATTGTAACTGGTTTCATAATGTTTCCGTAGCACCATAAATAGAAATGCATAAGTAATTTATAACTGGCCTTGTGCTGCTTTTAAAATTTCCCTCCATTTTGATAAGTGCTATTCACAGTCGATTTCTTGACCTCTATCCTCATGGACTGGCTTTCAGCTCGCGATTCCACCTTCAGTCCACTAGAGATTCCCAAGGATCCAAGCACCGTCTTCCCCGTCTTCAGGCTCTTGGACATTGGGATGCGGGTCATCCCCGTGCGAGGTGCCTGGGCATCGTGCCCAGTCTGCAAGACAAAGGACAGTGAGTACAGTCTCTAAAGCAGGAGAGTAAACACAGGAAGTAAATAATGGAAAAAGGGCAGAATGAAAAACAAAGCATTTTAATCCCTACATAGTGAAACTGATCATATACACTTAAGATAGATAATGAGTGGAAAATGCACATATTTATTCTTATTTCCCTTCAGACTCAGACTATGTTTCATTGAGATGTTTCCAGTACAACTGTTTTGTGTCAGCCAGAGGGCACCGAGCCCCATGGAGCTGTTTGTGAATGTAAACACTGTGAAACAACTATAAATTACAGCATGACTCTGGCAGGGTGGCAAAGTGCCACATCATTAGCTCTGCTGCTCTGAGGCCGGACCGTAAGGCCATTTCTGTCACGCTATCCAGTCAATCCACAAAGAGCCCATCATATGGTCCAGTGAAATACCAACACAGAGCTGCTTTCTGACCAATCGCTGATTTGTATTTGGTGCAAGATAGCTATTAACCAATTTTCTGTGCAACTCTTTGACTATAAACATCACCAACTTACCGTGCTTTGCGTGGGTCTGGTCGTAGTAGAGGTAACCTGGGAGATGGTAATGCTGCTCATCACTTTGCTCTGGGTGTTCCTAGTTGCGGTAGTGGTGATTTGGCGGGGGGAGCGCAAAACCGTTCCCGTTGACAGGGTCAGCTCCTTGCTCTCTGTTACGGTAGTCACTGGGCGGACCACCATCTTTGGGGACATGGTGTTGCCCAGATGAATATGGATCTTGTTGTCATCTGTGGTGGTGATGATGCTCGAATTGTTGTGGCACTTCCTGATTGGCATCGGGACCATCTGCTTCTCTGGCGTCACCTTGAACACGGCCCGGCCCATGGTCATCTCCTGTGGTTCCGGGGAGGATGACGCCTCAGGCACTGTGGCAGTACTGACTGTCATGATAGTGACGGGGGACAAAGGCCGTCCTGAGGCAGAGGAGGGGGCTCGGCTGCTTTCCGGGGATTTGGCTCGAGATATGGTAGTTATGGTAACTGGAGACTTGGCTCTTTCGGGGCCATGGTGTCCAACATTGGGCTTTCCCCTGTGGATGCCAGCGGAGTGGGTGGGAATGATTGTAATTCTTGATTTAGGGTGAGACGGATTTGGGCTGAGAGGAGCTGAAGCGGAGAAAACATCCTCAGTGGTGGGGCTGCTGATCTCAAGGGTGGCCATGTTGTTTTGGTGGTCCGGTGTTACACGGATGTGTAGAGGCTGGCCTTGCTTCTGGGACATGGTGAGGTCTGGTGGCACAGGATCTCTGTTGATGTGCATGGGTTTTTCCAGGCTGGTCTCATGAGGAGTGGGGTCCTTCTTCCTCATCCAGGGAATCCAGGACTTCTTCAAACCCAGGTCACCACTCGATGAAGGGCAGCGCTCAATGCCGGTCTTCTCCGTTGGCTTCCTCAGGCACCTCTGCCTCAGGTTGCTCATGATGTGATTCTCCTCTTGAACGGACTTTCGGATGAACACGGCCGGGGTGTCCTCCTCCTGCGGCCCGGTGGACAACGCCTCTGTCTGCACTCCGGTGGACGCCACAGCGACGTCCACCATTCTCCTGCCGTTCAAACTGGGCCTCAGGGCACGACTGTGGCGCTTTGCCATCTCCAGCTCCTTGGTGAGATGGAAAACTTCGGTGCCCATGTTCTTGGCTTTCTCCTCCTCTTCCATAAACCTCTGCTGTAAGACGGTGTAGTCGACCTGCAACTGCGAGAGTTGGTCTTCTTTGTGCATCAGTTCGTGGATCTTCTCCTTGAGAGCCACAACGTCAGCCTGCAGTTCCCTATTCCTGGCCTCCTCTCTCTTGTACCGTTGTCGCAGGTCTTCCTCCTGGCTTTCCTCCTCTCCCTTCTCGATCGCTTTGTTCCGCGCAATCTGAGTCCTCATCGCCTCCACTTGCTGGGAAAGAATGTTGGCTTTGTCTTGCTCGGTTATGAACTTTTTCTCCAGCATATCGTACTGATCCTCCGTCTTGATTAAATCTCCCTCCACCACCTCAAGCTGTTTGAGGCGATTTTTCAGGCGCTCGATCTCAAAGGTCAGCTCCTTCACTTTGTTGTCCTCTCTTCCCAGCTCGCATTTCACCGAGCTCTTCACAGACAGCTTATCTGCTTGCTCCAACCCATCCAATCTTTTCTTCATTTGCATGACCTTAGCATTCAGATCCTTTGTTTTATCAGTTTCATACGCTAACTTGGTGCTAAGCTCCCCCTTTTCTATGGTGAGAATCTCCACTTTGGTTTCCATCTCTGATTTCAACTTGAGGAGCTTTTTGCTCTCCTCTATCAGTTTCTCCGTCACCTCCATGACCTTCCCCTGTTCAGTTTTGACCATCTTGCTCAGATCTTCATTTTTCTTTTCGTCTGAGGTCATTCTTTCAACCAAGGTCTTTCTTTCCTCCATTAAAGCAACGGTTAAAGACTTCAGCTTGCTCAAGTCATCTTTAAGACTCAGCTCTGACTTTTCCAGCTTGAGTTCAGAAGACTCAAGCTCCTTCATTCGGATCCTGAGAGCTACAACTTCATCAGAAAGCTCTTTGGTCAGGCCCTTCTCTCTCTCCAAAGCGTTGTGTAACTGCGCACATTCGCTCTTGCTCACATTAAAGGCACCCTCGAGCTTTTCTAGCTCCATCATCCTTTTCTGGAGTTTCTCCACTTCCAGGCGTAGGTCTTTACTCTTACTGTCCTCCTCTTGTAACCTCTTCCTCAGCTCCTTGCACTGGTTTTCTGTTTTGGTTATCTCTTCATCTTTCCCTTCCATTTCCAGTACACGCTTCCGTAAATTCTCCAGCTCTGTGATCAAGTTAGAGTTCCCACACTCCCCTTTCCCAATCTTCTCCCTCATCTCCTGCAGTTCCTCCTCAGATTTCTTTAAGGCCTTGTTGCTCTCCTCCAGCTCCTCCACTGTATGCATGAGCCCTAAGAGTTTGGCATTGAGCTGACGGGTTTGGAGCTCCTGACTAGCCAGCTTGGCATTCATGTCCTCGTGTTGTTGGACAAGCTTAGCGGATTTCTCCTTAAGCTCAGCCTCCAAGCTCAGAACCCTGTGGCCGTCCTCCTGAGCGCGCTCCCTGGCTTCGTTCAGCGTCTGCTCCCGCTGCTGAAGCTGCTGGCCGAGTTCCTGGACACGCTGACTCTGTTGGTCCATTTGCTCCAGGTGCTGCTGGCGCTCATTAACTAACATCAGAGCAAAAGACTTCAGCTTGACCAGCTCCTCTTGTACCTTGGCCAGACGTTTAGAGTGCTCCTTCTCCTTTCTTACTTGATAGGCTTTCTCGTTCTCAAGCAGCCTCTTCAGTCTAAAAATGTGAGAGGAGAAAATGCAAACAGAGCCTTAGTTTAAGTGCAATTGTTAATACAATCTCCATATTAAGGATCATCATAACTATCAAACATCCTTGTAACATACAGTTTTTTTCCGCATGCCAAGCACTATTGCACTAAATACATATTTTCAGAAAAGCCCCGCTCTCATTCACAAAATTTAAAAAAAGAAGTTCCACTTAGTTTAATGAAATATATTTAATTGAATCCAGCAGTTGTATACGTTGAAAAAACTACACAATTTACAGAGCTAAACATTTTATGTGGCGTAACACCCAATACAAGATAAACTCAAAATAAGGTCATTATTTGTCTTTTGCAGAAAAAATGGTTAAGAATCACACTGCAACTGCCGGAGAAACAGTTATTTTCATCCCTATTGATGGAAGAGAGCGGGTAAGAGCACAGACTGCCAGTGAAAGTTTAACAACTCCTCACCAAGTGGTCTTCCTTTCTCGTTGCTTCTTTCTATGCTGCTCATGCCCATTCTCATCCCGGTATGGGTATGAGCCAACGAATGAAATGCATGCAAAACAGACTGAATGCAAAGCTGTATTTTCTCCCTGCACCCTCCCGGGAGCATACCAACACAAAATACGCCCTGGACATTTTTGCAATGCAAAAGAGAGCAAATTGTGAGAACAAGTCCAACAGGGACAAATGTGCATCGACACATGAAACAGCACAGAGCCTGTAAACAATATAAACAGAATTGTGGATGTTCAGTCATAACATCTCAGAAACAAATCCCAGTCAGAACTTACCCACTTACAGATGCTCTATAAGCAGCTCATGACCATGTTTACCAATGTACAAAATCCACTGAGAACGCCTGAGCAGTGGCAGGGGCCTCCTTTTCCCTCAGCTTATCCTGTGTCACATTCCAGGCATATTATAAGGACAATAAAAGGTGAATAAATACAACGGAGGACAACTGGTCCGCTAGTGCATGATGTCACCTCCTCCATATAAGGGATCTGTCTATGAGAGAATGTGTACTGCTCTACTGTGGACACTGTGAAGGGGGTGGGATCCCTGCCACAGGAGGAGTGTTTTGCAAAACTCCCCCCAGTTTTCATGCTTTCATACAACATGAGAATTTTTTTGAGGGGACACAATTGCTAGTGTGGTTTCGGACAGTTTACAAGATCATCGGAGCTGGGTCACAGGTTTAGAGTATTGGTTCCTCAGGAAAAAATTGCAGGTTTTATGTAAATCATGTTATATTTTCAGAGTGCACAGGATATCGTCTCTGCAGGCCGGAAGACATAATCTCACTGGTACATGAGACAGGAGTGAATGTCTGCTGCAGTTCCACTCGAGGGAAAACTGGACTCGAACCGGGTTCCCTACAAGGTCTACCTGTGATGAGGAAACCAGATATATATGAGTTTGATGTTTCCCCTGAGGCGAAGAAGATCTGGGAGGATAGGATGTAACCATGACAATTGGTTTATGAAGTGCAAGGCCGAGACTGCTGCACAGGGCCGGACTGTGTACTGTAGATGCAGCATTGGCAAACATGGCCACATATTCTGTTGACTCTCACTTTGCAGTAGGCAGTAAACATCCACATTGATTCTTATTAGTGTATCATATTCTTACACTAAATACACCTCGTTGCCAAGTGGGATTAACGACCCTGGCTACTGTACAAAGGAACCGTCCAGATCTCGGAGCGTAGCTCTTAAAATTCATACTAAAGTCACCAGATGTCATAGACACCCTGGAAATTGGCAGTGTAAAGTTACTCATGCAAAGGTCAGAGTCATGATGTCAGTGGCCTTAAGCACTAATGGTCAAGGCATTTAAGTAGTATAGGTGAGTCCTGCAGGGCTATGCTGTTGCTATGGAATATCTGGGAAGAGAATCTGCAGATCGATGTCCGTACGGCAGCGGATGTGTGCAGTCCTAACATGCCAACACGTAACCTTGATGCTGTCTACACCGTGAAGAAAAACGCATACATCATTCCATGTTTCTACGCAGATCAATTACTAAAATGTGTAACAAGCAAAGCACATTTTGAAGTGCATACACAGGTGCGAACCATAAGTCACAATACATGAGACAACCTTTCCTCCCCCCATTTCACCCCTTGTTTCAGCTGAAATTTGCTCAAAGGCACTGCAGCCACTCTGTGTCAGATGTCACCCTGCCAAAAAGCTGTCAAAACACTGCGTTGCACTGTAATGGCCTCTCTTGACAGAGAAAAAGCATTAAGCGAAAGAGCCGAGGTGATAAAATGCAGCATGTAAGACTGATGTGCTGTTAGAAGAAAGAAATCAGAAACGAAGTAGACATCTCAGTTTTTCAGATGGTTGAACTTCTGTTTTAAATTTCTGTTTTGAATTAATATCATGGTAAGATCTGTTGCAGATCAACATTTTTATTAAATGTGCATGACTTCACACACTTTGAAACTCCACCACGTCACCCTCATTTGAGCTCCATGGCATATTGATTCCTTAGCTGGGAGGGTGTTAATGGCAAATGGCTACCAGTCAGAAAATGTTTATTTGGTGCTGGTCCTCTGCATTCCTGCCAATGTTTAGCATGGAAGTTCTAATTTTCTTACTGTACTCCACTCATGCAAAAAAAATAAATAGCATGATTCCATCTCAGAGCAGGACTGGACATGGCGGATTTGGTAGATTTATTCATTTTTGTATGCGTGTTGGCACTTGGGGTCTGGCATGAATTATATGATAAAAAATTGTGTCTGCATTATGTATATTAGCAACACTTTATCCATCCAGCAGTGCTTTGGGTATCATCTCTTGCCATTTTCCATTTTGTTGTGACCTCATATGGCACAGTTTGGAAAATCTGAGCCTGTGCACATGCTGACAGAGCAGCGCCATGCTCGGATCATACCCTTTCTGTGAGGTGACAGAGGCTAAGTTGGCGGTGGAGGCTGCTGGAAACCACCTGGCATTGGGAGAAGGACACCTTTTTCATGCATGCACTCTGGGTATCAAGTGAGAGTGTGAGTCAGTTCAGCTTTGATTCCTGACATAGCCTAAGTGAAGTGTAGAATTACTGTCCACTGGGTTTACCGACATTAGTCCCCGTTATGCTTTTTTTCCCATTAATTAGTCATGTTAATGGTTCTAGCAACATAGACCTTGATGATAGTGCAGTCTGTGGTTAACAGCCAAAGACATACCAATTATACTCAGCTGTCCTAGTGTTAATTAGACAACAAGATAAAATTATACCACAGCATGTGAGAATAAGCATGTTAACAATGATCCCTAAAGGCTGCCTCGTGCTGTAAGTACGACAATTCCCATGACAGTACAATGAACATTGTGTGCGCAGCAAATTGAAAACCTACACTTTACCTACATGTCGTGATCTTGCCGGTGCTCTACCTCTACACTCACTCATGCATGCGTTTCGCTTCAGGCTACATGTGCTACAGAGTCCCACAGTCAAACAAAATCCTCAACAGAATGTGTTCAACCTCACTCGGTGGTGTATTTAACACACAAGCCTTTGTGGTATGTAGGTTTAGGTGGCGCTTTTTGTCCTATTCTGCTGCATAAACATAAACTAAAACTAAAACTAAACATGAAACATTGTTGCACTTCAAAAAGCATGCACTGTGCTTCATGTTGGATAACATGTTTCACTGTGAATTCCACATTGAAATGCTTTAAATCACAGCCGCCTTCTGCCCCCGTCTCTTCTATATACATATATCGGCAAGCTGCTCTTTGTTTCCCACCCGTCTCTTAAGTATGTGATAGCAACTCGGCTGTCATGGCTTTGATTTAGCTCCCCTCGTCTGTTTCCTGTGTCCTGCAGTAAAAAAAAAAGAAAGAAAAAGAAAAAGCTCAGGAAGAGAGGGAGTCCATGTGTGTGCGTTGGCTCGCTGGGTCAGCGCTGCAAATGAACTGTTTGAAGTCTCGACAGTTCATGAAATGTAGCATGTAAGTGCTCTTCAGGCTGCTTTGTTGTATAAACAGTGCTTCATAGATGCTCTATCGCCACTGCTCTCTCATTCAAAGTTTTTGCACGTTATTTAATTCTTTCATTCATTATTGCCACCATCTTTTTGTGTGGACAGGATAGTTTTGGGAGTACAACATACTTTCCTCAACGACCAGCAGCCAATTACTCTCTTTCATGTGTGAACCTTTAATTAGTAGGGCCTCCTCTCTCTTATGCATTCAGTGCACATTAACAGACTGACAGCTCAATTGATCCCAGTGAGGCCCTCTCTACACACACACATGACGTAACCATCCCCGCCTTGATGCTACATCGTGTTCACTTCTCCCGTCTCCCGGTTCTCGGGTCACGGCCTCGGCGATGACTTCATCTCACAAGTGAGGTCACGAACGCCCCCCATTGCCTCTGACAGGCCTTTGGTTGTCCCTCCTGTCTTTCTCCATTCTTTCCCACAGCTTGACCCCTTCCTCCTGTCGCCACTCCACCTTCCTCCTTTCATTTCCACTCCACTGGGCCACTCTTTCGCCCATGAGCGCCGCTCCCCGCCCGGGCAAACAGAGGCATCTGAGGTTATCACTTTGGTAAGCAACTCCCCTCGCTGCTCTTGAGGTCGTTCCAAACGCGTTCTCAGGTGTCGCTGCATTCCTTCACCCTTCAGCTATGTGCACCCCCCCCCCCACCACCACCACCACCTCCACCACCACCACACACTCACCTCTCTCTCTCCTGCTCCAGCAAGTTGGTGAAGTCGTCGCTCTTGTTCATGTAATCCACGTGTTTGCGCTTCTCTGTGTCCAGCTCGTGGACGGTGCGACGATGGCACTTCTCGGCCAGCAGCAGCTGTCCCAGCATCCGCCGGTACGTTTCCTTGTGCTTCTCCTGCAGACGTTCCAGCTGCAAAAAGACGGACAGCCGTGTGATTCGATTTTGCTTTTTTTGCTTGTAGCGCCTCTGTGTATTAAAAATCATCACGTCCAAACAGATTGACCATTAAAATTGTTGAAACTAACCTCAATCATAGGCTTTTGGTAGACGCTGTGTGTTTGCGTTTTGGTGCCGGTAATGAGACCATCTCTCTGCAGGGCCTGCAGGGCCGAGCCGGGCACGGCTGAGCCGTACTGCGATTCAAGCGTTGCAGGGGGAGTCTGCTTGGACTTAAGCATGCAGATAACATCTTCTCTGGCCTGCAAACACACCAATAATTAAAGAGTTTGCTGCTATTGGAGAAGATGCAAGGTGTTTTCTCCAAAGCGTGCAAAAATAACAGTCTTCTATACTGTATATAGCGTGATATTTTCCTCCAAACATCACTAAAACACACGAGAAACCTGCATGTTCTCTGTAGCAGGTTAAACTGCCATTTCTGGCCACATGATGGAGCTGCTGTACAACAATCACTCCTGGACAAAGCCCATTGTAACTGTTGCTGTTAAATGTAGGAGCAGAGTTTTCATTCATTTCATGCGTGAAAATTGCTAAGAGCTTGTGCAGACCCACCTGAACCTCCCCTTCCATGATCCCCAGCAGTTTCAGCAGATCCTCCTTGGTCAGATTCATGATGTCATCTGCTTTCTGTTCGTTCTCTGTGGATTCCAACAGTAGCTTCTCTTTGTCGCAGATCACCTCCAGCTTGTCCTCACCGTCCTGCTGCTGCTGTTGTTGCTGAACTTTGGCCTTCATGCTCCTTACAGATAGACCCACCTCTGGTTCCTGGTTGATTTCAGGGTCGCCCTGTGGAACCCCGAGCACCCCTTTGGCTGGGTGCTCCACGCCGCTGCTTTTGGACCTCATCGCCTACCTGCATCAAAGGACAGAAGATGTAACATGTAACTTTTTAGTGCAAACGCATTAAGTTTGTTACTCTATATTTTTTCTTGATGGTGCTCTATAATACCCACTTAGTGTTTGAGCATGGTCATCATTAACTGTGGGTTTTATGACTTTAACCTTGAGAACCTTTTCACTACATTATAACTCCCCCGTAGTCATGACCTACTTTTCCCACAAAGACACGTATGCTAACACAAAAAACACACAAGCTGGCAACACACAAAGAAACACAATTGTTTAGGGAGATGGTAATCCTAAAAACAGCCATTCGGAAGCTGAAAAATCCCACATCGCCTATGTATATAATCCTATATTTCTAATCTGGAAGAAAGATCCGCAGCTACCTCTGTGTGTGTGTTGGCATGTTGCGTCTCCATTCCTGACATGTCATGTTTTCTCACAAGGGTTGTGTATCTCAGGCTGAGTATTGATGGTCTGGAGGCACATTTGTGGCACTCCTGTGTACATGTGCCTCCGCTGCTGAGCCTGAGTAACATTTCTATCCACATCCTGAAAATAAATCTGTTGACCTGTTCATTTAATTTTGCCACATTAATCTTTTTTTGATGACACAAGTCATGTTTGCTCGCCGTGTGCCTTGCTTGCTTTGCAAGCTTGATTACTTTAGCACAGGAGGAAAGTGCCCGGAGGAATACTATACTGCTCCGCTACATTGAGTGGTCGGACACACACTGCAGTTCATCAAGACCGTGGTTTGTTTGCCTCTTTTAGTCGCGTTTGCACGCTCGTGTGTGAGTTCTCCGGCAGCTCTGGGACAGTGAGAAAACGCACTCTTTGTGAACCATTTCAAATGTGACGTCAGCCGTGCTTCTAATTACAAACAGAAAAACACCCCCTGACCCCGAAAAATTCCCCCCAAAAAGCACCCTGGTGATGTCACAGAACCCTGATCTCTGAATCACTGCATTGAGACATCCTGAATAAGCGTTCCAAAGAGGTCTTGAGCAAGTTTTAAGTGTAATCAGACTTCCTATATGTGGAAAGGATTTGGCGGCGAGTCTATCAAACGGCTTTGGGTTCATCTGAAAGAGAAATGTTTATCTTTTGCTGTAATGGTGGCGATTGAAGTTGGGACTGCAGTGAATTTAAATGATGCTTGAAACCGACCTCTTTGAATCCCACCTGCTTCCAGGAAAAACACCCAAGCGAATGAGAAGGGCAAGGGTGCGAGATAGCAGCGACTGCATCAGTTCAAACAAAAAAGAGAAGGAAAAACATGAAAAATCTGACAAACCAACACATTAAGAGCATTCCTTATCGTACCTCCGGGAGTTCAGTGAGTGCAGGCTGGCTCCAGAGAGAGCCACTTCTTAACTACAGATTAATTGCTGTGCCTTCTTTCCTGTCCATAACTATTACTTTCAGCTGTGAGCTCACTATCGCGGGGTTGCATGCGTCGCGGGCAGCGTGCACAAACGCTTGCAGTGTTTTGTGCCACCATTCAAGCGGTGCCAGCTCGTTTGAATGAGAGATGACAAATGCCAAAGTGGGCGGAGGGGCATGAAAACTGGCACAAGTGGGGCACGAGGGTGATGAAACATGTGCAACGCTGTAAATGACTCTGGAGGAGTGCCTACTGGCGACAAAATGGTCGACTCTATGTTGGGAGGGTTTATTTTTAATGTCTGGGCCCATGCCACGAGAATCCAGAGATACTACTGTATCTGCAAGCCTAATTTTGCAGGGTCACTAATTATCAACACAGCCAGCAAGAGAAGAATGAAAGATGATTATTTTTGCCTCAAAATACATACAAATATGATTATAACTCAATGAGGGCAGTAAAATCACCTAATAATTTCCTGCATAACATAGTAACACACTGTAAACTGTTGTAGCGCTAGCCTGGTCTACTTTTTGATGGGTTTTTTGGGTTTTTTGCTTGGTCTTTACAAGGTCCATGGCGACCACCTCTGCCAGGTGTTTTTAGACTGTGTCCTGCTTTCAACAACAAATAATTGGTAGATTGAATCATTTCCTCCAAGTCACAGCCTCTGTCTTCTTATTAACTTTATTTGTCTGATTTCAATTAACTTAGAGAAGCCACATTCACCTGACAAATCTTATTCTGGTACATCAACAAAAAAGCCTATAAAGCTTGAAATGAGTCAAAATAGCTGTGTATGCACCAAGGAAATGTACTCAAGTTTTTGAACCCAAGAAAAACACCTAAATACAAAAAAAAAGATATCTGTCTCTCAGTGGTCTTCACTACAACAATATTATAAACACTAACAAATGATCCCCTTATATAGATATGAATAAAAGAGTCTATTTGACTCAGTGCTTGCACTCACTTGGTCATGCTCATGTCCCGAGTTTAACATTCGCTCTATTCATTGTCAACTTCCTCTTGATGGGAACAGTGGTTAAACAGATAAAAACAAAGTAGTTACTTTGACCCGATGGCCCTTTGAGAGTAGACGTTTTGAGTAAACGCACTTTGCGTCACAAATTTAGCAAATTTCCCGCAAAATTATTAGCCAAGATAAGATTTTGTTTGGAGTCATGAAAGGCCTCATCATCAATGGACTGCCATGACCCTTTGATCCACCTTGACTGTCCGCCGCAGCCTTTACTGTAGTGAATTCTCCAGAGCAGCAAATGGGGATTCCAAAGTCACATGACTTGCATTCCAGTCTGGCACGCAACATTCTCAGTTGTCTTTATGGAAAATAAAGAAGAGCTGTCAGACAATGAGCCTCTACCCCAAGGTTTGCGTCAGAGCACCCATGCATTTGTGGCATCTGCGCCTTCGGTGCAATGCCGCTGATTGTTCGGCATCCAATACTCCTCTGCTGTCCCATGTGAAGTAGTCAGCAACGCCCAAGTCAAGGCTCGAGCCTAAATTTAAAGCGGGACCCCAAATCTATCGCATGGCTTTGGACAAGTCCAGCTGTCACATATACGGGTATTTAGGGCCCCTGCCTTCGTTCCCAAGTGAAAAAAAGGGCTATAAAATTTTCTCAGCACTCAGCAAGTCAGTGGATAGGCTACCAGTGATGTACTTAAGTTCCGGTTGAAGACAATGTGAGTAAAGTTTTGAAAGACTGTCACCCAATACATGATCATTTGTCCTTTGGATAAACAAGGGGAAGAAATACCAACAAAAACATTGTTAAATATTGCAGTTTCTTACTTTTAAAATGCACACCCAACACATTCAGCCCTGCTTTATAAAACCATTTTTCATATCATATCTCAAGACACAATTTATCCAAAAAGTGTTGAGGACGGTAAAATGTGTGCAAGGCACAGATTCTGCATTGAAACCCCCACTGGGTGTGCCTGCATTTGCAGACATTCCCGAACAATGTCTGACCAAAGACAGTTTCTGTTTACACTCTTCATCTTCAGCAATATGAACCACATCGCTGAGAAGTGCGCCTGTCTGAGATGCTTGCTGAGTGACGAAAAAAAAGGAAAGGAAGTAGAAAGGACTGCAGATAAAACTCTGGCTTGTGGCCAAAATCATTTTCCAGAGATGAAGGATGAGGACAGCAGCTGTAAATACTGTAACAACGTGCTATATGGAATAACTAATTGTTTATAGAGCAAATGTGACTAAATAAGGAGTGAGAAATACTCTTGGCATGCAAGCCTTTGGCAACCTGC
Organism: Mullus surmuletus; assembly: GCA_903171835.1. Classification (NCBI taxonomy): domain Eukaryota; kingdom Metazoa; phylum Chordata; class Actinopteri; order Syngnathiformes; family Mullidae; genus Mullus; species Mullus surmuletus. The sequence continues at coordinate 257,064 of CAESWR010000294.1, forward strand.
TCTGCCAGAGGACACCGATAAAATGCAGCATGCTTGAGAAGCTCTTCCGGCCCGACAAGAAAAACAAAAGAGCCCGCCAAGACAGAAGAATTTCAATCACAAACTGTAGCCGCGGCTGAGATTCGAAAGCTACAAGTCGATCCGTCCGTTAATGAAAGCTCTGGGAGTGCCAACTGCATTTCCCACGCGACGGTGCAAAGCTGCAGCCCGTTCCCGTCGTTTTTTGATGGACAGCATGTTCCAGCCTGAACGACCTGTGACCTCAGGGGTCAGATTTTTACATAACAGCCATGTTCTAGGAGCGTAAAGATGCAGTAAGCGGAGAAAGGTTCCTCTGTTCAAATGGCCACTTGCGCATTCCACTGCAACTCCACTTTTCTGGGCAGCAATTTTCTGTGCGTCATGCTGAATTGAACTGTCAGAGAGCCGTCATGGACAAGGCCAAAGCATTCACAGCTTGCCCCACTATAATGTATATCTTCTATTAATACTTTAGAGTGACAATCATTTCAAGACTGGCAGGCTATGCTGGAGCAAAAGGTCAGTTTAGGTGATAGGTTTCATCTTGTAGTATTCTCCTGATGTCACATTAACTTAATCCTCTCACTGGAGGCTAGTGTTGCTTCGGTGGTTAAGGTTTCACTAACCAGAGAAACGAAGAGGGAGGCAGGTGGTTCTTCACATATAACTGCTCGCATTAATGCCTTACCTGCTACAAGTACCTGAATCATTCACTCATGGAACATGACATTTTTATGACAGTCATGCTGCCAGAGCTCTGTTTTCATATTCACTCTTTTGTACATCGTGAACTCATATCGTCTCTTTATGAGTCAAAGCCACTAAAAGGCTAAAAATGGATGCATATTTTGCTCAGTCTCACAACAACCTCCATGTTTCTTACGCGCGATACGTCAGTGAGCATATGCACGAGCGCAGCTGCCAGAACACATGACTCACCGACAGTACATGTTTCATAATTAGAGGATTAATCCACATAATGGGAAACATGAATACAGCCGCCTCTGCCATAATTTGCATGGTAACAGCGTATATTCTATCTGCTGAGAGACTCTGTAACTGATTTATCTGAACACTTCTAGACCAACAGAATGACTGGATATCATCTTAATAGCATGGAGAGCAGGAAGGAGATCAAGTTCTGTCTGTTCTAAGAATAGAAACAGCGAGAAAACATATGGATGAAGCACACTCAGATACGGTACAATGTCAAGGGGTCGGCCATTTGTCTGATCTCTCGTCTGAATGTCTGCTCCATCGGAATTCCACTGGCTGAACTTCAGGTCTCCGTCAGTAATCCTGTGTTCCCTTCAGACGAATCAAGCCTCGGGATTTTTGGGGACGCGGGCAATGAAGACGAACAAAGCATTGGATCATTTTGACCGTGCAGAGACGGTCCCTTTTTGAAAGCATTGTCTTGATAGAAAGCACTGTTGTGTTATCCCGCTCAAACAATACCAGTGCTGGCAGAGTGCTGGAACTGGCTGGCCTTAATGGGATGCGCTCAATATTAATTACATCACTGCTTTTGCTGCTTTCATAACGGCTGCTGAGGGCAGAGTGTAGTCACATTTAGCCTCCTCGAGTTTATCTCTTAGATTTACTTGAACGTTAATTTCTCTCAGTGTCACAGTTTAACCAACCAGCAATTCCAAACCTGTGAAGTGGCCTGTTTATTTTGAAATGTTTTCAATTTGTGTCCAAAACTGTTTTCGGAGGCCTTTGACCACTGAATTGAAAGCAGATATTTTGAATCCAAGTGAATGTTTGCGCCAGGTGTGAAGAAAAGTGCATCACAAGAATATAACAACCCAACCTTGAACTTTGAACACTGAATTTGGCATTCGGATCGCCGCCACTGTGTGGGCAAGAACCAGCAACTCATCGATCGATCACATATTTTGAAACGTTTGTGAGATTGCTTTGGAGTTTTTCATCTGCCTGCAGCCCAGAGGAGAATCAATGCTCAGTCTAGAGCTGCTTAACGTGAACCGCCACCCTTTGGAGTGATTGGAATGATAATATACTGCTTGGCTAACCACGCTATTCCAAAACTCCACCATCGACACCCTTTTTTAAGCTTTGTAGGTGAGAGTTTGCATTGTTTTATTTTGCTATTGTGACTTTGAGCCTTTGTTTCTTGTTTACACTTTTCTCCAAGGACTGAAATCAACTATCACGCGAAACAATGAAGCGCATCGCAGGCTGGATGAAATATTGAGTCGAATGGCAGCGGAGTGAAGAATTCTGTCTCAACAGCACCACAGAATAACAATCGACCACAGAGACCAGTCGCTGGAACATCCATGGGAGGCATAAATGCGTATAAAGCCAACTGTAATGATGTATATTATTTGTGATATAAGAGACAGATGGGGTCTTTGGTTGGATGTCAGCGCAAGATCAATTCATCTTTCTCCTCGACTCCTTTAACCAAAATAAATGTTTCTCCGGAGAGCGACGCAGTGACGAATGCACCGTTATTACATCTCACGCCCCAATTAACAACCAATCCACTGCTATATAGCGCGCGTGCCTCTCCATCCCGCGCCGGTGCGTACGTAGGTATCAAGTTGTCTCGAGAAGATCTTGGGTTGCTATGGAGTTTGAAGTTTTATTTTTAAACCGAGGGGAACATGAGTTATAAGTGCCACTGTTCTGTGAAATATCCAAATGTGTCTAAACTGCATTTTTGGAATTCAACTGCAGAGGCTCTCGTATACGACCGGGGCTGTGCATGTGTCGTCGCAGCTGTTGTTGAGGCCTAGCAGACCTATGGGGAAGACACCGGCTTCGGAGCAGTAATATGTGGTGTTTCAATCCGTGCACATAGACGCTAAATGAACGTGCATGCAGAAAGGCACATAGTGAGAATGAGTTGATGCGGTGCAGAAGACTCTTCATGCAACTTAAACCTGCCTGTTTATTTGGGATAGTTCGTTTAAAAAAAAGTTGCCTGTGCACATGCCACAAGAGCTCCATTCATCTTTGAGTTTGAAACACAGTATGGGAATTCCTGAACGATGAGCTCCGGGCTAATGCTGTCGTGCATCTAACAGCAAAACTATGCCATCTTGCATGAGCAACAACTCTCGTGACTCGGGGCTAAAGTAATGTCATGAGGTAAGCCGGTGACATATTTAGTGCATCTCAAATCAATACAACTCTGGCACACAGCCAGGCTTTGGCTGACTTGGTTTAAACAAGCGGCGCATTATTGATTTACAATCAGCCAATTACAAGCTGAAACTGATAACTGCATGGTCAACATTCGCAAATTTGTCTTTTTTTTCGGGCAGCTGATTCACACTGAGAGACTTTCAGCGCATTTGCCAAGGTGGAGGGGATGTGCGCTGATAAAAGCTGGAAGCTGCACAAAAATGTTAACCGGCAATATCTCCCCGCCGTTCCCTTTTGTCGTGCGTCCGCGGTGATATCACACATCAGCTGGAGAGGGTGGGGGGCGGCCAGCGAGACAGAGAAAGGGAGGAAGGGTGGGGTTGCACGGGGCCCCCGGACACTGGACAGAGAGGATCTTTGAGAGCCACACCTGCACTGGAATCCCATGGTGGGAGTGAGATACATTTCACATTTTCTTCGCCGAGGTGATGCGCGTCTTGACAAATGGAAGGCGGCTAGCCGGAGCCATGTGTCTCCGCCAAAAAGGCCGATGACTTCATGTGGATGAAATGGAATTCATTTTAGCATCAGTAGACCCCATAAATATTGCGAATGTAAGCTGTCATCCTGTCAGAGCAGAAGTGCCTTCTGCTTTTCTTAATGTCGGCAGTGTGTGTGTGTATGTGTGTGTGTTTAGCAGTGTGTCCGCTAAGTGGGAGGCACCTGTATTGAGTGCAGCAGTAGGTAAAGCTAAGGGTAAAGGTTGTGTTTGTGTGCTTCGTATCATCCCTCTAAATATTACCAGACAAATAATCTATAATATTTCTCTGCCTCATTCTTGAATCAGCATCCCGTGTTTTCTGGTGAATTGGTGGACTTTTCTTCCCACGCGCTAGACGTCCGCACACTAAAAGCCCTTATTCACACAAGCAGTAAAGTAATTCATTGAGAAATGTTTGATTCATGGCTCCGTCCCTCGCTCAAACAATGCCGGGCGCTGTATTGCTATTAACAAGACTGAAAGCACTTGTCTCACTATGAGCGAGTGATGAATGCAAAATGCAGATATCCATATGATTTGACTGTATAAAAAGTGGCCTGAATAAATTACATGCCTGAGGGAGGCCTTGTTTCATTCCTGCGGTGCAGAGCCGTGTTGCCACATAAGCCCCGCTCTATCAATCAGAGCTCTTTATTGGCTCCATAAATCGGCGGCGGTTCCGCAAATGCACCTGAGTCCGTCCATGCGTTGCAGTCTGTCTGGAGTAACGCTCAACAGCTGATAAGCTTTCGCCTGAAGGGCACGGTAGCTATTTCTCCGAGCAGATGAAGAGGAATGTGTTGAGAATGAGAAACTTACCTGTTGTGTTTTCCCCAGGTTTGAATTCACCCCCCCCCAAAAGATAATCCTTGTTAAAAAGACACTGAAGCGGCGAAGCATCCACTGATATCCAACTTCTGATGTGACTTGCTTGTGCTGTCTAGTGAGCCATCCTCTGCTCTCTCTCCTCTCACTTCTTCAGGTCAGGGAGGGAGTAGTAGAGAGAAATAACAGAGGACTGAAACTTCTCTCTCCCTCCCTCCCTCTCTCTTTCCCTTCCTCACCCCCTCCCTCTTTCACTCCCTCAGCCTATCCAGTTCTGCTCTACATAGCCGTCTAGAACACACCTCTCATTTTATCTGACTGTCCTCTCTGGAGGTCGGTTGGGAGAGTGTGAGAATAAAAAGGGCATGGGTTTGGTTGGGGGGGGGGGGGGG
>CAESWR010000294.1:264369-281075 GCA_903171835.1 Mullus surmuletus
CCTGTCATTAACCCCCCCCCTTTTCGCCAAGGTAACAAGCCCGGTCCCATCCAACGGTCGCGTCTGTCGTCAAAACACTCCCGTAGCTTTAGCAACCCTCTCACTTTACACTTCTTCTGCTCAGACATCACCTCAGCTCTCAGGGGTCATTTTTTTGTCGTTTGGGGCGTGCTGACAGATGCTAATGAACTGTCCAAGCGGAGACAGAGATTAGACCAGGCCGAGACAACGGGGAACATGCTGTTCCTGGCCTAAAGCCACGACGGGACCAGAGAGCGACTGAGTGAAATGAAGACTAAAAAAAAGTGGACATTGGTGGATCTTTACATCTTTGTTTATGCCTGTGGCCCCCTCTATTCTTTTCCCCTTTTGTTAAATCTTATTAAATAAGTATTTGCTTAACATTTGTCGAAGTAAGAAAGTTTGTGTGTCTGTTTGTGGTAAATGTGAGCAAGTCAGCTTAGCATGTAAGAAGAAAAAACAGTAATCAAAGACACCCGAAACAAACCTGATATTTAGAAATGTGTAAGGCCTTTTGAAAGTAAATGTGCAACAAAGTTCTTCTTTGTCTTGCCAAGGTAAGATAAGATGAATGTCTGCAGCATCATACTTACCTGAGCTCAATCTGAATTGTCCTATTGAGCTTGAAGGGAATCTCCCCAAATTGTTTAAAAGCCTCCAAAAGCAAGTGTCGAACCTTGAAATAACAGCCCGCGGTCCAAACACCCATTATTTAGTCATTTATAGAGCTGAGTGGTACAATTACCCCCCTAGAAGTACAATCTTTAGCACAAAATTCTCAATATGTTATTCTTGCTAGTGAAAAAACCCCAAAAGAGGTGTGTGATACAAGAAGAAAATCAGAGAGAAAAACTGTACAACCAGCCAGAGAGATGTCAAGAGTTTAACCAAAAATATCTTCCTTATTTTCTCCCGTTTTGGCATGTGTGGTACAGTTTTCACCCACATTTAATGTCATTTTAATTCATCAGTGTCCGCTGTAATTATCAATTGTGTCAACAAAGGCTGCTGACCACTTGTTAGAATGACAGTAATGACAGTCATTATCCAGTATCAGAACTGTAACCTGAATCATTCACTAAAATCAACGACCCAGTTATATTCATTATCACATACTATATTTACGGCCGTATAGATTATTCACAGCCCTTCGTCTAGACAAACAGGGTGACTCAATATTAGTTGTCGCATTTACAGTGTTAGCAGTTCATACCAAACTCACGTATGCTTAAGAATACCAAATATCTCAGAGTAAAATGCTGTAAAAAAAGTACCACAAAAATACCACAACACACGTATCACAGGAACACAATGAGCACCGCAGGAATTCCAGTGCAAAGTACCACAGCTACTTTCATGTGGTGGTGTACCAGAGGTTTTTTTCCCCTTTTTTTTGTGAAAGGTTGACAGACAAATATGTCTAATTAGGGTTTGGGTTTTCCTCTTCCACACACACTCATAATGTCCTGTCCAACATGATGAATGTACTGTGCACAATTTTGTATTTATAAAAAGAATCACACATCAGACAAACAGTTTTACTCAGACAACTTTAAACAAATGCATTTATTCTTCATTCAGGACTTCTTGAGCCACCTTCACAAGATTATACACACGGAAACTACAAACAGGTCAATTTATACCACTAATTAATCATCACATAAAACACATGTTAGTATTTCTGAGCTATTTCTACATGTGATTGAGACTACACAGTTTAACATTTAGTTTGTGTCCAGTTGAATGCTAGATACTTGAACCAAATAATCATATACTGATTACACTTTACATCTGGTTTCACTTTTTGCACTGTTAACTCTGTTGAACTTCTTACAGCACCCGCGAGACATCCAGCAAAAATGCCCAAGTATAATACTGACCCACTTTGAATTATCATCATAGCAGGAGTTACTGTTGAACACACTGCAGACATCACATCTCTTGTGGTTTTTGTGTTTATTGATGTAAGTCTGTTAATCTAAGTTGCCTTGGAAATTATATACTCTTAAGTTTTTCAGTTGTTTTTTTTCCCATTTCCTCTTACTTCAGATGTTCCAGTTATAGTGATGACTTGCCATCCCAGAAATGTTAATTAAATGTTAAATGTCATTTCCTGTCCTAGCTGATCACGCACTATAGCACCGCATAGAGGAAGTGACTCTATGATGCCATCCTGAGTTTAGATCCTAACATCGTGTACCAGCACAAATTGAGTTTTAGCTCAGTCTTTTCTTTACTGGGGTCGTTGCTGTGTTTTACCGGCAAAACATGGGATTGATTTGAGTTTGATTCCAGTTTCTCCACGGCAACAGACAGGAAATATTGCAATAGTGAGTGTGTAACTCTTCCCCAAGGTCAGTCATGGCAAGAAACGAAGCTGCCGATCATCCACAGAAACCCTGCAGGGGGAGAGTATTTCGATCTCAAACTCTGACACGCGTGACCCAGCGAGGAGCCTGAGCAGACACAGGAGACCGCAGGGCCACAGCGATCATTACAGACAACAACTGTGTGTTACACAGCATGACACAACACAACACAACACAAAGAATGTGTCCCCAGCTGTAATCTATAGAAAACATACTCATGAGTATATACTGAAATATTCCAATTAATTCAAAGGGGGTCTGAATCTGAATTTGTATATAAATGGCAGTGGGAACAGGGATGTGTTTGTGTCTGCCAGCCCGAATGTACGTGAGAAAAGCCTGTTCTGCTTCCTGCTGTGTTGCACAGTGGATGGTTGTGTGCCCCAAACACTGAAGACAGGCTGAAATGTCGCCCCCTCCCGGCTGTCCGGCGTATCTACACCAGCAACACATAGTTCGTCAAGGGCAAAGCAAAGCCCCGCCTGCTTTCATCTGATTGGACGAGCTCACAATCCCGGCCCGCTCATTGGACACCAGCCGCACATCAATTAATTACGAACGCGGAAGTGAAAGGCAGGAGAAACAGCGCCGGTGAGAAACGTGGGTTTACGCTTGTGTATTTGTTTGTTGTTGGGGGTTTTTTTTTAAAACTCCACGGGCGAATTCTCTTCGGTGTGTCTTGGTTGTTGACCGGAGCCCCGGAAGTAACGCGAGGCGCTTGGCGGTGTCCTCTCTCCGCCATTGCTGAGAGCTCTTTGCAGTGCGGGCTAGCGTTAGCCGCTAATGCTAACAACACTGGCCGTCACTGGGCGTCAATGAAACTGAGCTAAAAGTTATTTGCTCTGACAGGAAGTCCGTCCACTGCCTCCTGCCTCGTTTATTATGCTCTATTTTATTCTATTTTATTGTGCAGGGCTTTGTTTACTTCCTGCTGGCACTTTGTTGTGGAAACTAGAACCACTGTTTATACATTGAAAAACATCAACACAATTCAATGTGGACGAGACTGTGTCAAACCCAGACCATTTTTCTAGACTATCTTGTTTATTGTTCTGCTGTGACGCCACTAGATGGTGCGAATGATCCTATTATGAAGACTTCACCTCTCAGCTTCAAGGATAAACACCGGAAAATCGACCCCGACAGCGTTTAAAGGAGTAATTGAAATTGATAGCCACAATGAAAAGACATCAATTTATCGACACTGCTGTTTTCACGCAGAGGTTTGTTTGCGGCTTCGGGGGAAAATATCAATACATCTGAATTAAGAGGTCAGCCCCTTTTGTGGCCCAGTTGTATAAATTAAATGGAAGTTCTGATCAAAAGCAGAAAGATTTAAAATTCAAACAACTGTTATGACATCGAGGCTCCACATGGTGAACATGTGTGTTTTTTGTCGTCCATGCCTCTGTCTTTGAATTGCTGCCGAGGGATTTCCTCTCACCTTGTGTGTGTTTGTTATTCTTGCAGTTGAACAATGGCTGCCACAGGAAAGCTGGTATCTTCCCGCCTTCCTCAGCTCCCCACCATCGGCGAGCTGATAAAGCTGTACAAGCTGCAAGCCAAGAAACAGCTGTCCCAGAACTTTCTTCTGGACATGAGGCTGACGGGTCAGTCTCACTTCTCCGCTCCTTCCTTCCCTGCCGCTTGCTCTTATCTGCATTGCACCAATACCTGCTGCCCCCCTGTTTCTTGTTCCTGTGTCTGCACCGCGGACACAATGGTGTGTTTTTTTTTTTTTTCTTTCTCTCCCAGTGCACTTGATTGCACAGCTCCATGTACGCCTTGTTTCCAGGCATCGAAACTGACAGGCTTCTGTATGGGAAAGGTGGAGTAGATCTCCTGCTAATGCGAGTGAACCGAGTCAATTGTTTATAGCACTCGCAGAGCTCCAGCCTTAATATAATTATCAGTGATGCAGTGCAGGTCTGATCTGCTCTTTTGTCCTTGGACAAGGTGACTGTGAGATTAATGTGTCTCGTCTTCATCACGCGGGGGAAGACAGGTAGTGCAACATCACAAACTATTAATCTCAATTTGGATCTACAAGACCCAGATGAAGCCTTTTGATTTGAAGTCATTTACATGATGTATGAGACTTGCAAAGTAACTCACATCTGTAATGCAGAAATAGAAATAGAAATGACAAAAATAAGTAGCTAAAATCACACCTCCATTTCCATCTTTTCAGACAAAATTGTGCGCCAGGCAGGCAGCCTGAGGGATGCCCATGTGTGTGAGGTGGGTCCCGGTCCCGGGGGCTTGACTCGCTCTATCCTCAATGCGGGGGCGAAGGACCTGCTGGTGGTGGAGAAGGATACGCGTTTCATCCCGGGGCTAAAGGTAAACAGCAGGGCAGCAGCACCAGGGTTTGACTGTCTGCAAGGTTCTCAAGGTCATTTGGGGACAAAAGCCTCATCCATTTGGTTCTCAAAATCTGCTCACCAGTTTTGTGCTGCAACATCGTTAACCACCTGGAGAGTGACTGATGATTGCGCAGTTTTAGTTAACATGCTCTAATTTTTCCTCATTTAATGCAGTTTTAAATGTTTCTGTCAACAGCTGTTGTCTGAGGCAGCACCAGGCAGGCTGAGGATCGTCCATGGTGATATACTTACCTACAGAATGGAGAGAGGATTCACAGCAAACATCTCTAAGCCATGGGAGTCAGGTGAGAAGATGAAAGTACACAAACTGTCAGAGTGGAGTCAAATCCATGGGACTAAGTGTGTATCTGTATCTCTGCACAGACCCGCCGAACCTTCACATCATCGGGAATCTGCCGTTCAGCGTCTCAACCCCCCTCATGATCCAATGGCTAGAGAACATCGCCAACCGAACGGGGCCCTTTGGGTTCGGACGCACCCGGCTCACACTCACCTTTCAGAAAGAGGTTGCGGAGGTGTGTGACCCACAAATGCTTGTTGTTTGTTTTATGGATTTTCTAGCACAAGGCCCCTATTAATAAATAATAATAGTACATTTTATTTGGAGGCGCCTTTCAAGTCACCCAAGGTCACCTTACAGAAAATAAATAGAAGCATAGTCATTAAAACAGTGCAAACAAAATATCTAGATAAAAGCAGGTGAAGTGCAAAGTGTCCGGTTATAGAGAGTATGCCAGTTAGAACAAGTGGGTTTTGAGTGTGGACTTGAATGTTGTGGTGGAGTCTGACTGTCTTATGTGTCTTTTATGTTGAATTACTTTTTGTCCATTTAATGTAGAGCTATAAAAGTTTTATACTATTTTTAGGAGCAATCCTGCTTAATTTTCAGATTCAAAAGATAAATATTTTGTGTTTTCTTTTAGCCTCTTTTAGAAGTTGCATTCAGTTGGGATGCCAAAAATCAATCCCAAGAGTGTATAAAAAGGAAAATACCAATATATTTAAGACAAGATCAGTGTCAACTACATTAATATTTGATTTAGTTAACAGCCATGTACAACCCAGGCAAATATTTTTGCAAAATGCTCCTCTGTAATCCAGCACTGCAGCACCCAAACACTTCTGAGGGTCATCTAAGGGTGCTGGAGTTATTAAAGGAGGCTCTGTGTCCTGATCTACTTGCAGCCAACTTGAAGTAACTTTCTACTCTTCAAATTTATTCCATGCATGTTAAAGTGTTACATCAAATTCGTCTTGTTGCCAGCCTTGGCAGCGGCTTCCCTTTTTGCATACGTTGCATCACACGTTTTTGGCATGAAGCCTGATAAAATGGAGCCACGCTTTTGATCTTTTAGACATTTTTACACCTCCTGTGCAGTGCATACTATAGATAAGTCTCTGGGGAAAACATCCCCTCATTTGAGCCCCGTCTCTGGGTAGACTTTTGTTCTTTCACACCAGCATTAAACATTGATTTATGTTATGTAGTCAATCTTGATCCAGCTATACTGAACTGGATTTGTTTTCATGAAGCTCCACCAAAGCAGTCAGAGACATTGACATGTAGAAGCATTATTTAGATAATTAGTTGGATTTAATTTGATGCAATCAGATCATGCTTTCTTAAAACACACACACACATACACACACATATACACATATGGTCATCTGCTCTGTGTGACCTCAACAAGTGACCAAAGATGTATCAGTAAATAGAGGTTGTTGTCTCTACGCAGAGGTTGACAGCCAGCACGGGGAGTAGACAGAGGAGCCGCCTGTCCATCATGGCTCAGTATCTCTGCACCGTCCGCAACTGTTTCACCATCCCCGGGCGAGCCTTCGTCCCTAAACCGGAGGTAGGAGCCTGTCCTTTGTTATCTCTCTGACATCGCGAAGCAAAATGTCAAACACAAAAGGCAATTAGCGCGTTAAATCGTAATAAGTCAATGTTGGCACAGTGAGTTTTTGTTTGTTTGGCAAAAGACAGATTAATATTTTGTTTCTGGGGTGCTCCTGCTAGTCTTGGCTTTGGTTCAACATGAGTAAACATGTTAAAAATGAAATGTTTGCTCGCTGCTAGCGGTGCAACGGGGGGAGATCTGTGCCTTTACCGACGATACAAAATCATCCTTGTCTTAATTTCCCACTACGCCTGCACACAAAACACACACGTGCGTCCTCTGGGGGCGAAGGATGTGGAAGTAGAATTTCAACTTCCCGAGCACAATTAATAAAATCATGAAATGTAAAAGTTTCATGTTGATTTTTAATCCTCCGTAGCAGGGTTAGATTCGTAGCCTTCTGACGGAGGGCACATTATTATTTCAGGAGGTCTTACTTCAGGACAACAGTGGGGATGTCGACCTGCTCACATCTCCTAATCTCTGCTCCTCGTCTGCTCCCACGTTCCCTTCACAGCCCCTCATCATGTCACCATCACTCATCGCTCCCACACTCTCCTGTGCTTCAAGGCTTCATTAAGACAGTGTTGAATCAGTGTTGTCTCTGTTCTGTCTTTGGACCATTTCTGGGTTGTAATGATGCCTGGTGGGTATTTGAGATGTGGCACCATCGCATGGCGTCGTGTAATGAGGGCCTATTTCTTTTTTAGGCCCAATTTCTCTCCATGTCTTTTAGCCCTGTGTGCGTGTAGCAGTGGAGAATGAAAAAGGCGCTTGTTCTTACATAACGTGAGAATGCAAAAGGATTGTATTATATTTTCAGGATAAGGATTTGTAGCGTGACTTGGAGGTGCATTAATGACATAAAGGTACTGCATCAAAACTTACAGAACATGCAAAGTGGCTGTGCTGGCTGAAAGGGAGCCTCATTGAGATATTTTGAGAGTCAGGAGCTCCCTTACATTTCTGTGCAAATAAAACCGGGTTTCACTTTTCCTGGTTTAAAGGATAGGTGTTATGTTGATGTCAGAGATGGGCTGTTGGTCCCTTGGAAATGGCGTGCCTCTTAAGGAGACCCACTGCAGGTAAATATTTCATCTGCTGTGTGGAGGAAAGAGTAAAACGAAGCAGAGTGACTGGGACCACAGCTGATTGTTCATTCTCTTAGAAGAGATGGTTCCCAATGATTATTTCATCACACTCAGCTGCCTTTCTGTGCATTTCAGTTTTCTCCTGAGTGTTTGTTTTATTTTTGTGTGTATGTCAAAACTGCAGCTTAATGGACTTCAGCGTGCTCACCCGTGCCGCAAATGCTCACAATGCATGTGTGCTATCGTGCACGCAGTTTGTGCCAGTGTCGACGGAGCGGACTTGCTTGCTGCACGTGCGTTCATGCACTGCGATGAATCAGCGCCTCCCACATGCCCACACAAGCCATCTATCCCTCACTAAATGTTTTAATGGGCACTTGGTAGAATTGATATCATTAGAAGAGATGATGTCTGCTTGATGAGCAGGCCTCCCTGCTTCTGGTGTCCCATAAAAGAGCTGGGTGCACGGAGAGTGCATCACCGCCATCACACTCTGCATTGTGCACGGCCCTTCTCACCAGCATGTCATGTAGTATAATTCATAAAAAGCTCAGCGGCTTCTGCATTGTTTACTGGGTAATTACGCAAAACTGCACGAACAATAAAAGTGTCTTGTCTGATTTACGGGCAGCGTTCAAAGGGTGGGAAAGAGTGAGGTTGGAGGCTGTGACATCCAGGAATATCAGACCTCCTGCTCCAGCGAGGCTTTATCTATAAAGCTGACCTACATATTTGTAGAAGGCAAAGTGAGATATACAAAAATAATCTGCCACACTACGAAGCACAACTAATGCATACGGTCACAAATGCACTAAACCGTGTTCCTAGTGCTTTCCTGAAAAAGCAACGGCAAGCAACTTATAAATACGTTATCGGATAAACTGTAGGCAGAGATTAATTGTGAAGGCAGAATAACAGTGTGTGTATGTGTGCATGCTTTTTATACACCTATAGCTGACGAACTCGTTCGGTTCTATAATTGTTGCTATTATCTTGTTCCCTCTGAAGCTTTCGGATCACTGATTGTGTTAATGAGTAGGGCTTCAGATTGATGCACAATTGGGATTCCAGTTTGTCTGCTCTTGGCACATTTTTTTGTGTCTGAAGGAGTGGCTCTGTGTTCCTCTCCTCCCTTTCCGCGCAATCATTTATAGATAAGATGGAATTCCGACAGAAGAAAAAAAATGCTGCCAGTTGGTCAGCAGCGTTAACCCCCACCCCCACATTGCTAACGGTAATTTATATACACGCAGAAAGGGAGGGAAATGCACAGTGGCAGGTGCTGTGCTCCACATATGGCAATTGGTGATGCGTGAAAAATGTTTAGAAGTGGTTTGATATTGTGTAATTGCGCAAACAGCAAGCCAAAGGATGAACAATGACATCACCGAACCTTTCTGAATTAACTGAGGTGAGAAAAGCAGCATCGGGGATTTAAATGGAGCGGGGAGGCGGACGGACGTGTGTCGAACGGAGGCTGTACATGTCAGCTAATGCTATAATGAGAAAGGAAACGTTGAATCCATTCTGCATTAGCAGCTGCTGGGGGCCGCTATTGACGCGGGGTGGGCAGATAGGCTCTTATCCTCGCCGTTTTATCTGCCTGTCTTGTTCTTGTCGCCCCCGGACTGCACCTCTCTTGTGTCACATTGAGTGACGGAGATTGTCCTTGAAGGTTTCCGAGAGTAGCGATTGGCTGCTCTGATGGTGAGCCCCCCCCCAGGCTCAGTGTGCCCTGGGTCTGTCCTGCTGCAGATCACACCTGCCTCCCTTTTCTTATTAGTCACACTCCCCCTGTCGGCTCTCACACCAACAGTCTGAGCGATCTTTAAAGTGCATCCGTCATTCACGGCTGTAAATCACGTAGACGCCTTTAGAAGTCGTAAAATTTGAATTGAGGCTGCTTGCTTTTGTAATTTATATGCGTTTCTAATTTATATTCTGGTCATCTGTCCAGGAGGACCATCAAGGCATCTTCAGCTTCTCCATCCAGTCATTCAGATTCATAGTCACCCCCTCTTTACATACAAAATAGCTGCTTCGAACAGTGTTGATTCCCTATTCTCTCTCTCATCCCGCCTCCTCCACCTCTAGGAATGTAATTAAAGTCAAATTCTCTCTCACAGGCGCATCTATAAGTCGAGCGGTAGATGCTCCGTCACGAGCAACCTGCTGTCATCTTCAGCAGAGCCAAACAGCTGCCCATTTCAAACAGTTGGGATGGAGGCTGATGAGGAGCAAAGTAGGAAAAAAAGTAGCATAAGTGTGGAAGTGATGCAGGTGGTGAAACTGTTCTGAACCTCCAGCGAGATGAGAAGAACAGAAGCAGATCACTTTTATTTAAATGCTTGCTTCACTAAAAACATTTGAATGTGAGAACTTACACAGCAGCTCTGATCTGATAGTCAAACAAATAAATTCAGTACTTGCCCTTTAAAAAAATACATCTTTTAAGATTATGCTAATTACTAGTTAATTTTCAGGTTATTTCTTGCTCATTTTCTCACAAACATTTAACATTTGCTCGGGGAAAATAGCTGGTAATAGTAAATTGCAAGGAAATGTGAGTTTAAAAGAAATCTACTTATAATTGTTAACTGTAGAATTTGAATCACATTTCACGGTTTGATTTTAAAATGCTCCTGAAAGGCAGTAGTAATAAAGCTCATGCCAGTAGAATCCCCTCAAATGAACATTCTAGAGACAACTAACAAAAGTCTGAAAAATACCCGATTTAGGGAATTAAGGAAGAGATGCACTCGCTGCAAAGCCTCCTGCACAAAGAGCGATGGGTGACAGAGATGGATCCGAGAGGAGAGCCAGGCGTACCTCCAGCAGATGGTTGCCTGGGCCAGTCGTCAGCTCTGCCCTGAGTAATGGCCACATCAGCCATCAGCCACCAACTAACTGAATTTCACAAGAGGAAAGCCCTACAGATGTTCGCCTTGTACGCGGACCTCAGAGTAGATAAGTGGAGCCGAAATTAAATTTGTTTCTGCCGTGTCGGACGTCAATTATGCCCCACCAGTTGTCGAGCCGAGTTTGGACTCCGGACATTTTTAGCTGATGGGTTTTTTTTGTTTGTGTGTTTTTTTTTTTTAAGTTGTCCTCGTGGAGCCGTCAGCTGCTATTTCAAGTGTAGAAATAGTGACATCCTTTGAATTCACAGAGGTGTTTCAGCGCTGAAAGTGACCCGCCTCGGTCCATTGTAATGCGGCGGCAGGCGCAGTGATGGATATCTCTGCTGTGACCTGACGTGGCCCCGACTCTCGCCTCAAAGGTAATAGCAAGACTCGAGCTCTTGGTGGCGGGGGGCCGCGCCGCTTCCTCACCGCCCGCTCCACAGGCACACAACTCATCCCAGCCTGTTCCTTCCTCATAAACGGGGTCAAACGCGGTATCAAGAGTATCGGAGGGGGGAAAGTTATTTCAATGACTCGCGCTGGCACGGTAAACGTCCGCAGGCTTTGGTCTCAATACATCACAGACCCAAGGTAAAGAAAGCTAAAAATACTCTCCTCCCCTCTTTTCTCGCCTTAAACAAAACGCAGGGGTTGGCAGAGCTGGCTCGTGAACCATCTCCAGAGATCCATCGCCCCCCTAACAAGAAACCGAGCCGGGCTCGCTTGGAGTCAGAGCTCGGAGTTTAGCAAATTCAGCTCTGTTTAGATACCGAGCGCACCGGGAGCATATGCAGGTATTTTTTGCCGATAACACAAAAGCCCCGGCTGCACACTGAGCAAAGGAGGTCGGCTTCAAATAAGAAAATCTCCCCACACCTAGAACAAATTGTGTCAGTCAAAATGAAATAAAAAAGGCCACAATGGGAGGCATTAACCTGAATGCTCCAGTTTAAACTTAATGCATTGTGCATTCATCGTTTACAGAGATTGAAGTAGAAGGAAGGAATTTCTTGTGCATGATTAAGGAAAAACTTCAAAACTTTTCTGAATTTGTGCTTTTTTTTCTTATGCACATGATCAGCTCTGACTAAAGCTCCCACTATCTCACTCATCAAGGGAGGTATGGTTTTCAAAAAGAAGAGAGAAACATACTCCCCAGCCATTTAGCCTCTGCTCACCTTCATCTCGCCTAATCCTGCGAGCCACGCGTCCCACCCTCGGCTCGAAGCTGAAATATTAAAGGGGCCTCCTTTTGAACTGTCAGAGTGTATTGTTTTCCTACACTCGCTCCTTTTGTCATCTCGGTGGCTTTTACTGCCTTTCTCAGCAGTTTACTGCACAGCCAAGGTCGTTGCTATTCTTCCCTCAGCCTCGCGTGAGCGCCACGACGGGATGAGCGCGGCGCCAACAAAGGAAGGTCATTATTCCGGCGGTGTTGATGTTGCGCGTTATATCTCCGGCGAAATCTCTCGTCCAAAGCGAGGAGGCTGTATAGTGACATACGAGGGCAATTTAGGTATTCGCTGTCTTGGAGCGGCGGTGACACGCTCTGATGTCTGTCCCGCTCTTTTGTGTCTGCCAGCGTGACTGCTGGAGTGTCTCAAAAGATCATGCACAGTCATCGCCTCATTGTCTCCCCCTCCCTCATTTCTCTTTCCCCGAAACCTTTGGAAAGGTTTGGAAGGTCAATAAAATAATCTGGAGGTTCAAAGAAAGGCCCAGGCGCGTGATTAACCCCTGCCTGGAACGGAGGAGCCCGCTCACCTCCCCCTTATCTAAGCTCACATTTCAGATCTGTCATAGCAGCAACTCCGGGTGGGAGCCTTTGATGGGAAATGTAGGTTAAATACACCGAGGAGCAGATCTTATTAGCGTTTCCCCACGAGAGAAGTCGCTATTTGATCTGCACTCTTCTTGCATAACCAAGAGGAGTGGGAGAATGAAGGAGAGAGAGCGATAGAGTGCGAGAGAGCCTTGAATAATCCATGTTTGTTTCAGGAAAGCACATTCTTGCTCAGTTGGTGTGGACTCTGCTCCAATCAGCTGTAATGAGCGGCCGGATTCTCTTAGATAGGGACTGGTGGAGAAGCGAACCAACTGAAGTACAAAGCACATCGATATTAAAGTTGCAGATTGACTCCACAGTACAAAGTAAGACATGTTCATGCTCCAGACACGGCCTTGTGCAAAGGGAAATGGGCATCTTCCTCACATCTCTTTTATATACATGACTAAGTTAGTAAGTGTACATTCAAATGTCACACGGGAAAGGCCGAAGTAGAAATAATTGATGAATACATTTGGCAGAAACTATAGTATAAAGGCATAAATAGCTGTGAAACTTCAAAAATGAACACAACTTAATCATTATGTATTTGTATCAGTATTATACCCTTGGAAGATGTACTGACTCCCAATTGTTGGCTCTTAGGTTTATTGATCTATGCTAATGATAAATTACCATTTATCTGACATCTGTTTGACCTTTGACTGTCATTCAGACTCGGATCAAAGGCAATTGAGTCAATTTTTTTATTATACAAAGACGAAAATTCAGTTTTTGATCTGCAAACTGGAGGAAATAAACACCAAGATCGCACAACATCGACACCACTTTATCATATAGCGTTGGTCTCGTAGCAGAGGACTTTGTGCTGAAGGGGATTTAGTAAATATTATAGCATAGCACAGTCAGACAGTATTTCAAAACTGAACATAATTAATACAATATGAAGTCAGAATATACTTGGAGACAGGCAAAATCATTTCAGATTGTACATGCCTACCTAACATTTTTATTTTTTTACGTCATAATTTCTTCCGAGCAAAACAATGATTTTGTTTATTCTCCTAGCCAGCTGCATATTATCAGCAGATGTCTTTGTAATAAAAAATGTATTCATATCCAGCAGCACCTTCATACAATAACACTGCAGACTGTTTTCCGAAGGAAGTGCGTGAGTCATGACAGGAATTGCGCTGTATTAGTTTATGTAATCTCAGTAGGAAAGAGTTGAAAAGCTCTGTATTAAAAGAGGATTCATTTTTTCGAAATCCATTTGCTCATGGTAATATTTAATACATGCGTATGTGAAGGGGGAACGATAATGCTGCATTTTTGGGCGCTGTGTATGAGCAGCCCGCCCGCCCGCTCTCAGCACCGCCTGTTCTCAGCACCGCCTGTTCCATCCGACCGTCTGCAGACTTGGCAAGAGGATGAATTCTATCTTTGTTTTTTATCAGTAATAATTAATTAATTTGAAGTGGAAAAAAAAGACATCTAAAACACATATACATACGACCAGGCACGTGTGTTGCTTTCACAAAATAGTTTTATTGGTAAAAAATAGAACTACTTGCACAAGCACATTGAGACAACTGTATCAGAACTTGTGAACTGTTCATCATCACAAATATGCTCTGGCAAAGTAAGAAGTGCTAAAGCATCCACAAAAATAAGCTGCAGTTATCAAATCGATAAATCCACGTCTTGGTACAGTATATGCAGGAGAGTTGTAACTCTTTAGACTTTTAGGACCTAGTCACTTTTGCACTCTGGCCATTTATAAGCGAATGAAATAGCACGCCGATGATCAAGCTGCACAGCCACGAAAAAAAGAGGAATCCCTAGCTCCTATTCCCCTGCTGGGTGCTATCGAAAAATCATTCCCCTTCTTTTTTTTTTTTATCTCCTTCTCAGAGCGCCTGTTGCATTGTGTTTTGGTACTGGTCCAGGGAGCTTGAAATGCTCAGCCATTTGAAACAAACTGCTGTCAAATAAAGTAACACAAGCAAAGGTGCATTCGAGTTGTCTTCTTATAAAGAAGATATGGTATGAACATGGCATTTATTGTATCTTTTATATTTAAACAATGCGAGGGAGTCCTGATCCCTCAGTACAAACACCTTGAAATCCCAGACACTCGTGTACAGTTGAGACAGACCTACAGTGAATCAGCATTCCTGAAACAAATACATGTTTTTTTTTTTTATTATTGAGTAAATACCACACTCTAGTCTTCCCAGTGAAACACTCATGCCAGTGAAGTCTCGCTGTGCTTTGGGAAATAAAAGAATAAAGAGGATTTAAAATAACCCTCGAAAGCTGCACTGGACTGTGCACAAGCATCTAGTTGACTTGAGACTTAGTCTGGCAGAACAAATCACAAATCCATAAAACATTTGCTAATGTATAATTCATGTACAAACACAATAAAAAAATAAACAGAAAAGCGCTCCAAATCGTATTAAAATGTGTCATCATGAGACAATTTGGCACATTCTCGAGAAAACACAAAATGTGTCAGTATTAGTTGATGACATGGCACATTCTTTACTCTGTTTATTGCATTGGTTATGGTGCCTGGGCAGTGGGTTATTGTCAGGAGGCCGTAAGTCCGTGCCGGCCAAGGTGGCGGAGTCGGGGTGGGGCCCCAGAGGGCTGCCAGGGCCGGCGGTGGCGCCCGCAGAGATGCCCGTGGTGTGCCGGCAGCCGCCTGCAGGTGGCGAGCTGGGCTCAGCCATCTGCTCTCCCCTAGGAAGCTTGAATGTTTATGAGAGAGAGAACGAGAAAAATGTGCAGTTCTATACATCACTGCCAAGGCCTGTCTCCGGCACAAACACAATATTCCTCCCATCCTCCTCCCTCGGAGCGGAGCAGACACTCTCTGGAACACGACTGCGTGAAAGCGTAACACTGCTGCTGACACATGAGTAGGTGGTACTTTGGTTTATGCGCTGCTGCTGCCGCTCGCATGTGTGTGTGTGAGTGTGTGTTTGTTTGGACCGGCCGCGCTTTCAACATGCACCGGCCTTCCTCTGCCAGCAATCACATTCATGCGACATGTGACGCACACGGCAGACCGGGGTAAAATAAGAAAGAGTGACAGGTAGAGAAGAGGGGAAGCAGGAAAGTGGCGGCTATTTGAGACAGCTGGGACGGCGTGCAGGTGCAGGCCGGTGGCACGGCCGCGCTGCTGACGCACTCGGAAAACAAGTCACATATGGAGAATGACTCAAAGCTTTTTTAGCCGCCTGCCACAAAACCGCCCGGCCGTCCGTGACCCCCTCTGCTTCGTATTTGCTCCAGTGCACCGTTAAACACCTCCACGCGAGATGAGACACACAATATAGATGCCAGAGGAATATTTCGCAAAAAAAAAAAAAATACTTCTCTGGCCGCAGATGCTGCCTCTAGTCGCTGGCTAATAAAGGAGGATTAGTCAAAGACGTGTGAGAGAGGGGTTTGATTAAAGCTCACGGAAGCATGAGAAGAGCGAAAGATGCGGCCCTAAACAACTCTGAATCGCTGACTGACATGCAGCAATCCCCAGACAATAAAGATATTTGAATGCCTAATTCGGTTTCCATGGCAGTGAGGCAGGAAGAGGAGGACGGCGGGAGTGAAAAGCGCATGCAGAAAGCCGGCATGTCTGAGTGTTTACTGCGTACATCAAGACACACGTGAGCTCTCTTGTGTGTGTGTGTGTGTGGGTGGGTGGGTGGGTGTATGTCTGATGGCGCGCTGGTGTTTGTGCCAGGGACGGGCGGACCGCTTCCGATCGCTGCTTTTTTGTTTGCACGCAAACACCAGCGGGTCCACTCCGCCGAAGGACCCAATCTCTCTCTATCAATTTCTCTCCGTCTCTCTCACATCTCCACCTGCCGAGAGAGAGGCCGGCATCTGTTTTTTCTCGCGTTTTTCGCCTCAAATGCAGCCCGGCAGCCCACGTCGACTCCCCTCTGACGGTCCTCTTTGAACAGTTACAGCAGGGTAATGTTTCTACAGCTTTTCAGGCACAGGCATATTGTGTGGCTATGTCTCAGTCCTCTACCAGGCATTCCTCTGTATTAATACACAGACAGGCTCCACACAGCATGCTTTAGAGGCAAAATATCAACATCATTCTAGTAGCTAACAAAAATATGGCCATCTATGACGGGGCGTCCACCTACTGCCTATTTGTCAAATGGGAGGGCTCCAAAACGATTGTAAATAGCAGCTAAATGATTGCTTTTTTTTTTTTTTTTTTTT
>CAESWR010000294.1:303153-319205 GCA_903171835.1 Mullus surmuletus
TGCCAGCCTCAATATATCACCATGTGCATGCGAGTTTGTTTTCCTCGTCTCACGGTTCCAAACAGGCTGGATGTCAAGAGGGTTCACTCTGTGAATTGGTCTCAGCACCTGAGCGCGTTGGTTCCATAGCGGAATAAATGGAGTGAACCCTCCTGTCAGTCATCCAGACTCTTTGTGTCACTGGGGGGAGGGCGGGACCACTAGCATACACACACAGTGAGCCTCCTAAAAAGTTCTTGACATTCCAATTACAATGTTTAATACTCTTGAGAAATTATAGTTGAATGCTTTTTAAAGGGTGTACTTGCTATATTATCATTACATTAGTTCAAAAATGATCTAAAAATAATGGTGACAATAACATTGTTTATCGGCAATAATTTGTGAGACAATATATCGTCCAGCAAAGTGTGTTATCGTGTGAGTGTTGGAAATAAGGGTTGTACCTCTTTCCAGGACCTTCTGGACCTTGATGTGGTTGGCACAGAAGCCGCTGTAGAGTTTGAAGTGGTCGGCGTAGTAGAGGAAGGAGCCCCCGAGAGAGAACAGCAGCTTCTGTGAACATGAGAGACAAAGAAAAGGCCGCCGCTGAGTGTTGGAGGGCGAGTGACGCCACAGAGGGGAGCTGGAAAGAGTGTGAACATGTGAAGTTGCGACCGGATCGCTCTGTCCCCCCCACCCGCCCCCCTCCTCTCATGGTGTGGTGGCTTTTAGCAGTTCACAGTCCCGACCAGTGGACCGCCACCTCGATCAATAGACCCCACACCTTGTCACGCCATGCCGATAAATCACCCGCCAAAGCGCCTGGCGGCCACCTCAATTATATATAAACCTCGAGATTGCATGAGGCGGTTCAGAAATGTCGGCGTGTGCGCATCTAACCTTGAACTGTGAGGGGGTCTCCAGGGTGCTGAAGTCGGGCGAGGAGGCGATCCGCTCTTCAAGGGTCTGCAGGAAGACCCTCTGGAAGTCCAGCATCTCTGGCAGGCTCCCAAACAGGCTCTCCATCTGAGAAGCACATTGTGGGTGAGGTATTGGCGTCATGGACAGACAGAGGTGGAGAGAGCGGAGATGGGATGAAATTGCAGAAAAGATGAGGAGGGGGAGAGGGCGAGGCGACATGAGGCTATGATGGAAAAAAGAAAAGGCCAAGATAGCTTGTAATTCATAAGAGTCAAGACAGGCACCCTGGAGTGTTATAAAACCTCCACTCCGATGGCTCCATCTCTTGCAGAGGCACTTAGGGACACGCTCGAGATGCAACACACACCCTCCCCGACACACATGCCTGGGGTCAACACTTCCCTTCATTAAAAGCCGTTCGGGGGATCACATGCCCTTGTCCGTTTTGTGTCTGGACACGTCTTGCTGTCCCGTAATGGCCTTTTAATTTGCCCCAGTGCTCAGCGGCCTATCGACTGGCTCGTCTTTGAAGAGGCGTCTCTCATCCGAGGTCAAAGCGGTGCGCAAGGACCGGACGGGTGGCGACACCGCGGTCATTAGCATGCAGCGTGCAGCACCGCGTGCTGTCATGGAAACGCGCGTTGACATGTTTCAGGTGTTTACATGTGGCGAAATCTCAGTCTCTTAATGAAAAAGTAATGGAACTGAATGCTGAATAGGTGAGTTCCCTCCTGAGCTTGCCTTCCTAGGTGTCCCCCTGTGGGATACGGGAAGGTCATTGTAGGGAGAATGCTAATTTGTCCTCCAGGCGGTCGCTGCCCATAATGAGTGGAGATACGGGCCAGCCAGAGTTCATGGATGTCACCCCGGGGTAATAAACACTCAATGAAATTTTGTGTCTTATATACCCGAGACACGGCTGGGGACATGCGCCTCTCGCCTCCCACTCGCTCCGTCCACAAACGCCAGACACCTACCTCGTCCAGCGTAAGGAAGGTTTCATTCTGCAAGGGTTTCAGGTAGATCTCGAACAGACACGCCAGGTCCTGCACAGAGAGAGAGCGCACAAATGAAAGGTGAGTGACAAGAGCGAACATTATCCCCTCCCCTGCTCAAACCACCCTCAGATCAATCCTCATTTTGCCCTTCGATATAACCTCCAAACCTCCCCTTTCCACAGTCCACAACCTCATTCCTACATCTTCTCCCCATCTCATGCCCCCACCCCTTTAATGCGGTTGTAGCTTGTCTCTGTATCAGTGAGGATATTCTCATTAGGTTGATTTATGAGCTCCCACCCACCGCCTCCCCCCAAAGCTCCACGCGGAAGGCACAGCGCAGCCTGCAGACGGTGCACGGACACACAGGCTAACAGGCCTGCACCAACATGCACCCGGGAGACTGTCCCCTCCCTCAATTACAAATCAGCAGCAGGCTGAAGGAGAAGAAAAAGAAGAGGGCGGCCAGGGGAAAGCCACTTAATGAAAAATGAGAAGACAAGGAAGAATGTAGGGGGGGGCAGCGGTGACAAGTGATGCAGGGGTCTTACGAATGTGGTTCTAAAATGAGCGTTGAGGAGGAAGAGGTTGCTGCAAAATACGAGGAAGGCAAAGTGATTGGGTGGGAGGAAGATAAATAAGGCAGGACAAGAAGAGGAGGAGGAGAAGGAGGGGGAGGAGTTTTG
Organism: Mullus surmuletus; assembly: GCA_903171835.1. Classification (NCBI taxonomy): domain Eukaryota; kingdom Metazoa; phylum Chordata; class Actinopteri; order Syngnathiformes; family Mullidae; genus Mullus; species Mullus surmuletus. The sequence goes on from CAESWR010000294.1 coordinate 305,741, forward strand.
TTTCTTGGTGAGACGCAGGAGACGGCATCTTTTCAAGGCTCTGCTTGTTCGTCCTCATATTCACATTATTGGACATTAAAGGTTCTGAAATTTCATTTTTATTTTCAAATCAGCTTTTAAAAAGACTGTGAAACCCTGGACTGTTATTTATTTCAAAAGAAGCGTGTCTGTATTCATTTTGTGTAGTTACTGTTGGAGGTCAGTCGGATAAAGGCACACAGAGGGTTATTTACGAACACTGTCAATCAATTACAACGTACTGAATGAATATTTAACTTCAAGAAGATGTTTAGTTTTTAGTGGATTGAAGGATTTGATGGTTGCTGTTCAGCATCAGGGACCAATGGCAAATTGACAATTATTATTATTAACAGAGTGCACAAAATATACAGCCTGCAAGAAACAAGAAATTAAGTTTTCATTTAACTTTACAATGCTCATAGTGCCAAGCGTTCTTAGTGATTCATAATATGGATGATTCATTTGTTCAGTTGCCTCCTTATGAGCATGATCTCACAGGAAAACAAGAGCAATCATACGAGTTTGTTTGTAAGCAGCTCTTCAACTTTGCCTTCAACGTTTTTTTTTGTTTTTTTTAAATGTCAACACGGAGGGAAGTTCTTGTTTTTCTTCTAAAGGTCTCTATTCAAAAAAGGTTGCGTTTAAAAAAGACTTTCCAGAGTACAAGGGCACGTTTAACCTATTATTCATGTCAGCTTCTCGGAGGACGCGCTCACCTTCACGTAGGACTTCTCCGTGTCCACCAGCTCCTGGATGACCTTGCACAGCCTCTCGGTGCCGCTCATGTGCTTGGGGCAGGGCCTGAGCGGCGCGCCCTCGCCCCGAGGGCCGGACTCCCCTCCCTGCCTCTTTGGTGGCTCCTTGGCGTCGTCCATCAGGCCCCCGGAGGCCGAGCCCGCCCCCTCCTGGAAGGTCTGGTAGAGGGTGCACACTGTGTCCACGCTCTGCAGGGGGGGACAAAGACAGGCGGGGGGTATTTAGGTTAGGCAGGACGACGGTGGATTATGACGAAGATCATACACACGCATATCTGCACACACACACACATTGTACAGGGCCTGTTAAGATAAACAAAAATAATCTCTTACCTTCCTCATTTAACCATTCACTACTAATGACTCCACAGCGGTATAAAATAATGATGTATATAATCCCACTATGTGCGCGGCCAGTGACTCCCCAGGGTATACAAGAGCTGTTATGGGGAGTTAGTTATGCAATGTATGCTAATTGGCTTTGCACCAAAGACTTAACAGTGCATCTGAAAGACTAACTGGATATCCTGGCAGATAGCATTGTAGCACGTTCTACTATTCCTCTGAATACAAGGCTTTGTGTCACATCAACTCACGTGTCATTTTGTCCCACATGGCCACGCATTAGTAGTTTGTATTAGTTGGGCGGAAAAGTGGGGGCGCTTTTCTAAAATTAGCCGGTAATATCTATACTCATTCACGAGAAGAGCTCGCCGCGCGCCTCTCTGATAGGTGGAACCCTGCCGAGAACTCTGTGTCACGCCGTTTACAGAGGTGCTCGGCAGAAAATGGATAATCCGCATTACTTCATATTGGACCGCATCGCCTGGGGTGGAGAAATTAACATCCGCCGTAGGCACCATACTGGGGAGTCTTGCCTGTGGCGGGTAAGACTCTGTAGTGTGTGTGCGCAAGAGTGTCAGAAAATAAGCCATGATCAGACACTCTGTTCTGTTTCCCGGGACGTTAAAACAGAGCAGTAGCGAAGGAAAATCTTTAATCTCTGCCTACAATGCAGACGGGCTGGCAGTGTTTTGCCATTACAGTCTGAGCACTTAATCAAAATCTACCCTGATTTCTCACTCTTGACAAGCTATTCAAGCACTCCACCAAAGCTTTGTTCGACTGCACTGCGCACAACATTAATTATGATGAGATTTCACTGCTAAAAATAGCATCTGGGGAATCAGTTCCTTGCATTCTGAATGTAAAATACATTGTGAGCACATTTAACGGTGATGACGTCTATCCCCTTCTTTCCTTCCTTCCTTCCTTGAAACCTCACTCAGCACTCAGAGGTTACCCTGGTAACCCAATGGTTCCAATCGGCTGCACAGTGGGACAACCACAGTGCCAGGCAAAACAGCTGCTCAGCACTATCTGCCTCCCTGTGTGTGTGTGTATTTGTGTGTGTCACCGTGGTTGTGCTGGTATTTAAAATATCGCATGAGCAAGCACTCAAGCGAGACTCTGTTCTACCAGGCTGCACAGCAACACACGCGGACCGATCGATACGGCCCTCGTTCTGACGCTGCAGACGTCAATGCGCACACATACACAGGTTTGAGCTGCGTGTGTGTGAGAGAGAGCCAGTCTCGAGTTGCTGGGCTCTGATACTGATGTCAGCCATCACACATGAACCTCCCTATCTCCTTCCCCGAGAAGACAATCAAGTTTCCCATCCCATCGATAAGTCTGCGACCCGTTTGCTCGTTACAGTGCGGTCAGAGACGGTCCTCCACAGCGACAATATTGTGTGCGTCGGTCTGGCAGATGGATTGAAAGAAAGAGAAAAGAGACGGACGGGGGAAGATGTCCTCGATGTCTGTCTGTGCCAAGCCTCTTTCAAGTGATTCGCCGCCCACTGCAGAGCTCCACTCTAGAGATCTTTGAATGTGGGCTGATAATTACGAGGGGACTTAATGTCTCCCTCCCTGCTGGCGAAGGGACAGATCTTGAGATTGTTGAGTGCCACACACACGCACGCACGCACACAATGTTTAGGGCACCCCATACTAGCTACATAAACACAGGCAGGGACCATTACAACAAAATACTTTCAGCAAACATTAATGGACTCTTACTTTGTAGAGTTGAAAGCGGAGAAAAGAAACCCTTTGCAAGGACGAATGGGAGAAATATCCCAAGTACAAGAACTGAGAGACGTTTTTTTTCAGCTAAAAGCATGCCCAGACTTTTGCTTTTTAATACAACTTGTGCAAATAAGGGTGCCTTGGCATTTGCAGACAATATTGCCATTCAAATTCCTATTGCTATTTATTTAGTCTTTTCAATTTAAAGTACACACACACACACACAGGCCAATATTCCATAAGCTCCACTTATACTGTATTTAAAACAAGACTTGGAAGTGTGCAGCCATGCCGGCGGCTATGTGAGGCTGCAAAGAGGCACAGCAGCGCTTTGTACTTAATGCCATGCTAACATATGCACGGTGATAATGCTAACAGGCCGACGTCTGACTGCTTCTATTTACCATGTTCATTACTTTGGTTTAAGGTGTTTGGCAACCTGATTATTAGGTAATCTTTTCTTTTACAGGTCTTCATGCAAAAACGTGAATTGAGGTTGTTCGGCCTGTTTTAGTAAGACAGCAGTTCAAAATATATGCTATGTTCATGTAAACATTTGAACGCAAGAGCTGTAACGTTCCTGAGACCATGGCCACGAACATATGGTTTCGTTTAAGACACAAATATCCGCTTCAGACGACGATGCCGCCGCACGCAGCGTTGCTCAGACTTCAGAGATACACACACACTCCGGGAAAACTCTGTACGGCGGCAGGTGGGGGGACTGCCTGAAGGAAAGACACCAGGTTGAAGGATATCAGAGCGACATATTCATCAAATGGCCCAGCGTTCGCTCCAGACAGGGGAGTGCTGCCTTGTGGAAACAGATAAGACTAGTATCTATGGTTTGTTTCAGCTACAGCCTCCCGGTGGGGGGGGAGGAGGCCCCGGCTCTGTGGAAATGTGTGTGTGTCCCCAGCAAGCACGCCGTCGCTAAAGAGCTAAGTTAATTCTCATCACACCCACACACACTGGATGGATATGTTCACCTCGTACGCGCAAATGAGATGATGGAGGAGGCGAGGAGCTGCTGATAAATGAGTAACATGCTTGGCTGGTGCATCGCGGTGCGAATGCACATGGAAAAAAAACAAACCCCTCATTGAGCCTCCGAAGGAAGATTGACCAAATTGCGGATACCTGCATTGAAGCGTGAGGGGAAGAGGAGAGAGGATGAGGGGTGGGGGTGTGCAAGTCCGTGACTCAGGACTCATGAATACCTCACAATCGCACCAACACAGCCTGACAGCCAGACCAAATAACCAATTAACAGCCGCGGATGGGAGCCGGCAGAGGCGGGAGAAACGGCCCGGGAATGCCAGGAAAGACTAGTAGATCCGACAGCGCCGCCGAGAATTCCGTCGAGGTTTTCTCACTGACAGCTGTCAGCTTTGGATCATGTCTCCACCTCTTCTGGCTGTTCATGCCCTCAGTCAATGAGAGGGAAACGTTTTTGGAGGGGGGTTCAGCCTTTGCAGGTAAAAATAAGGGAAGTGAGAGTTTGTTGAGTCATTTTGTCTGAAGTGTCTGAACTCATAATGACGGCATCCGGCAGCGTGTGACTGCCAATCGACCACCATGTCAAAGGTGAAGGTTCCCAAAACCCATTTAAATAATCAAGATTGGCTTGAGACTGAAGAGAGATTTTTCAGTCTAGAAACTACACGTACAAAAGCTGAACAGCCACAAATCTCGAGTACACTTTAACGCAGTGGAGTGCTGTTGGCTGTCACAGACGAGGCCCCTTCAGAATACGGAGGAGGGGGAAAAAATCCTGGCAGCAGGAGTGTTAAATCTCTAAACATTTGCTTTCTCCGCTCACCATGAAGAGCAGCCTGTAGAGGAGCCTCCACGCCGCGGTGGCCTGCCGTTTGGTTCTCCTGGCCAGAGAGCATCCCTTCCTGCGCAGCCTGCCTCCTCTGGACGCCGGCATGGCGGCTCCACTGCGCAAAAAAACCCCCCTAACTGAAAGTCTGGCTCGATTACGGTCTCCTCGCAGCTCCGGTTTTCATCAGATGGTCCGTCGATGTTCTTGTCAGGTCCTCCCCTTCGCCGAGTTAGTGTCCTCTGCTGCTGCTTCAAGCCGGGGGGTCAAAAGCCTTGCCAGTCTTGAGTCCTCCTCTACGACTCTTTGATGGGGATCGACGCATCGATCCTGCGCGCAGCCATTCTGGGAGCGTTGGCAGAGTCTTGTTTTGCATATCAATCGGCTGCGGACGGTCACCGGCCGCTCGGCTTGTGCGAGGGAGTTCTCCCCTTCTCAGCTACATCTCAGCCTCCGCGCCCCACCCACCTTACTGCCCTCCGTCCATTCTCCAGAGAACACCATCCCTCCTTCCTCTTCCTCTGGGCCCTCGGCTCTCGCTGGGCTCCATGTGACCCCCGTGTATAATTTCCAGAGCGCTGAATGGGGAGGCCGCGGGGGCTGTATCACCGTCCCGTCTCTCAATAGACGCAGCACAATGTGGACTGTTCTGGCTTGTTACCTCCACACACAGAGGAATGGCTGACTCAAAAACGGGAGGCTCTGAGCCGACGGGGGGCTAACAGGGCAGGAATGTTAACTATGGCCTTGTGCGGGCATTAAACGTGACATGTATCGCTCATTGCGCAGTGCGTTCACACAGAATAAACAAACAGATCAACACTATTGAAATTTTGTCTGCATTTGCAAGTTAATGAAAGATTTTCGTGTGGGGGTTTCCTTCCCATGTTCCTTGACACCACTGAAACTCATTGGAGACTTAGTTTTCCTCGTTCATCGTGCGTAAACACTGGGAAAACAGAATAAAATGTCAGAGTCGGAGGCTGCGAGATAAACACTGACTGCATCTCCCTTCAACGCTCTGATGGAGTCATTACGTACAAAGCCGGGGCTGCTTTGCAGATGAAACGCTGCTCAAATCAAAGGCACACGCCACCAGTGGAGATGCCCCCATCTTGGCTTGGAGTAAACAAACAAATACGAAGGAGCCGGCGAATAAAGAAGGGATGAAATACAAGCATGTCCCCGGGGTCCTGCTTCGCCCATCCTTCACAGGAAACGGCCTTGTCGCGAATCCCGAGCAAAGAAAGAAGGGAGGTGGTCCGCTGGCCGGTGATTCATTTGCCATGTTACTGGACCATAGTGCCACGATGCCATCTTCTTTTCAGACGCTCAATAAAAGGAGACGTGTGCTCATAAATCAAGCAGAGCGGCGGGGAGGCGGAGAGGAAGATGAGAGGGAGGGCTGGGCCCGTCGCGCTCCGCTCCAGCCCATTTACGCCTTTTATTATTCATCCTAAACAAATATTATTCCACCGAGTCTCTGAGGACTTTGGGAGAAGAGTGTGTTTTAATAATGAAACCAGCCTCAGATTAAAGCGCCCATTCTACTCGCTCCCCTAGGCTTTTTGGGATCCTCTCCACCACATGAAGGCTGATACAAAGGCGTAGTAACGCTTGCACTGCATGCTTTTCTTACCCCACCAACACGCCTCAAACCAAAGGAAAGGTTAAGTGGAAATGCTTGTTGCCAGCATTAAAACGCAACTTGATGGAACACGAGTCTGCGGAATAACTAATGGGAGATGCGCCTGCTCCCTGTCAGACCCGGCAAACGCTCAATCTGGGTGATTCAGGAGCGAGGGGGGCATCACGAACAACGAGCAACCATTCACCTGCCAAAGACGACGCGATATGAGCCGATAATAGACTCGCAAGGTGACCGTTTGACAGCGAATGCGAGGACGGTAATTGCGAGTCCAACCAAAACATTAACTCTAATAAAGCACAGAGATAACAGCCCGGGAGGCTGTTAAGGCACGACAACATGACCTCTCTCCCGACCTGCTCCTATCCGTCTATAAAACATGCAAGAGGAGGGATTGTGCAGTTTGAAATGGGCTTGCAGCATCCCCCCAAAAAAAGAAAAATCCACCAAATAATTCATTTTAACCACACAGAAAGGAGTGCTGAAATTAATAAGATCATCTAAAATGCTAATATAATTCTAATAGCACTATAAATTAAAAGGAATGCATACTTAATGTAAAATGAGGATAGACTGCATAAAATATTTCTACTAAGCACGTTGGGAGATCTTTTGAGCTGCGTCAGCTCATAGTTACCGGTCGTTTGTCCCCTTTAGCGTCTCTCTGGCAGGACAAGCAGTCGGCAATGTTCTGGACCAGGCAGGCCAGCTTGCCTTTCAGGAGCCGCCCGAGGCCGAGCAGCACCGAGCCCAAGAACACGTCCTTCTCCTCCTCCGCCTCGCAGTCGGCGGGCCAGAACCAGCACATGGCCATCAGGGAGCACAGGGCCTGAGCCGGGGTCCGGTCCCCCATGAAGAGCTCCACCAGGGTGGTGAGGTAGAGGCTAGGCCCGGGCTCGTCCTCGCTCGCCATCGGCACGACGACGGCCATGGACACCTGCGACGAGGTCATTCCAGCCACGTCCGGGTCATGATGGTAGCGGGTCGCTGTTGTTCCCTCCGTTGCTCCTTTTTTTGTGTTCAAGTTTTTATCTGCAGTTGCGTCTCTCCAGCTTATTCACAGCGAGCCGACGAGAGCGGACAAACAGTAACTACACCGATGACGCTAAACCCAGATTATTAGCCGGCTCATGGCCAGATGGCGGCTGACGGGCTTAATCATAAACACACACACACAAACCTCCCTGAATTACTCCCCCACGCCCCCCCGCCTCTCAAAACCCCACCATCCTACACACACAAGGAGGGGACGGTTGTAGCTCCGAGGAAGACGGGATCATGTTTGAAGAAGATGATTCTCCCTAATATCCGTAGGCATCTACTGTATCTTTTTGAAGTTGCAGACTCATGTTGGGAGAGGAGAATTGAACCTGAATAATTCAAATCTTCTCTCAAAGTGTTGAAACACCTTTTGAGTTAGCAACATGACCCAGACCAGAAAAGAGGATGAGAACGAATGCACACGTTGCAGACGGCTGTATAAAATGTATCGCTGCTTTATGTAATCACGCAGTCGCACTAAAATCAACTTTGTCTGTCAGACTACAGTCAGACAGGCCAACTACGCTCATAGCTCTCTTCATAAATCTATTGAAATGCTCTTAGTCAAATGTCTGGTTGGGACAAAGAGGCTTAAAATATCTTTCCACTGTTTAACCTTTGGCTTGGTGCACGAAGATGACTGGAATATTACACAATTTGTTATCAATACAATAAGCAAGACAGTTTTTTGCAGTGGATTTCACAATATAATGTTATCAGAAGTAGAAATGCTTGAAAGCAGGACTGTAACCATTTGTTTCACTGAAGACACTATTAAATAAAATGCTTGTAAATAAAATCAAATAAAAAAAGGAAAGATCCAATTTGACAATCTTTAATTGTCAGTATAAATGATAGGATCAGGAAAACAGCAGCTTTTGTGATTATAATCTAAAGCTTCTCAAACTATCAAGCAGTAATTGTTCTCCCAAAAATATAATTACCCATTTCACCTTTTCATGTCAACATCAAAGTAGTGGGTTGAAGAAATGACTTTTTCTGTGACACAGAGCATCAAAACTCCCTAAACCTGCATGTGCACTGATCGGTGTGTGAGGTGGCGTCCTGTGGTGAAACCAGACCAGATTACTTCCTGTGCGCCTCCATCTGTCTGCCGGGATCCCCTGCTATGCTATAGATGCTATAGATGTGCGTGTTCAGCGGCGTGCATGAGGATGCGCCAATGACCTTCCTGCCAATAAATCCCCGCCGGGCCGCAGACTGCGGGGCTTCTCAGCTCCATAACTACCGTGGATTAGTCGGGCACATCAACAGAAATGGATGCCGCAATTGAAATTTTGCGCGCCGCCGGTAAAAGCCGTGTCAGATCAATTCAGACTGAGATGCCCCGCGGCTGCTACCCGGGACCAATTCGGTTGACTTCGGCAATTGATTGGTTAAGCTCATAATGACGAGACAACATTGCATTAAACCAATTGCAATAGTGCTTTATAGCCAAATATATCATGGAGTAACTCACATGCAGAGGAATTACAATCAGGACCCCGATGGTAAACAACATTGTTAACTCTGCTTAGTAAGCACTTTCCCCTTCAAAACACACACACACACCCACACACACGGCCCTCTCTTGTGTAATAAGCGCAAATTGGAATGCAACGGACCAATTAATCAGAGGCAGTCAGTCTGGTGCGGCGGCTGATTACAAGGTGTGACAATAAGCTTGAAATTGGTCCTTCCCTTCCATCCATCTCTATTGACTTTCAGAGCCCCGACTACACGCATGTGTGCCCCTATATGCTGATACACGACTGATTTTCTACCCGGCGACTCCCCATTTCATTCCCCCCACCCCCAGAGAACAAAGTGACGGCTACATGGTGATTTAATTCCCCGCTTTGTGACGGCTGAAATCTGATTTACCAGCATCAATAGCTCACCCTTGTTTTCACCAGTGCAGTGGCTGGCTCTGCTCTTACCTTCGCCTGTGTCTCAAATATGCACGTAACTATGCAGTGACATTAAGCGTGCATATTCATAACCACCCTCTTTCTCCTGCACACACACACACACCTATCCTCCTTTCTTCCGCTCACTTCTCAGCAAAAAGGAACGGTGGGGAGCTGAGCAGCAGCAGCATTGGTGCAGTGCAGATCCCGGTGCAGTGGGACTGACTCATGTCGCCGGGCAAACAAAAAGAGACAGAATCAAGTGAGAATAGAGAGAAGAGAGGAGGGCGGGCCGTGCTCGCTAATCCACCCCCAGCGTCTGACCTCGGGTCAAATCCTGCACGGCATCCAGTGACACAGGCAATTAGAGTGAGACCGCGGCGGCCATGGCAATTACTAGAGTCAAGGTTTTGCTTCTTTTTTTTTTTTACTACCAATGAAACTACAATAAAAACAGAGCACACGAGCTAAATAATGAGCAGGCTGGTCAACTTGTGCCAAATAGCAGCAACAATGCTCAATAGAAACGATAAATAGAAGGTAAACATGCATGATCTCAGACATGTCTACATCACGAACGCATGCAGACACACACAAACACAGCTCTCTATAAACACCAGCATACAGATTCCAAGGTACAGGCACGGCGGCCATAACTCTCGAGGGGGGACAGGCTCCCACGCTGTTTAATGACTTCAATAAAGTTCGTTTACATACTGAGAACCTGACCAGATTTTATTCCACGACCAATGGGACGGAAATAGAAGCGCAATCTGCCGTAATTCATCAGGGACGAACGCTTGGCATGTTTACGAGGAGGCGAGGCTCTTTTAAGTCGAGTTGAGGGAGAAAATGAGTTTGAGTTGTATTAATTGCGGGATATTGTGTTAAAGGAGCGAGGCCAAGACTCCGGAAGCAATATGTCATAAAGAATTAAGGAAAAAGTCGCACCACAGACAGCAGCTCTGACGTTACACACAGATGTGTGTGTCTGAAGGTGAGGATGCATATTTGACAACTAGTGAATGTGTGTGTGCGGGGAGGTTTGTGTTGATGCTGGAAGTCACAGGTTATGTCAGTGAGAGTGCTCACAGCTATAGAATGAAAACTCTGTGTGTGTGTGTATGTGTGTGTCTGTGTCGGCGGCAGTGGGAGTGTTACACTGCCTCTCCGCTCAGTCTTCATCCTCTGTGACAGTAATAAGCTGTGTTTATACCGGTGGCTATGATGGAGTTTCCTAATTATGGAAATGCTGAGAATTGGTGCCAGTCTTCTCTCTGACAGCCCCACAGCTGCCAGTGAGAGTGGGCAAACACACACACACACACACACACACACACACAACCATAAAGCAACACTGTTATTCTTGTTGTGTATGTGCTTATTTGCTTGAATAACAAAGAGTTACGGTATGGGAGTGCATGACAATGAAGATTTTCTTTTCCAGCGACACACACGCATTAGCTCCGCCTACCTTGCTGTGCTGCACGGGCCTGTGTGCGCAGTGGGAGTGACCATTCTCCAGTCCTATGCACTGGGGCTCGCTGCCGTCAGCTGCACTGCACACATCTGGAGAGGGAGAGGGAGGGAGACAGAAGGGAGGGAAGAAAAAGTTTTTTTTATCCGCATGAACGTACGAGTGGCTGCGTCTACTGCCACCCAGCAGCGCCGCATCTGCACAAAAGCGGCTTTTCCGCCGAAGATCATCACTCTGCTGGCCACAAAACACAAACAATAGGCTAAATCCATCGCGGGCGCCTGCCGGTCGCACAGACTTCACATATGTCACCAATCTTAAAGTGACAATGGCATTCAATCTTCCCAAAATAGAAAAAGCATGTGGCAATCCTAATGAAAGGCTCTGTTATCTATTTTCTTGTTTGCCTGCAAGCGGGACAAGAAACAATAAAAGTGTTTTGCGGATAAAGTTCACTGCTAGTAAGTTCGCAGTCAATAAAATATATATTTGCACGCGACAAGCTGGGATCAGAGCTGATCACTTCAGATATCGCCCTACAGCTCATTAAATTCAAGGTCCTGAGGACAAACTCTTGAGCAGTTGGCACATGAAAGGACTTTATTCCTGATTGTAGCCCGGGAGGAAGGCCAACATGACAGCGGGAAACAAAAGAGAACTTGCAAGCCCCCCCTGTCTATCCGAGACTCTTCCTCTAAGAGCCCGGCAATCATCGGCAAGCAAATGTCTGATTGCGAAGTGCCGAGTCACTTAAGACATGAAGTCATCTGAATTCTCGTGTTGTGCATTTGCATCCAACGTGACAAAGTATGTCGAGGTGCCAGAGAAGCCGTGGTGACATCGTTCGTGTAATTTGTGTTTGACAAGAGTTAATTCCCCACCATTGGCATTTACCTCCCTGCCTCCACATAAGACTGCCTGGGACCACACGCCCTCTAGAGACCCAGAGGGGAACTGCAGGCCCTTTGATCACACCACTTACTGTAATGAGTCCTTCCAAGTCATTAATCCCTTTGTGTTCAATTACAGCTGTAGTGGAGGAAACACGGGGGTAATTGATCGCTGCTGTCAAAGATGACTCATCAAACTTTGCTTTTTGACCGTCTCTTTTGAAATTGCGGAAATAAAATGCACCACAGGCGGTGGTTTAGCGATGACATGCAGATCAACCCAATGTTCAAGTCTTCTTTTGAAAGCTGTGAAAAGTGTTGCCTTTTCACACAGTCTCAATAAAACATTTGGTTGGTTTGGTTGTTTTCTTTTTGTTTTTAAAAGAAAAAACATCATTATGAGAGATTAAATATGAAAACTAATCAACTTATTGCATCTTATTTTTACTATATTGGGGAATAAAAATACTTCTCTAACTTAATCCTTTCATTGTAAACCTGAAAAAAATAATACTTACAGTCTACCTCTGCAAATAATTATTAATTGTATTTTATTTGATTATATTTTCTTACCTTCCAACCAAGACTGGAGCCACACACACAGCCTCACTGTCCTGACACCTTGCGCCCGCGGTGATCCTAACCTGAGCTGACGTGATGCTATACATTCACAGCGATAATGAGCCCTTAGTGGTCAGAAGCCCCCCGCGGCCTCCTCTTGGACACACACACACACGCAGCTGTGAGATTTCATCAACTGCTCCTCCGCCAACACTCGCTTTAAAAGTCAAACAGGAGCTTTTTGAGGAAGTGGAGCTTTGAAACGCCTCAAGTGGAGCGGAAGTGTGGTGGATGTGGTTTAAGTGACAAAGCTACAATAAGCCCCCCCCCTCCCCCTACTCAAAAGTTATCAAAAGCCCACAGACAATGCAGTACACTATTCTATAGAAAAAAATCAATTAAACCCATCACCAGCAGGTCACTTAGCATTCGAGCCTTATTCAGCGTAATCAGCTGTTTGTGCAAATTGTGTCCAACATGTGTGTCATGAGCGACCGCGAACCACCTCTGATAAAAACGTGAGTCCTTAGTAAAAATAGAGGTGGCTTTAACACTGGCACACCCACATGGCTGTTTGCCGGTGGCCGAGAATACTGTTCCACGTGCACAAAAGACAGAGAAAGCATTCAGCACAATGGGTGTGTGCCGAATCATCCCTTTTTCAAAGAAAGAATGTGTGTCTCACCATCTGTCGCACAGAAGCCCAAGTGATGAAGAAGCAAACCAACTGAATGTAAAATACCTACTTCACTGTTAAAAGATGCAAACGCCATCTTGCTAAATTAAGTGTGTGGAGTGTGTGGTTTTTGTGTGTTTGGATTTACACACCTGAGGAGGACTTGGCTCGCTGCTTGTACGTGGGAGGCGGAGCCAGGTGGTTGGAGGCCGCGCTCGTAGGCGGTGGCCCGTCTCGCCGCAGGCTCAGGTGCAGTGTTTGATCGGCGAACAGCGTCTGGATCAGCGCCAGGTCCAGGCCGGAGACGTCGCGGCCGTTCAGCACCAGGATTTCATCTCCCGGACGCAGACCTGGAAACGCGTAAGTTTTGGTTTTGTTTTCGTTCAAAAGAAAAGCCACACACCATCGGACATGTGACAACGCAGGATTATCTGTGGTGTCCTTGGCACCTTCGTTGAACGCCAGGCCGTCTGGAAGCACCTCGCTGACAAAGATCCGGCTATTTCTCTGGCTGTCGATGTGTCCCGTTACTGCAAAACCTGGAGGAGGGGGGAGAGAGTTAGATAGC
>CAESWR010000294.1:324914-354560 GCA_903171835.1 Mullus surmuletus
GGGGGGGGGTGTAGGGGCTGCAGGGAGAAGGGGAAGACAAATGAGGAGTGAAATTGGGGGAGAATGCGGGGTAAAAACTCTCCTCTCATAAGATCAGAGATGAGAAGAAGCGAGAGGGGAAAAGAAAAGAAAAAAAACTTTGTTTGATTCGGCGGCGGGCAGATGAAAGCAGAAATGAAATATCGTGGAGAAAGAGCAGTCTGGGAGCCCGATGATATAACGACAGATTAAGTGCATGGAGGTTTGTTTGGCTCCTCCGACAGCCTCGGCGTGCAAATCCTTCCCCGGCAAACACGTGTTCCTTCTCCGCCACAAGACAGAGAGAGAGTGCCAGGAGGTGGTGGTGTGTGTGTGTGTGTGTTTGGAGGGGGGTGATGATGTCATCCGAGAGTGGATTTTGGATTTCCCACAAGTCACAGTGTATAACGGGGAGACTGAAAACTGACGCTCACAAAAACAACAACACGTCCAGGAAAATCCAACGTTCTGACAAACCTCCTCGACCGCTAACAGCCATTAACTGCTCCTCATTAGCCGCCATTCCCCAAAAAAGAAAAAACAGAAAAGCAGTAAACAGAGAAGAGGGGGTCCCGAGCAAAAAAAAAAGAAAGAAGATGAACAGAGGCCTATTAATATTTAGCATCTTTACAGCAACCATCTGCCCGTGTCTGCGGGGCTGAGGAAAAAGTGGAGGATGCCATCTACCACATATGGCTTTTAATAATTCATGTTTGTGCTGCAGCGCCACCTCGGCCTTCTGAAGAAAATTAAAGAAAAAAACAATTTAAAGCAGGCCTCATTAGAGGGGCCGGCTGGAGCTCCCTCAGAAAAACAAGATTGCGCACGTAGTAGCTGACAAACAAACATCAACATGGTGGAGCAGGTGGCCGGATGGATGAGTCCCGAGTGAAAATGGACAGGCGTCTGAGCGACATGATTGGCCCTTAGATGTCTTTGCTCTGATGCAATAAGTCACCATATTGACTGTGCGGCATAAAAGGATAAAAATGGCGTTTAATAACAACCACTTCCCCCTCCCTCCTCCTCGACTCTCCACCCATGAACCCAGCTCTCTTTGGAGAAAAAAAAAAAAAAAAAAAAACTCAAAGCAAATGATCACTTCCTGTCGCGATTCTTAAAATAGACCACCAAGAGGGTTTTTCTCCAGGGTATAGAGCAGTGAACGCTTATATCAATAAATAACTAGTCTGCATGAGTTTAATTACTAACTTGACAAGCTTTAACCCCCTCCTCTTCCTCCCCCTCCTCTGCACCTGGGTTAGGAATGCTCCCCTGTGTGTTTATGTTGATGGGAGGTTTGCACGTAAACTCACAAGGAGGGGAGACGCGAAGCTTGTGTGCTTCCAATTAATAAAAACTCCTCTGGGGGAGAGCGTGCTGAGCTCGCTTCGTGACGTGTAATTGGTGACCGAGCATGCTCGCAGGCCGGTTCATTAATAAATATTCACGATGTGTACCGAGGGGCTCGGTGTCAAGGTAGTTTTTCTGAGCGGTGCTTCCCGGGAGACACATGGGCGCACATGAATTCTACATCATGGTGTCATGCGTGTGGCGTTGTGTGTTAAGGTTCCCCGCCGACGCCGCTATGAATCTGCTAATCTGGTTCGCCTGAGGAGTTTTGTGATTCCAGGGGGGGCTCACTGGAGATTATTTAGAGTCACTTCAAGGTCTAACTGCTGCGGGCAGGTTTTCGACAGCAATGTAAATCTTACATAGTGGATCATCTTTAATTATCATATCTTTTTCCCTTCAGCGGGTGCTGATTAGCTCATTAGACGTCGCTTGTCTCTGCCCCTCCACCTTTATCTCGACTTGTTATTTTGCCGGGAAAATAACACAGAAGAAAGAAAGTGCAGCTTTAACCCGAGGCCGGAGAGCTGTAGTACAAGCAAAAACACCAACAACGTTTCATTTTTCGTGCAACTCCATTTGCACACACTTTGGATAAAACATAAAAGTTTTGAGGGTAATGAATATTTTAAAGGCTTTAATGTGCGTGCGTGTGTGTTTTTGCAGCACCTGTGACACAGAGGGCCTCTTGTCGCGGCCCCTCCTAGTCAGGTTGTCGAGGCCTTTCAGCGATGAGAACAATCCCCTCTTGCGCTTTCGGTAAGTCAGGGACAACGAGCGCCTCCTGAGCGTGGCCTCGTCTCTGGAACAGATCTGAGCAGATACACACCATCAGGACTGTAATCGCTCAACTTGCTCAAACCCCCTCCCCCCCAAAAAACATCTAATCAGACCATCTTAATTGGTGTTATTCCTGTCTGCCAGATGTGGTTTTAAGGGATTAAAAGACTTTCAAGGTTGCTGTTAGACATCAGCTAAATTAGAACTGAAGCATCACAGCACGTTCAACTTCTTTATTCTGCTCATCTAATGTCCTTCCTCTCGACCTTGGCCTGGGCTTCCTCACCAGTGCGTGGAAGGACGAGACAGAGAAGATCCCCAGTCGTCCCAGTGTGGTTTTGGTGGGCCGGCTGGCGATGGCGAGCAGGCTCTTCGGGTTGGGGAGCTCCCCGCCCTGCAGGCTGGCCAGATAGCAGCGCATCCTGAAGAGATCCATGTTGAACCGCTCCAGGTTCTGCTCCCACTGCTGGATCTGAAAGACGAAAGTTCCTGAAAGTGAGTTTTAGGGCGGTGGCTGAGGGAGAGGTAATCAAGGGGGAAGCTGAGGACAAACGGGGAAGGAGGAGAAAGGGGGGGGGGGGATCAAGGGTCAGCAGAGTGCTTTCCATCAAGGCAAAATTGCTTGCAGATGTTGGTGGAGGCTCGGCGTATAAATTGGAGGGTTGATATCAAGCAGGAGTGTGTGCGCTGTAAATCCAAATGCCCATTTTTTTACGCTCGTCGAGAGGAACGGTGATGTTGCACAGACCACCCGTTAAACCCTCGCGCTGTGCATGTTACACATACACACAATTTACAGCCCCCCACCCGCCGCCGCCCCATCCCCACTTTCCCCACTCGGCCCATAGAAGCTATGAAAAAGTACGTATTTTGTTGGCAGGAGACCACTTTTAACAAGAACACTCCAGTTAAACAACCCTCTGTAACAACTGACGTTTAATAGGTCTCGTCTGCGCCGAGACTTCATTTACAATAACGCACCCTTTGGCATTGTCCCATTAGCTCTCATTCACATTGATGGCATTCTTTAGGATTGGGGGAACACAGCGAGGCGGGATGGGCCTGCTGTGTTTTACGAACCTCTGACTTTTCAAACATCTTAAACAAAGAGCCCGCACTGGAATCACCATGGCAGGACTTATGAAATGTGTGTGTGTGTGGGGGGGGGCGCTACATAATTGTACATAGCTGCACAGGTGGCCTCGGTTTTTTGGCCAGTGCTGTCACAATGATGCTTTGGCCGTGAGGACGACCGCTTGGAATCTAAAGGCATGGTTGGGAATGACCTCGGAATTTGGAATACTGCTTATTTACATGACTGGAAAAATAGACAAACCGCAATTTCAGGAATTAAGACCTTATTAAAGCAGGAATGACAGAAGGAAATAGTGATTACTGCAGGATTACTGGCCCTTCGGTGTAGAATTAGCTCAGGTACTATCAATTCAAGCCAGACATTATTGTTTGTTTTCTTATTTTTCCTCTTATAAATACGAAGTTGAGTCATGGGTATTGTGGGTTCATTGCATTCGCACAGAAGCATAGTTAGCATAGCAAATGCTACACCATGCGAAGACGTGTGGATGGCTTTCATCTCCTCATTAGTTAATAGGCGTCGACTCTTCCACACTTTCCCTCTATCTGAGGGTCTGTGTGCTTTAATTCCTGCCGTTAGTCAGCTCAATCTGAACTCAGACCCTTTGTACATTAATCCTCTGATGCAAGCAAAGCACGATTTCTTTTTTAATCAGGCTATTCTTGGGTCATTACATATACCTCTGCGATCCCGAGCAGCCATAAAGTAATTCCAGTGAGTAGTTTGAAGATGACTTTAGGATGGGGAGGAAGGTATTACTGAGTAAATCAGATAAGCTGCTTCGTCAAATACAAACTTAGGGGAATTGCGTACCTAGAAAAAAGATAAATTAGAGAAGAAAAAAAAATCATGTCTGTATGTAACTGTCACACTGAAAAGATCCCAGCATGCCCCTGAATTACATTTGCATCTGTTTGTAAACACTTAACAATCTGTGTCTTCATTTGGCAAAATAGTCATGTGCATAAAATTCTATTGCGTGAGGGTCCAATGAGCAGAATTTGTGGATAATGCGTTTGAGGTATTTAGTCTGCTGCTTCTAACTGGCTTGAATGAGTTGAGTAAGGCAATCAGGCAACATCAGTGGAAACACAGGGGCATGTTTGGGCCCATCTGGCCTGCGTGCACAATTTATTTACATCCATTTCGGAGCCATTAAGCGAGGCAGAAATAAGCTCTTCTCTTAGCAGATCTTCATCTTTTCTTGGTTTGCCTTTTTTTTTTTTTTTAACATCTGCCCCCAGTTCTCCGTAAAAGCCTTAATGCGTAATAAGTCTCTCAGTGCAACTTGATCGCGGCGAGTGTGTATGCCGGGCAAAGGCGGACTTCAAAAAGAGGCCTATTGGCACTCAGTAGACATGGGTGGGGGGTGGGGGGGGCACATCAAAGTGGTGCCCTGTTAGTGCGAGACAACCCCACCAAAACCTTAAATCTATCATCAGCCTCTGGGCGCCTTTATCAGAGTCCCGTCCCATACCCTCCTGACCCTGTCATTGACTCCAACCCCCCCATTTGTCTCTTAACTGACTCTGAGGTGGCATGCCGGCTAATTGGAACCATACACGAGCGCACAATCACTCAGTCTATCGCGGTTGGGCAACAGCGTACCCGTTGCTTACAGCTGTGGTGAGATGCCGAGCTGGTTATTCAGCATAAAAGGAGTTGCTTTACCGTAAATACAAGTAAGAGCCTCAATATGACATAGCAGGAAGTCGACGGTTTACTTTATAATGCACTTAAAACCGACACCTGAGTCACTGATATAAAACGCAGCTGTATTTCCCCACATTTCACATCCCATTTTGCAACATTTATGTCGTCTTTCGGTTCTTTTACACCCATCTCTAATCTCCCCTACAGCGTGTAGGCTACCGCACAGCGCTGGATGCTCTGGATTCCCCCTCGGGCTGTGAGGAGGAGGAGGTGGAGGAAGAGGATAATGCATGTTGAGAGCCCATTACCAGGAAACATCTGGAATCCCGATCTGATGCTCGGGGAGCGAGATGTTCCCCTGGGCTCCTCGCGATGCGTTTGGGGATTGATGCATTTAGGCCACCGACGGAACAAAAATAAAGCGAGGGGGGGACCGTCACAAAAATCAGGGAAAATTAAGTAGGGCGCATTATGTGGTTGGTGCGTGTATCGACAGGAATAACCACACACAGAGGAGGTTAGAAACCAGAACCAAACATAAAACGAGCGCTTGTAAGGCCGCCCGATCTATCAATGCTACAAGTAATCCAGCAGATGTTCTGTGAAAACGTGCCAGGGATACGACATGCGCAGCAAAATGTGACTGCAAAAGCTATTCTCACTGTTGCCAGCACTTTTTTTTTTTCTTCTTACTCCACTAACACTGCCCCGCCGCTACCGTCATCGCTCATCTCACCTGGTTTTCTATGGCCTTGCGGTTTTTGGGGTCGGTGACCACGGTCAGCTGGAGCTCCGCCATCTTCTTCATCTTCCCGTCCATGTCGATCTTCTGCAGCAGGCCGCGGACCTGGCTCCTCAGCAGGCGCACCGTGTCCTCCTTCCCCTGGCGCTTGGCCAGCAGCGAGGCACTGGCCGAGTGGATCGCCGTCACCCAGTTCTCCAGGTCGGTCTGGTTGCTGGCCTGGCGGTGGGGTGTGGGGGGGTGGGGAGCAGATTGGGTTTTGGTTGAATGAATAAGCAATAACAGGCCTACTAGATTCACAACACCTGAAAAATTGTTGTGTAGTGTTCCGTCATAAATCACAATGTGGCGATTGGACGGCAAGCTGGCTCTGCTGGATCAATAAATTAAAATGTGATTAACTGGACTATGAAAAGGCAACATTAATTTGATGACCTCCGCCGTCTTTGTAAGGCGATGTACACTGATGTGGCTGTTGTGACATCACTCGAATCCCTTTTTGTTTGTGAATTATCTATCCAACACATATGAGGAAAGAAGTGGAATGAAGTCATCTAAAAGAGCTGATATTCTCCCTGCGCGGGTCTGGATGCCGCAACATAATACCGTCTGGCAAGCTTGTAATCTTAAGAGGCAAGATTTGAGGGCTCGGCATGAATTTGGTGCTCATATGTAGGTCAGTAAGCACAACAGGCGAATGTGCTCTCAGATCCTTTAGCTGGGAAGTTTGTCCCTGTCGGGCAGCCTTTGGTCACGTCGTACACAACGCTCGAGGGACGGGAGGCTCAAAGTAGGTGTACCGAATCATTTGAAAGACAAACTGAGACTGCATGCTGCTGCCTGACATTCTCAAAGCGCCACGGAAGTCACACAGGCTTTCTGACTTGAAAAAAAATAAATCTGACAATCTGAGACAGCAGAGTAGGGAAATAAATGCTGCAAAATACTTTATGTTGAGCTGAATCATTAAACATCTGGTGAAATATTCAGCGGCGAAGACAACCTCTGACAGTCTCTGTTCAGAGGATTTCCTAGTGATGGTTTACAGAGAAGCATCATAAGGAGCTCGGAGAATCACCTGGAAGAGGTAGACGTCGCCGTACGAGTTGCTGAGGCAAAACACGTTCTCCTTTTTGGGATGCTCGGGGACGGCCTGGACGATGCTGTCCTCGGCCAGGAGAGCGTAGCGTGGCGAGAGCTCCTGCTCTGGGGAGCCTTTGCCATACGTCTCATAGAACAGCAACGTACATCCTGAGAATCAGAAAATGAATGGTTCATCACATCAGTATTTTCTAGACTGGAAGAGTTGTCACCCTCCACGTTGTCCTTGTGAAATAGATATATAAATACAAGAAAGTAACAAAAAAGAGAACTTCAACTAGATAAAAACGTCTGTGGCATCACTGAAAAATAAAAGTACAAGTTTTACAAGCTCCCAAAGGCCCACTGGTTCCATAAAACTAAGTATGTCCTTGCGTGTGAACGCTCTTTTGGCAACTTTTAAGAAGCACTCCTAAAAATCTTAAAGGGCATCTATTGTGCTTATTTCTGTGTCCTTCTTTATTATGGAGTTTTGGAATTGTATCAAAACAGAAAAAAATTTGTGCCTTATAGTTTAAAAGCAATGTACATCTAGTGTAAATGAATTGTATTGAGTCAGCCGGCAGCAGGACTATAATTCTGTAAACCCTTAGGACGGAGAAACAAGACAATCACTCAGTGTCAGGAGTGATGCCATGAGTCAAGGGCATGACTTGTATTAGGAGGAGGGGGGACAAAAACTAAATTATACAACCTAGAATTGGATAATTGAGTCAACGTTGAATTATTGAAAACAACAAAAGTCAGCACAAACGTACCTTTCAGGGTGACCCAGTATTGCTTCCACTTACGACGGGTCACCAGCTCCAGTTTCCTGTCCTTGTGCAAGGTGACGAGGGGTTTGAAGGAGAGCCACCCGGCACGTCGGACCACACCTTGCTCCTTTTCGAACAGGAGGTCCAGCTGCTCCAGGGAGCCCTCCGCTGACTCGCTGCTGCTCTCCCCCTCTTCGGTGCCCGTGGAAGGGTCCCGTCGCTCGCCAGGCCCCTGTCCCGTGCCCGTCTCCAGCTCCCTCATGAAGTTCTCGTAAATGTTCTGGCGGAGGGCATCGTTGGTGCTTTGGTGAATGGCGCCCGACGACTGGGCCCTAGAGGCTCCCGGGAACCACAGGAGGCTCGAGACCTGGGAGGGGGAGCTGGTGTCGGCAGTGAGGCCGTCAACCCCGCTGTCAAACGCATCGGTCAGGTCTTTGTACCTGGTCTCCTGGAAAAAAGAGCAAAAGTGAAAGCATGAGGGGAAGGAACTTGAGTGTAAAGGTCAACTAGAGCTAAAAATATGGGTTTCTTTGCGCTATCCGACCACTCTGACCCCAGCGGTTTCTATAATAAGCAGATATTGTTTCAACCTTAGTTCACAGGTTCAATGTTCTAACTCACCTTGCGAGTCTCAAGGCGTACACACCTCTCTGCAAGTTTTCTGAGCTTGCATTGGAGCGAGAATCAAATTCTACTCTTTTCAATTAGGCCCGAGGCACCGCCGAATGGAGGAGAAACTTTTGAAAAAATCTAGTCAAGCCATTCAAACTGACTTCAAAGTCTGCATTACACTGTTTTAATCTTTCGCTAGGCTGAGAAAGTGGGACAAATTTCCTGTGATGGCACCTGGGAGGTTGGAACCCTCCAGGCTCAGACAATTTCATGTCATTTGAGGTCTGCTCTGGCTCCCTTATTCCCCAAATGAACACTTGATGGAATTGTGCTTGTTCATGCCTAATGGCGGCCTACCTACACTTGAGTAGATTGCGGCATCAAATCAGCCCCTAGCAACTGAGCGGAGTGCTTTCAACACGCCGTCGCTTATTCTTCATTTGTTTTTGTGTGTCACACTTTTTCCGTTATCCTGAATTCAATGCATACTTACATAACTTCCTTAATATTTGGCAAACAATTCAAAATTGCACACAAAGGGGCTCTTGACATATATGGACCGTGCAATGTAATGCTATGGTGAGACCGTTTTAGCAACAGTGTGTCTCTAAAAAATATTGAACATGAGTCGATTAAAACATAGAGTCCACCTGTTTCCATGAAATACACACTATTTACATAATAAAGTCCTATGAAAACGAACAACTATAAGAACATTGCAGGTATTATTACAACTTCCCCCTCATTTCCATCAGCCTGCAAAGCCCAACCCTTTCCCAGCTGTGGCTCATTAGGAGCAGGTTCTTGGTCTTTGGCATCGGGGTCATGGCGTGACCTTTAAACCCAAAACAGAGCACTGGAGCCCAGGTGGAAAGGAACCAACTCTGGCAGGGCTCCAGATTTTTCGGGCGACCCACTGAAGGGATGCATTTTGACACACATTGAGAGTTACACAGTGGTCGGCAAGAAAAAATGCCTGCTGTGGGACGGAGACATTTTTCACTCCAAATGCTTTAAGCACCTCTTAACTGAGAGGAATCACTGCAGCATATCAAGCCGCAAAGGGATCATTCATGCGCAATTAAGGCTTCAACAGTGTTCACAAAGTTTCTCTTAATTCCAAGAATGAGAGCAACCAAAACAAACTTTGCGCTTGCAATACCTTAGGTTTGCAACTTTTCTGATTAGAAGGTCTTAGGTGGGTTTATGCGGGGAACAACAACCCCTCTTTAAAGTTCTGGATAAAGAAACAAAGAATGAAGTGTAAATCTGTAGGTGATAGCCTGCCCCTAAATCCACATAAACACAGACACATGGTTGTAGATTAGCGAGGTTTCAAGCAAGACATTTACGAGAAGTCAGCGAAAAAAATGAGTAACAATCAAAAAGAAAACTGTCTGAAAGCTGAATTGAGAGCTTGGGTCAAGCTAAAGTACTGAGAAAAAGCCATATTTCACTAAACATTATAAATTATTTAAATATGGAAAGAAGCTGACAAATGTAGCAAAGAAGACAATGCCAGCTGAGCACAATGGCTGTTCTGTCATTTAGTTTGCTGTCAGACCCCAATGACTGAACACCAATCCCTATTAGCAGATTTGCTTCCTTAGAGCCGTGTGAGAAACTCAGAAAATCTGCAGCACATAACAGCCAGAACAACCATAAGTCATTCATTAACATTAGAGGAGGGGGTGGGGTTAAATCTTCAGCTTGGATTTAGTTTCACTCTAACAGAGCCTCTCAAAGGCTTACAGCTATTCTCTGGGTGCTGCCCAAACAGTGCGCTTAAAACTTTTTACAAGGCAAAGCTAAACGAATTAATGCAGAAACAATCGCTCTCGAGCCACAAAGACAGAGGGACGCGAGTTCAGGCTAGGTTTAAACAAATGTTTCATGTCAAGTTGACGCTATTAAGGATGTCGTGTTTGTAGAGTCGAAATCACATGGTTTTTAAACATGTGCAGGAGCCATGCAGACAAGCTGCAGTTATTTCCAACCTCTCCTCTGACCTGAGCCTGTATGGAACAAGTATCGTTTTACTACTGGGAAAACATATGCATCAACCGTCTGCTCGCCGTTCCATTAGCGGCATTTCTCTGCAGCATCGTGTTTTACTACCAAATATCCATGGACTTCTCTCAACCACCAGTTAGCTTAAACCATCCAAATGTTGTTAAATATAATATCATGGTAAGAGTCATGAACACTGACCGTTAAAACCGATTTAATGCACAACAAAACATAAATCAATAAGGCTCGCTCCGCTCCAACAGGCTCCATGTGGCTCGGACTCAAAACAATGATCGACTCTTAAACACACACCAAGAACTGCAGTTCAACAGGGAATCAAAATGATGATGCAATAAAATGTAAAATGTACCCACCCAGATAAAGTCATCGTGACACTTGCACAACTGCCCCCAACTCCTTTTCCACCGAGCATCCTCCATGTCTAATATTGCATGAGAAAGTGGCTTTCTTCCTTGTCCCGTCCCAGCAAAAAACAACAACACCCAGCATTGGCTGCCTTACAAATTTCATTTTGTGCCACCCTACTGTGACCAGTCCTCAGACAGCTGGTGTTGTGGTGCTGAGGACCAGACAACGGTGGTTGGTTCCTGGGTATGCCAGCCCCACCGCTGTGGCTTGCGATCAAATAACCCTCGTTGGACAGGAAACACTGTGAGGTTATTACATGTTATTGTGTATTGCCCTTTTCTATACTAATAAGCACATTAACTCTACTTATGAGGGAACAACAATCAATCACAATATTGTAGATCGTTGTGCTTTGGAGCAACTATAACCATCACATAAAAACGTACTATTGATTTACATACCAAGTAGGTAAGATCTCTGTATGAACCCTGTGAGTGATAAAGGAGTGTAATATAAAAATAAAGGTTATAAAAGCAAAAATAAAAGCATCTTCATGCAAATCCATTCCACACTAATTTACCTGAGATTTCCTCTTCTTGCGGCTGAGACTCCCTGTCCAGTCACTGAAGCGTCGAATGCGGTTTTTAATTGAGCTCCGCTTATGGAAGCCAAACTCAGACCCAGCATGGTCCTGGTGTTGTTCCCGGCCGGAGCACTGATCCAGGTCCTCGCTCAGTGTGTGGGCTTTGGGCCTTCGGCAGGGCAAGGTGTACGAAGCATACTGCCGGGCCTCACCGCATTCTTCTTCCAAGGGGACGTCCAAGACTGATGCAAATGAGGCCCTGTGCATCCGCTGGTCGGGTACAGGTTCCTGTAAGTGGGACAGGTCTTTGGTTGTGGGGAAGGTAACCGCCATCGTGGGGTCCCTGTAGAGGTCTGTGATGGACAGCGGTGAAGACTGCTCGGTGAAAGAGCAGTCAAGTTGGTGCATAGGGGAGTGCACCAGTGTCCTACTGGCAGAGCAGGGCTGGTCCTGCTCACAAAGCTCTGTCCCCGTCCCCCAGGGGGAGTCATACCAGGAACCATCGGAGCTCAACGAGCTTCCTTTACTGGTCCTGGCCGTTGAGGAGGTAGAGGCAGGTGGTGGACCACCGCGGAGCTCATCAGGCCTGCTTCCGCTGGACCCCGGCAGACTAGGGTTAGAGGCGGACTCCATGTTGGGAGAGAACTTGAGGAGCTGGACTGGGCCGGACGCCTCGTCCAAAAGGAGGGGATTACCGGAGGTGTTGGTGAACTCCACCCTGAGACTTCCATCCTTTTTGATCACCACCCTTGGGCTACTCTGCTCTTCTAGAACCTCCTGTTCATTGCTGTGGCCATTCAGGGCGTGGCCGTTGAGCTCTGCGCCGTACGGATTATCCTCATACTCGTCAGACATGTGCCGTCGGCGCATACCACACCCAGGAGAGCGGTGCCAGTGATGCTCACCAGGGCTGCCCCTTGCTCCCTTGGAGACGTAGTCATAGTGACGAGTGGAGTAAGGCTGCCGGCTTTTTGGAGGGGAGAGACACCCATGGCCGACACATTTGGCCTTGTACCCTGAGCCTAATGGGGCACTTTTCCACCACGTGTGGGGAGACAGAGAATCATCTTTGGCTGAGCGAAGCTTCAGCGAGCATGGCTTCTGTGTTCCGGGGAACACAAAGCTGGTGCCTTTCGGGCCCTGGATGCTGTACTGGCTCTCTGAATTCCCCATTACTGCCTAAAAAAGAAATAATAATAGAACAAAGCCATATTGTTACGGACATTATTCCACTCGCAAATGGTGGGTGCTCACATATTAGGTAGTATAATCTTTATGACATGGTGTGACAAAACACCATTTTGTCTGCAATATAAAAGTAACTTATTACTCAAACAATGAGTATACTCCCACAGACCTGTCCCTTTAGCGTTATATCACCAGTGTCCTTCCAAACTAAAAAAAACGCAGGTCTAATATCGTCCTCATGGCTTTAAAGGAAAGTAATTCCATCAAATCTGGTCATCATCCTGTATGGTGAGCTAACGTCATTTTACAACATTCTTCCTTCCATTCCACTGAAAAGTCAAGTGAGACAAACAGGCTTTAAGCGGTCATGGCTGTTATCCATGACGGTGTTCGAGACAATGAAAAAAAAAAAGTGTAATCGCCCTCAGATTGTCCAGAATGCTCTTACATTAGTGACGGAGAGCCGTGACCACACAGACATTTCATTACAGGCCTGCTGCCATAGTGCATAAACTACAGGGACAACTGTTGCCAGGAAGAGGCAGCGAAGCATCGTGCACTGCCTGTGATATGATTACATAATGGCACACGGCTAAGAATAAACACCATTAGTGGTCTTCAGGCCTTTGAATTAGCACACCAATTAGATTAGGAAACAAAGCTCTCCGTAAAATATGGCACTGATGTAACATCTTTCTTTCAAACACACACACACACACACACATATATGAGCATCTATACTGTTATAAAAAGCATTGAGATGAAGTTCAAGAAGTTCATGGTGGTACAGACACATTTACATTTAAGTAAGTATATAGCAAATATAAAAATCCTCTTCCACACACAATCCTGATTAAAATTAAACATTTTTTTCTTTCAACTCACCTGTCACAAAGTCTCAGAATGGAGCTCTATGTGTCTCATCGCCTCATGTCGGACAATAACCTTGCTCCTTTGTTGTCTGGCACATCTGAAACAGAGGGAGACACTTCAGGTTAGTCTCTCTGCGTGGCACTGTAATTTACCTCATGTAATGATAACAGGTGTTAAGATGGAGACCTAATCCCTACTGTTTGGGGTGAAGACTAAATACGCACTACTTGCATCTCTCAAACAAAGCCACCAAAATGCAAATGGGGATCCTCCACTGTCTGAGATGGTCAATCGCTTGGGTATTTTGAGATGTTTTTTCAGCTGGGAAAAAAAGCACGATTGTTGCCGGTTTGTTTGCTTAAATGACTCAGCCAGCATCTCAGCAATGAAAACATTACTTTAAAAGAGAGAAAGAAAAAAAAAAGGCTGCTCTCAAGCAAGTCCAATGAAATTCTCCACGATCCCGGTATAGGTTTGCTTCAGCCAGGCGTTGTATTATTCCAAGTCACAAGAGCAGAGTAGTGCCACCCTGGCGCTCCAGCATGACTACTTCAAAAATTCTCCTCTCCTCCTCCTCGAGCCCGACTCTCCTGAATCAGCCGTCCAAACCAAATATTGGTTGCATTTTTCCACCTCCCCACAAGTAAATGACGTCGTCTTTGATCGGGGTTGGGAAAGTTTTTGAAAGCCGGCTACAGTTTACCCGTCTGTTTATTTTTAAACCTTGGAATCCTAGCTTGCTGCCTTTTTTTTCACTCGCCACTGCCAAATTTGTCCCGGGGCAGGATCCAAAACCCGAAATGGCTGAGGAGCACTCTTTGTGAAGGCACCGGGCATCTTTTTTCCTGAAGCATGCGACGACTTTTGTGTGTGCAATGTAACCCTCTTACATGCATGTAGCTCCACACTCCAGGAAGGCTTTCAAATAACTCCGCTAAGCCTCGCGGCACACGTACAGCATGTGTAAGGTTACAGTTTGAGCAGGCGCACTGCCAACAGCCCTAACCTTCAGGATTAAGTATTGTGCGGCATTAAGAGTTTATCTGCTTTTGCCTGGATGCACCTTGACTGCGAGGTGAGATTAAATACTGTGAGTAAATGGATAAACGCGAAAGACAGTTTACTGGAAGAAATTTCAAACCATTTTGGCCATTTGCGTGTGAAACACGACACCCGAAATGCTCAAGCAACAGATCCAGGCTTCGGTCGTAAAAAAGTCAAACAATTCTCTCCTCCTTTAAATTGTTTAGAATATGTGCGGAAAAAAAGTAGCGCCTGACAGCACAATGGAAACTT
Organism: Mullus surmuletus; assembly: GCA_903171835.1. Classification (NCBI taxonomy): domain Eukaryota; kingdom Metazoa; phylum Chordata; class Actinopteri; order Syngnathiformes; family Mullidae; genus Mullus; species Mullus surmuletus. The sequence continues at coordinate 339,344 of CAESWR010000294.1, forward strand.
GGCCGGGGACACAAAGAGCGGGTGATGAACTCGAACCATCAGTCTGAGCTGATCGTAGGATTAACACCTTCTCCCGTTTGTCAGGGGCGAAGACGTGTCAAGTAAAAAAGCAATACGGAAACTGAGAAATGGCACCAAACACTATAATTCCAGACCTGCTGCTCCAAGATCGTTTCTGCCAGAAGCACAACAGAGCCCCAGTGTTGACATGCTGTTTGAGGCGGAGCCGTGCTGAGCAAAGCCAGGTCTGCAGTGGTAATGACTATGATGTGCAACAATTTTTATAATTCATAATTGAAGCATTCGAAAGGTTCTTTTTAAAACTTTTCTTTAATGGAAAAAAAACTATGGCCAACTCAATACTTTCTTTAAAATTGTATGGGCTCATAGGACCTTCTCATACTTCACATACTACTCTCTCAAACTGCAATATATCCAACTTTTCCCTCCAACATGTTTAAACTCCCAAAGGAAAACAGGTGCAGCAAATCAATATTGCTGCAGACTACATGGGTGGCGCGGGGGCAAGAAGCGTGACGCCCAAGAAGTATCGCCTGCTTGGTATTTGAATCCCAGGCTCAGGTGATATATTATGTTTCTGGAAGCTCTGTGCTCCACTACTCAGAATATGTGTGGTTATCCAGTTCTGTGAAATCCATGATTGTCCCCATAATGGCTTTGGCCTTTTCGTTGGTGATAGCGATGATCAATGGCGGGGGATGCTGGGCGGTGGTTGGCTCTGGGCCCTCGAGACAAACTGTTGAGTGTTCCAAATGTTTGTGTGTTGTTCCTAAAGAAATCTTTTGTGCTTTTCTGGGATTAAAAATAGTGATAATTGTGAACTTCCACTAATGAATGTAAATAGGACAGGAACAGAATTGGAGTTATAAAGCTGGAAAGCTGTGATACAACTACAAGTTCATCTTCTGTTGCCTCTTTTCATTTCAAATCTCAGGGAGCATCCACAAGACGGTTGGTATCACAAGCAGGAAAATATACCCTGAAAGAGCGGTCTCAGATCTGGAAGCTTGGAAATCTAGGTTGGAAGATTTGAACACGAGCTAATTAAAACAACAAAGTCGAAAGCAGCTGCCGACAACGCCGGGAACGAGCAGAGAGCCGATTGTCAAGCTCGTCACAATGACGGCTTTCTTTCGACAACACTTTTTCCTCACAAAGTTTATTCAGGGAGCACCGGGGCCGCCAGTGTGAAAAGCTTGAAGGCGTGCCGACATAGAAACCTAAAGACGCACACGATCGCCTTCTGCTGCGAATTGAACCCGAGCATTGTGTGAACTGTTTGGGGGAAAACAACGAGACAAGTCTTCCTTTTAGCAGCGGGACCGGCGTTCGGCCTGAACCCTCCCCTCCCTCGTCCCCTTCAATCCTCTCTTCTCAATAGATTTCCTACAGGCCATCTGCTCTGGGGCCAAGGGACCACCGCCACCCCAACTCTCCTCCGACACACCCAGTGACCTGGCTTTCTTCTCCCCGCTGCCCCTGAATGGCTCCCACGTAAGCTCCGTGTTTAGTCTGGCACCCTGTGTGTCTTGGGTCTGGAGCTGGGGATAATGGCGAGGAACGGGCCACACCTCGACGTCGGTGCAAACACGCAGGGTACACGGAGGCGGCGTGTCAAGGAAGTCGGTGTTTCCTTTGTAGGGAACTGCTGTGCAACTCTGGAGCAGGGGAGCTGCCGTCTGAGCTTGCAGTTCTGACCCTTCTGTCCTTGAATCTCAACACGGGGAAGAAAAGCTAGAGGAGCAAAGTATTGACACAGCAGTGTGAAACACGGCGGGGATTCCTCGAGGGAGGCGAGCCGCACAGTAATATCATTATGCTGCTGGTGCACTTTTATGAAACGGCACTTTCAAACGTATTCTTCTATTTAAAAATGCCTTTCTCAACATCCTTATTAAAGATATCACACGTTTACAAGCCAAATGACAATTAATGTGGCCAGGATAATCTCATGCAAGCTAAATTAGGCTGCACACTGTTTGAATTATTACACTGCGAACTTAAAAGCGATGAGGTCATTTGTTATTGCTGGTGACTGCTAGCACAATCACACCGCTTTCTTCCTGTCAAATCGCAGCCCATGGGACTTGTCTCTTATCACTTTCCTCTGGCGCCGTGACAACCAAGCTCTTAAAGGAGCAGACTTGGCTTTTTCGGGGCTTCAACCCGCGCGGGACAACCGGAGCTGCTCACTTTCCCAGAGCAAAAACAACAACAGGAAGAGGAAAGCTGTGCTGTTAGAGTCACTGAGCGGGACATCTCCTGCCGAGTTTTTGTCATATGAACCAGATTTAAAGTGTCCTGTGGTTGTTTGCTTATGAGCAGAAATGTCTATCTATGAATCACTTGCTGAAAGCCCATATTACTGTGCGGTGGCTATAGCCTGAGCCGCCAAACATCCATCAAAGTGCTTGTTAAGTGTCCTTTGGACTTTTTCATTATACATTTAGAAGTTCTGCGCCTGGCTCCCGACCAAAAATGACATGGCAGCCTTCTGAGAGATTTATACACGTATGCCACTGCCATTACACGGTGATGCCAAGGAAATGTTTCCAAACACTTTTCATACAATGCGTCGCCTCCAAGCGAGCAAACAGCTACTTAAGGCCGCAACACAAAACTTAGGAGTAAGTTTGTCAAACTCATTCATTCTCACAAGCTGAAAGCGAGCCAGGCGCCAAGAACGCTGACAACCTTGAAACACGTAGCGAGTGGAGGCCGAGATTGTGAAAGGTCATTTTGTCTCTTCCGTCGCAAGGCTGCATTCGGAGAGACAGGCCGCGTAGCCGAGTGCAATCGCAGGGTTACACAGCTGGGAAGTGAAGGCAGTCACACATGCAAAGAAGGCGACACCTGTGCACCACAACAATGGGTCACACACAATGCAGCCTCTTCACCCCCGGCATCCTCTTAATCCAGCAAATGAGGGAAACAAAAGACAGAGAGAGATAAAACAGAGCCTGAGACAAGCCCTTACCTCTGTGGCCCGGGCTTTAATCTAAAAGCCGTTTGAAGAGCTCGCAAAGGAGAAATCTAGCTGCTGTGCTCTGATCTCAAAGTGGATTCTCCCCGTGAAGGCGCGTTGAGTCTTAAAGCAACGCACACTCACTCACACACGCCGCATCTGACTCACTCACACCCGGCACACACTGGGAGACACGTGGAAACTCCCTCCCAGCTCACGGCAGCGGCGGCGGCGGCGGCGAATCACAGCCCTCCCCGGGGTAACCCTGGGCAACGGTGTGCCGAGGGGAAAAGCAAGGGGGAGGAAAAAGTGAAAAGTTCTAAACAGAGGAGCCCTCTCAGAGAGAGAAGGATGTTTTATAGCTTGCCGAGGAGTCGCCGCTGTGCCACTGTAGTTGTTTTTCCGATATCCCTGCTTTTCCGTTGGCTCCGGGGGGAAGGATGCAGGGGCTCACTGCAGCCGGAGCGGTTTTCCACAGCTGTTTGAGGCGATCGGGCGAGACAAGCTGGCGTATAATGGCTGCGGCGCTGCTTGGGAGGCAGAGGGGAGGGCGCAGCGACTGACTGGAGCTCTTGTCTGACCCTAAATACCACAATGACCCCCACAAGGAGGCCCGGGTGGCAGCCAGCTACCGGGGAGAAAGAAAGAGTGTGTGTGTGCTCGAGTGAGTTGCAGCCAGAAAATGAGGAATAAATGGTCTGGTCAGAGGAAACAGCTCCGTTATCAACAATTAAACGCACGAAAAGCTCTCGAAAACCTTCAAAACTCCATCTTGGAATCTCTGAGACGCACTGGAAGTGTTGTGACTAAGCCGTGTCCCGGTGGAGACGGATTCGAGACCGCCGTCGGTCTAAAAACACACGCATCCCTCCATTTGTGTATGGTTCACATAGTTGTGGTCGCACAGTCAAACTGGACCCATTGAGGAAGCCACACGTGAGCAAGAACCGCTCCCAGAGCTGCCACCGATACTCTCACGGGCCAGTTGTTTATCTCGGAGGAGCCGGCGCGGATCTCACGCCGCACTCCTACGAGCGGAAAACACAAGCGTGCACGCCTGTTGAAATGAATCTCGGCGTGAATGGCTATTCAAAGTCGCGTCCGTGCGAGCAGCTGTGGGAGTCGTCCTCCCGTCTGCCGGCTGCTGGAGATAGACACGTCACAATATGAGCGGGCTTGACAACATTGTCGGCGGCACAAAAGACTCGGTGGACTCGTCTGAGCTTCTTTCAAAGCCCTTTGTCCAAGGCCGGTCGACAAGATGCGTCTGAAAAGACTGACGGAAAGGAGTTAGAAGAGGGCCGCTGTCATGCATATTCATATGGAGCAGGTGCTGGGTTTGACTCCACCCGGCCAAACGCTCAGACTTTCAATTAAGATCAATTAAGGCTCTCCGGAGAAAAATCAATTCCCTCTTAGCTAAACTACATCCAGACAGACATGAACATCACATCCATCTACATACTGCTGCATTTGGTCCCATCACGAGCCGAACTGGAAAGAGTGAGACAGTGGCATGTCTAACGTGATTTTACATGGAAATCTGGAGTAGTGTTGCAGGGGGGTGACGCGGAGTTCAGACTGGTTTAACACCAGCGCTTTGGCTTGTGCCAGAGCTCTGAGACACCAGAAATCCCCACTGATTGTGTGTCCTAGCACGACCACTTTTGGCCTTTTTGCTCACGCAGTAAGACAGGACAAGGTGACAAAATCAAAACGTCCCTCGGGAGTGCACCTTTGTGACCACAAGGATGATGATTTTTTGCATTACATCCCTCCTGTCAATCGCCAGGCTAAACAAATCAGTGCATTAAATGGCACGCCAAGCTCTGGATTGGGCATTTTCACTTTTTTTGTTTTGCATTTCATAAACAAAATAATTCATCCCACAAAAATTGGTCAACTGATTTATTATTAATGAAAATAAACAGCACCAAAATGACAACTTTAACTGCCGATGTGGGAGCACATCCGGCTCAGTGGCTGCACACCGCCGCCGTGTCTTTGCAGCAGCTCAGGTGTTTCAGATGGATTAATTCCATTAACAGGCACCTTAACTCCTGTGGAAATGACGCTTTTCATGGAGTGTAATTTATGTCGTGTTTAATCTCAGATTACTCTCAATAATCCGCCTGTGATGAAAAATCTACTGCCGGCGTGGTGATGCTCGTGGGATTGGGAATGACAAATGAGCTGAAGGAAAAAAAAAAAAAAAAAGTGGGAGAAATATGAGGTTTCCGTCGGCCTGCTAATACTTCTCCACTCCCTGCTAAACAGCATGATGGGACCCCCCCCCCCCTTGCCGCCCAGCTGGAGGCTGTGGTTTGATACCATTGATTATACTGCCGACTGGGGACTGCAGTCAGCCTCAATTTTGTGAACGAAATGTCTGTGGGGAGGAATTAAATTGGTCAATTTAGTGAAGATTAGTACCCAGCCCCACCCACACACAGAGTTTTATCATTTAGTGTTTAGAGATGCTTCATACAGGGTTGGGGGGGGGGGGGGGTGAACTGATGGAATTCACTAAAGATGGGAGGCTTTGAGTCAGGGTGAAAGGTCAAGTCTTTTGTTTGGTGGTTGGAGGCCCAAACCCCACTCATCATTTTGAAATATTCAGCTCCACGGTGAGTCATACAAAATTTTTAAATGAAGTCTGAAGTGTTTATTTTTTTTCCATCTTAAAAAAACACCCAACCTTTCAACGCTGAACGAGTGCATAACAAAGCATAAAAATCGAGAAAAATCCAGCATTTTAGATTGCTTTGCTCATTTTCTTTGACCTTCAAAAGGTTACCCCTCCCACTACCTCTCCTCCATTCCTCATCCTCCTCTTCATGTTTCTGTTCCGTACAGTGAAATCTGCACGTTCCACCAGCCTCCCCTGCTGTCAACCAAGTTCATTCTCCGCACAATCTAGCTGCTGTCAGCCAAAACGGAGTCGGACGCCGATTTTAAATGAACACAGCGTTTGTTGGCAAATGCCGACACTCTCTGTTAGCACAAGAGGGATGATGAGTGTGTGCGTGTTGGAGGACGAAGCAGGCAAGTTTGCTCTCTACCAACAGGGCTGGCGGCGGAATTTAAAATGATAACTGTGGTGTAAACACCCTCTGATGCCTTGTTTAGAAGAGACAATGACTTAGAATGTCCTCAAGGGGGTGTCGGCACCCATCTGCCACCGCCTGCTGCTGGACTTTTAAATTTTTTTGGGAGCGGAGGAAGGAGGAACAGGTAACTCATAAAATGATGAATTGTGGAGAATGAGCACACAGCTGGAACGACTGCAGGTGCAAATCAGCTTTCCTTCAGCTCTTCTTCTAATTAAGCAGCTTAATGGACGGTGGAAGGTCATTTTGAGGGTTGAATCGGTGAAGGGAGAAGATGCAGACGCGCGGCGTCCTCGTGTGCTGCCTTTGAACTTGCTCCAGACCACACGAATTTCAGCCAGATCAATTTCCCGGTGCAAACTGCGCGTTCCCACACACACACACACACACCTCAAAACGTCTGTGCCACAGTGAGAAATCGCAGCTCAGTTTGTTATTTCTGCCCCGTGCCCATTTCTCCATGTCACAGTGGAAGCCTATTGGAGCCACAGGGTCAGATAAGAGCCCCCTCCGAGACTCCTGGGAAAACACGCACACGCCCCGGCCCAGCAAGTCGGGGCAGAGCTGCAGACGGCTTCCCTGCTAGCAGGAGGAGGCAGAGATACCTAATTAAGAGATAGGGAAAGAAAAAGTGCCTTTGAGGCAGCGACAGAGGGAACGCAACAATGACAGCAGTTGTTCTGCGCGAGGGACGAGTGTTAGGAACACTGCAGCACAAACGAATAATGCGTTTTTAAGCACAAACGCCTGCATAGTGCACCTGCAATAACTGTATTACCTGCACTGGAATTGACTGTGTCTGTCCTTTGCGGGCTGCGGCATCATCCGTCATGCTCGTCGCTCGGGCAAGCTCCGGTGATTAATACCATCAGCCCGCGACTCCCTCACTCATTACCATAGCAATCGCCACTGTAGTGTACGGCGGCGGTCATGTGAGACACACTCTCGGCTCCCCGAGGTGATCCATCAGAGATCATTGACCATTGCAGCACAATACAAATCCCGCCGAGCCACCTGCTAGAGGTCAAACCGCATCGCCAGTGGTTTTTTTCTGAAAACAATGAGCTCCTGTGGATTTGAGAGTAGGTAGACACAAAGTGTGTCGTGATCGGTGTTCTCGTACGTGAAATGGGGATTCGCGTTGAGCATGCAGAGGTGAGAACACACGTGCTGCATCAATCACTTGAGAAAGAGAGAGAAATGAAGGAAAAAAAAAGGTTGAGTCAAGAAAAGGACAAAGTGAAGCCCTCAAGGAGCCCCAGACGTGGCCCGGCATCAAAGAAGCTCACTCTGCCCAAAATGACACAGACCCAAGCCAAAACAGCCAGATCTGGGGTAGTAGGCCAAACAACCGAGTCTGGCTTTGCTCCAGCAAACACACATAAAACACTCCCAAACACACACACACACACACACCTGCTAGCTACACTGGCAGATACTGCTGCAGGGGAGGTCTGCACTCAGATACTCTCTGAGGGTGCATGTGTGTGTGTGCGGCTCAAAGTTCCATCCATCACTGCCAAGGGAGGAGGGGGGAGGTAGGCGCATTAATCCCTCTCTGCATTCTTGAGGAGCTCTGACGCCAAAGGGAGCTTGCCCTTGTGGCCTCGCTGAATTTGGGTGAAGAGCACAACGGAAGCAGCTTTCTCCCGACTACAACAAGTCACAACACAAAAAGGGGGGTGGAGGGAGGGGGAGGGGAGAGGGGAGAGGGGAGGGGGGCTGGCACCGTGTGTATTTGATGGATCTCTAACATGCGATGTAAATTCGCCACGCCAGAGGACAGGTTGACACTAATGGGTATGGTAATTCAAACGTTACCTCACCGGGCCAAAGCAGGCCATATGCTTGCGGCAAACACACACTCCAACTGGCACCGGCTCCACTTTTATGGCCCATTAAGGGTCCAAAGTGAGGCTCACATTCAGGCCAAACACGACATGCATCACTCAGCTGATCGAATTTAGGAGCTGTTTTTCCCTCTTCTCTTCACCACCTGATACCGCGGGGCTAGTGACCTGGAAAGCAACCCAACAATGATGACGAGTAGGTAGTAAATATGAAATTCGTCTCTAAGCGGGTCGTAGTTGTTGTTGGAGCTGGCGCGGCATTTTCACCGCCCTCTGCGCACCTTGTGTTAAAGTCTTAAAAAAGGTAACAGGCAAATGCCAAGATGATACTTTTAAGTCTATTGTAAGTGGTTGTACTGGTCCGGACCTGTCTGCTTGGTTTGCGGCTCAAGGTCAAGGTTAGCGTAGATAACAAAGACTATGATGCTCTCTGGCCATTAGAGGCAATTAACTGAGGCAGTTACCGCCCATATTAAAGCGTTTCTTTAACCGCATCGGCATGTCGGAAAGATTGCATCTGTTAAGTGCTGAGGATTGATGTTACCTGTTGAAAACACTGTTTATTTTGGCCTCTTCCCACCCCATCTCTGTGTGTAAACACACTTTGTACTTTGCAGGCCCAAATTGACTTGCTTAATGTAGTAAAACTTCCCTTAATACGTTTCCAATGATCTGCTTTACCCGGCTATTTAAAAAAAATAAAATAAAATACTGACACTTTAAAGAAATGCTTGAAACTCAACTACAAACAAAAAGCTTTATCCCTCTCCAACAGAATGGGGGATTAACTTGTTTAAAACACATTTCGGCACCAACGATGATTAAGTCCGACCCCCCCCCCCCAATGCAGCAAATCCAAAAAGCACCAGAGAGAGTAGACAACACAGGAATGTAATTTATTTTCCGTTTAAAATGGAAATTAACGTGATGATTCACCAGAAAGTCTTAAGCATTCTCGTCACACTCCTTGTGCGTGAGGCGAGCGTGGCGGAGGCGAACGGAGCCAGGCCCCGACCAGCTGGAGATGGCAGGATAAAGCGGTGGGTTGTCGGCATCACGTCGCGGACCTACATCAGAGCCTCGTAAACAGACCACAGTCTGGGCCGCTGCATAAACCATCCATCAGGTGAAATCAACACTGTTTAAACACAACTACCTGGAACACACGCGCATGCAACTCTGAGGCTGCCCAGTAAATCCTCCAGGCTGCAGACAATAACTAATAATCGTGGCTGAGGTGGCTATTGATCAAAGGCGGGCAAACTCCTGCAGCAATAAACAGGTGATGAAATAAAAAACGGCTTACTGCAATCTCACTTTTACAGGAAAGCTGCAACACTCTTGCTCCTGTTATCATTAACCAAACAATTTGGTTTTATTGCAGCTCCGAGCTCGGCCTGTAATATTTGGTATCTGTTATCGAGTGCTGCCCATGGTGGGTTTACAGCACAGATAAGGAGTGAGAAATCCGAGCTGGACTGTCTGCTCAGCATCCTGAGAGCACCCGCTGATGGGCGAGACAGCTGGTGAGGACCCACACACACACACGCACGCACACACACACACACACACACACACACACACACACACACACACGCTGGAGCCACTATGGGTGTGTGAGGCGACTCCGATGCGCATTCCGCAGCGGGTTTCCGCGGATAATTAATCTACGAGCGACCAAAGCAGACGTTGTGACACGCTAAAGCGACCTCGCGTTCGATGCGTCCCTTCGTTGCGCCACATCCTTTTCTCACTGACACTTTATGAGCCAATCAATATCACAACAGTCCATAAACACGCACATCTGGCTGAATATTAAAAGGGAAACATGATCGACTGTGTAGCAATGCACGAGTGTGTGTTTGTGTGTTTGATTGTGAGGTGAGCGCAGGTGTGTAGATGTTTTGTGTGTAAGCCTGTTACTTCAGAGGTGTGAGAAATGAAGCCACGCTGGGTGTTATTCTGCAGAGGACAGCTCAAGACTGACAAACAGGTTTAACACACGTCGCATGTGTGTGTATGTGTGTGTGACATGCCAATTTGCATGTCTTATGGCCTCTTTTGCAGCATTTGTTTATCCAGCTCACAATGGCCTAGTTTGTTTGCAGAAACTGTGTCAGGGGTTAACAACATGGCGTTTACTGGCGTATCGAGAACACGTTGTGGGTTTTCCTCCAGTGCCGGTCAATGGATTCTTCTTATTTGTAACAGAAGCAGATGTTGACTGGTAACACTATGATGGTGCGGGTGGGGGGTTGGTGAAAGTCAGCCAAAGTCAGATCAGATTTTACTGTTGAATTATTACAAGAAATTAGCTACGAGCCCTCATCATGCTCGTAATCCCAAACAGGTGCTGGACAAAGCGCCCGAGCTGCTGCGTGTTTAACTAAGAAAGCAGGCCAAACAAAAAAAAGAATGACCTGTGCTGCCTGCAGCTTCGCACCTAAACCAGTTCCTCCAGTCATGTGGCGCAGCGGCACGTGAGCTAATTCGATTGAGGGAAGAAAAAAAAGTCACGGGAAAATCTTCTGCAAAAGCAAACTCCTTTGTCCGGCTCTCAAAAGGCCCACGTCACGGAGGAATGCGGTTCGCCAAAAAGGCCCGACGGCGCAGAAACGAGCCGATGCGGGGCAACCGAGTGGCACCTCGTCTGAGCGCGGTGACTTAAGCGCTAGCAGCTGTGCCACATGTGCGCCCGCTTTTACCGGCATGATTAAATTAAGGCCTCTGCCAAACTCATTATTGTCCCATCCATATGGGGAGGCTCAAGAATGTCAATGAGGGCCGTGCTCATTATGCAGTCGTCATGCGCGGCGCCCCGGAAAGAAACAAGCACTTGCACACAATTACACACTGTAAATCGACGACATATTCTCGGTGACGTGCTGCTTTCTGCGCCTATGAAAAGTTATGGGCCCGTCCTTAATTTTTATTCCGTAAAATAAATTCCTCGACCGATTGAATTAGCGGAGGCGGGCAAATGTGATGGCCTGGTGGTGTCCCAGAGGACGGGCTGGTGGATTGGACGGGCAGATGCTCGACCAGCAGAGGTCACGGGGGGTCAAGCTGTTCCATTATGAGAGGACAAGGGTGGTATTTATTCACAGGCGTCTCCTCCTGAGCAGGGGTGGACCAGGAGGGGGAAGGGGGGGGGGGGGCTGGAGATGGATACTTCACCCTCGAGGCGAGCGGCTGACAAACAAGCCTTCCACTGTTTCTTTCCTCGCCGGCGCGGATGCCGTTCCGCTTACATCCGACGAGAGATGCAGATCAAAGAGGCAGAGACGAGAAGAGAGATTTTTCTTCTGCTGGTGAAAGCCTCATATTCACAAATGTTCTGACTCGCATAATGGCATAATGGCAGAAAAGAACAGGAACGAGGTGTTCTGGCATGAGCTGCAGCCCACTTTAAAGAACAATAATGACAACGCAGACATATAGAGACATAAACACCACTACCAGATCTGACTTGTCTGCAGAACCTGAAGCTGTTTTTTTGCGTCAAACTACATCAAAGTGTCCATCCATAAAACAAAATAACTTTTTTATGGTATATCAATATATTTTGACCTTGGCCCTCTGGATCCCCATAGCTTATTACACCTCTCGCCAAAAATCAGCACGGTGATACAGATGCCGGGAAAAAGATCGGAAAGAATGAGCGAGGTCTTCCAGCTTGTTAAAATATTTGCCGGCTGAGAAAGATAAAAAAAAAAGAAGAAGATGCCCGTGGCACTTTATGATAGGATGATTAGCAAAAAACAGCAGGCATGTCTGGGACCAAACACTTGGGAGGCCCCTCCCCCCCGCTTTAGACACACATCATCATCGCTGCAGAAACGCTGCCTGCTGACTAATGGCCTCCTTTCTCCTGGGCGACACTTGAAGGCCGATTAAGTGTTTGTGAGCACCAGTGCAAGACAAAAAAAAGGTTGGGGAAGGTTTCCGGTTCACGATTTGAAATCTCATCAGCAAATGAATGTATGAATGAGTGAGCGCGAGGAAAGTTTGGAGACAGAGATGATGCATGAGGCCTGTAATCCGACATGACCGTGTAAGTGCAGCTTTCACTCGGCTCCTTGAACCATAACAACTGTCTTAACTGTCAGGAAAACCCAGTTCCTGGCATTTCTCAACATTATTATTATTAGACGAAACCCGGGCATACCGATGAGGACGTGCGCGCCGTAAAATATTGTTATTAGCGCTTCGAGAAAAAAAGAAGGGCAACCACAAGTTTCCAGTGCAGGAGATTTCTCCACGCGAGCAGACCACAGGGCCCGCCGCTGGAGACGAAACCGCTCACACACAAAATTACTACCGAGAAGCGGCACGAGCGCGCCGAGAATAAACTTAAAGAAAATATCGGTTATTAAAATCATTCTTGTAGAGTTGGCGTCTCTGCTGGGCAGAAACAGACTCTTTGGACTCGGAAAACTGGGAGCTGCCAACGCAAACCCGCCTCTCGCCATGGATACCTGGGGGCAAAATGAGTAAAATTAAGCGCTCCGGCTCCTGTCTGTTTTGACAGGAGATGAATTGTGGCGGCGGACACACAACTATGTCATCAGCCACCTATTAGTCATCGGTCGGGGTGCGCTCCTTGGATGGCTTACCTCATGAGACTCTGAATAAATTAGTTCAAATGGAGAAATGATTTATAATGAATGACTTCACCGCCATTTATTCTATACCGGATTCTTCCACAGGCGCGGCGGATATCAACAGGCCTATAAAAAGGGTGGGAGCTGCATTGAAAAAATAAAAATAAAAATCAATGAAAGAGGGCGTTTTTTCCATTCATATGCAGGGGGGAGGATTCCCGCCATCGTTAACATGGACGACAGCGGCTGTGAGACGGTAACACAAGATTGTTCAGCGAGAAAGAATGCTAGCCGAGGAGCTGCTGCACAACACGTGCGCCACAGTGGCCTCACATTCTCCAGCCGCGATTCTCTCGTACTCGCGCACACACACACACACACACCCCAGTTGTTCTACACACTCGCAGTTGTGACTCAGACACTCCGCTTTCACCACGGAGGGGAGAGGCAGTCTAAACGGCACACATCATCGTCCACGTCCGGAGCATCTGGAAAAGCAGATGAGGTTTGCTGAGAGGGTCAAACCACTGGGGAAGATTTGGGGGGGGTCAGCGGGATCACACGTACTGCCCATTGATCTCAGAATAAACTGTGATGGCTGATGATAGAGGTGTGGTCAGCTTTTCGTCGTTTGAAATGTCTAGATTGCTCTGCCGTTAAACGCACAGATGCAGCCATAATCATCCGATTGCCGGCGTTGGCAGGGAAGCAGATTGCTGAAATGTCGAGCCATCCCCGTAAAGCGATGGCGATCTGGTTTTCGGTACGTTTTGATCGTCTTTATTAAAGCAATGTGCTTGGATGGAGGGAGCCAGGAACAGATCAGCGGTAGTCAATAAAGCGGGCCGTCCACTCCCTCGGCTCCAGTACCTTTAATAACATTAGGATTGAGCTGCAGACAAATTAGGAGTCGGCTTCTCCAATGACGGCTGAATGTCAAATACCATTAATAGCTGCCCGGTGTCGCCTGCACACGAGGCGTGCACGTGTCCGCCGTGTTTACAAGAGTCGCGACCGGGCATCTCTCGCGCAATGGAGGGTTCAGGGATTGAGCTTTTAATCGTGGCCTGGCTCGAGCGCGGACCGCGGTGCAGCCAGACTACTAAAACTTTTAAAGAGCGCCATTTGTGAGAGCGCGGCGGTATACGCCGTGACATGGTTTTGGGGGAAAGAGATGCATCAATATTGCACGACTGTCCCACATTGAGACGCGACGAGCCACGGCTAAAGCTCACAATCCTCTTGGCTCGGACCCACGTGGGAACTTTCCAGCCAAAACACTGACCTCCTCGACTTTGTGGAAAAGGCTGTGCCCCTTGTCGAGGCTAAGTTGATGTGAAGTCTGGAAATTTACTTTCTCAAAAAGCTCAAACGAGGTCTGCTGGGTATTGAAAAACGAAGAGAGATTCCTTTTGCACCTGCTCTAAAGAAAGTCAGCCACCGACCTTGTAGTGCGCGAGCAGGGCGGCAAAGGAGGGCAGCGAGGAAGACGGTCCCCCATGGGCCAGACGGAATGAACCCTGGGTTAAACAGCGCTTATGCAACAGCCAGGCGGCGATCATGGCTTGGCACCCACACAAAAAAAAAAAAGTTTCTGGCCGATGAGGGGAAACTCAAGTCGACCACTGCAAAAAAGAAGTGCCGTAAAAGCAAGCGAGCCCACACACAGCCTGGCCGGCGTCCCCCCTTTGGCAAGGATGTGCTCCATGTTACATGTTCCTGCCGATGAAGCTGATAAACAGCAGAGAAATACCGATTCGTCTCATCTTTACATGCTGCGAGACCACCTCTTTCACTCGCAGATCCTTTTTCGGTCCGACAGCCATCAGCCAAACAAGCCTCGAAGATGTATATCGCTCCAGGAAACGCTTGCTATTTGAATACGTTTACTTCTAATGTTTCAAGCGAGCTTTAATTGAGCGTGTTCGCGGGGTGGACGCCGGCATCGCTGGTGACCCAAAGCAACGAGGACCTTTGTGTGTTGTTTCGCTGGCCGGACGCCAAATGACTGAACCAAAACAACACAAAAAGCCAGAGGACTGAGAGACAAAGAAAAAGGCTCTTATCTGTGCTCGGAGATCTAACTGACAAAGTGGGGAAGGCGGGTGGAAGTTGGGAGGGGAGCGCTAATGAGCCTGAAAATGCTCAACACAACGCTGACACGATCCCTGCCAAAGTCCCTCCGAAGAACTCCGCGTCTGTCGCCAAACGCGGAGGAAATTGCGCAGATGAGGTACGTCGCGTCCCGTGCGGCTCAGCGGAGCGAGCTGCTGAGCAAGCGTGAGGAGAGAAAAACTGCATTGATATGTTGAAAGAGCGCCGTTATGGCGATTGCGTGCAGCGATGACAGATGTGCGGCCACTCGAGGTAGATCGTGATGGATGGAGTCTTGGACACCATCGGATATGCGAGCGGTCAGTGGTCATTCGTGCACCTCAAAACATTCTTTCCAATCTTTTGGGGCTGCTGCATTTTTTTTTTATCTCGGCGGTCAAGAGAGCTGGACGCAGCTTTGAGGTTATTCAGATTATGTTAATTGGCGGCAGCAGGAGAGTGGACATTTTAGGGAAAAACAAAAGAGAGAGTCAATCTCCACCCACCGCTGATGAGCAGGTGGGAGGTGTTGGGAGTAAATCATGAATTTGCTTCATCCATCATGGGGGGGGG
>CAESWR010000294.1:375684-396961 GCA_903171835.1 Mullus surmuletus
TTTCCTTACGAATATTTTTCACAATTGCTGAGTAAATCCGCGGATGGAAAAACATTACATTAAAGGTCAGTATTTATTTTTTTTAAAGCTAACGTTATATTCGGCTTTCGACGGCGCAGTGCTGCTTGTGTGTACGAGGATTCGCCCGCTCGCTCCTGAGGCCTGGATTTGTGACAATAAAAAGGGGGGAAAATATAATCTGATGCACCTTCAACTTTTATTCAACATCACAACTCCTGTAGTAGACATTTTGGTCTGAGAGAACAGTAGCCTATGGACTTCTAAGTGGTGTGTCTCAACAGAAAAAAAGCACTACAAGTATGAAATGAAAACAGAGACAGGTAGGTTAAAACATGGCTACAGGCCTGCATGCACAGAACGGTGAATATATAAGACTTGATCTCCTCTAGGTCGAGTGCTGTACAAGCTGTCCGGCTACCTTTCACACAGTAGGCCAGTCAACTGTGTGCGGGGAAGCAGTCTGAGACCACGCACGTCTGGTGTGCATCACACAGTAGTGTTTGTGTAGCATCATGAATGACAAATCCATTCAAAAAAAGGCACAATCCCATCTGCAACAGACACCCAGCAAAAAGCTTCGGGGGGGAGGGGAGGGGAGGGGGGGGCATACAGGCTGAAGTCATCAGAAACTAAAAAACTACAAAGTCCCTCGGTTGCATCCAACAAAGTGCTCTGTGGATGGATGGTATAGCAGCAATTTGAGTTGCAAGAACGTCAAATCGACTGAAGTGACGGCACACAAGGCGCGCACGAGTCTGTAAAGCAGTTTTTTTTCCACCGGTCCTGGGTCAGAAAGCAGTCCTAAAGCATGTGTTTAAACAGACAAAGCATGTTTATTTCACACTAAAACAAAATGCACCTGACATCCAGAATATCCCTCTGTTCATTTTCTTTTTCATTCCCCATGGCATGTAATTTTCTGCTTGTGTTCATTGTATAATTAAAAACAAATTACAGACATTTATTCTGGGGATACAACATTTTTTCACGTTTTTTTTTTTAAGGGTTTCCAATTATAATCGGCCGTAATGGTCTCGCTGTATGCAGGCTATTTACTCTGTCCAGGAACAGAAAGCATTTTGTAGGACACCACAAAAGCATTCGTTGGAAACTTTGCAGCAGCATGTTAAAAGGAGAGGAGACAGAAATGAGCCAGCAACTGCCATGTTCAAGTATCTCGAGTCACTGTATTCAATCCATTGTTGAACAGCCAGGATCTCTTCCTCTCTTCCATAGGAAGGTCAAAATTTCCCCAATATACAATTAAAACATTTTGGTAAGCAATTCAATAAAACTTTCCAAGCTTAGAATCATAAAATTGGGTGGTGTGGGTTGGGGCATTACAACTTAAAAAAGGTAAAAGGAAATAAAATACAAACAAAATGTTCTATGATAAAACACCTAATGAGCCTTCTATTAAAGTACACTGGTATTTGTGAGAGATAAAATCACTTGTTATTGGTTATCAGTCAATAACGGGTGTGAGTCAGTATTTGCCATGTCCCGTGTGGGTGGTGGTGGTGGTGGTTTGCTGACATGAGTACAGAGAAGAAGAGACAACTTTACAAAATGATCGTTTACCTACTGAGTGATGATTATGTCCCCTCAGTGTCTGTGACAGTGTCTACCACTGGCTGACTCGCAGCTTCCTCCATGGGCTCACTCTGCTCACTGTCTACGTCCTTTGGAGAGGCGAGCTGCTCCGGCTCCCGCTGCTCCGGCTCACTGTCAGGCAGCGGGGAACAGGAGGAGGGCTCTGGCTCTAGGATGGGTTCAGGCTCGGGGGAGGGTTCGGGGGAGGCCTCAGGGGAGGCCTCGGGCGTGGGCTCGGCCATGGTGCTCGAGTCCATCTCGGGTCCATTGGCCCACTGTGGCCGAGGCGAGGAGGCTTCCTCTTGTGACTCCTCCTCGTCCTCCTGTGGGCTTTTCTGCTCCTCCTGAGAGGGAGTGGTCTCTTCAGGGGGGCTGGCAGCTTGTGTGAAGGCCACAAATGAGTCCTGGGACGAGGCCTCAATGAGCGGTGAGGCTTCGAGGAGGGTGTCACTGTCTGGAGACGCGACAGACTTGGAGGGGGACTTGGATGTGGACTGGGGCGGTGAGTCTGCGGGTGCGGGGGACGACTGTTGCTCTGTGGGAGCTTCAGGCACTGGGCTCAGAGCCTTGTTGTCGGCTGGTGACTGGGCCGCGGGTGGTGAATGAGACAGAGTGGTCTCAGACTGGGTGGGGATTTCTAACTGGGGCTCAGTCGCTGCTACTGCGGCCACTGGGCTCTGCGAAGGAGGCGGAGACCTCATCTGGACCTGAGGCGGTGGCTGACCTAACAGGGAGGGTTTGGCCTGAGCTTGAGGCAGGAGTGGGGACTGGAACCGTGGCTGCATCTGGGGGTTCAATTTGAGCGGGGAGAGCAGCTTCCCATGGTTGAGGGTCAGGTTGGGGTTGAGAGTTGGGGTTGGAAGCAGGGGAGTTGGTAGGGGGAGAATGGCCGTCCAGCCTCCACGCTCACGCTCCCTCTCTCGGTCCCTCTCTTTGTCACGCTCTCGGTCGCGTTCGTGCTCTCTGGGCCGATCTCGGCCTCTGTCCCGGTCTCGCTCCCTCTCGCGTTCCCTGTCGCGATCTCTCTCGCGGCTGTGGCGGTTTCCGTTCATTTCCCTCCTAAAGTCAAAATCTCGTTCGTCTCGGTCCCTTTGCCTTTCCCATGGGCGTCTTCGGTCGTCGAGGTCTTGGTGTAGCTCACTTTCAAAAGGTGCTGCAGCAGCGCCACCGCCGCGGTTCCAGGCCGGAGGTCCACCTACAGCTCCAACATTTCCAGATGGTGGCCCTCCCGTCGACCCAGGGCGGCTGTCAAAGCGGTTAGGGAAGCTCTGCCCTGGTGCGGGGCGTTCCTCCTGGAAGGCTTTTGGAGGCCCTGGAGGTTGTGGACCTCCTCGCATGCTGTCTCTTTCGTCAAAGTCTCCCCTGGTCTGGGTCCAGCGGTTATCAGGAGTGAAGCCTGCAAGAGCCTGCAAACGTCCCAGCAGACTGGTCCGGGGTGGCTGAGCTCCAGGGGTTTGGAGCAAGGCAGGTCTAGCCCCAGCACCAGGTCCCGCTCCCCCACCTCCATGGGGCTCTCGGTGATCGGGCGGAGGGGTTCTGAGGAGACCGGTGCTCTGCTTTTCCATAGGGGGGAAGCGGTAGTCCTGGTCTTTACCCTCGTCGGCCCCTGAGGGAGTCTCATCTTCTGTTTTGGACACAGTTTCGTTGGGGAGGTTGGGGGCCCGATTAAAGGGGTCTAACTGGGGGAAGGGTGCCCTGACTCGGGCTTGACCTTGGAGGGGGTTGTCAAGGAGGCCGGCAGCCTGCTGGGCAGCGCCCTGCTGCAAGAGGAGTGGGAAGCGACCAGCCGCGCCGGGCTGAAGGAGATTAGGGCGCACATCCAGTGGCAGCAGTCCAGGCATTCTCTGACCTGCCAGACCAGACTGGTGCAGTGGGTGGGTGAGGGAGGCGGTGGGGTGCATGCCAAGGAGACCCATTCCGCTGCGGACCGCATTCTGCATGCCTGTGGATGGAACAATAAAATGCAGATGTTTAGAATTCTTCTTCCACGTGAAAACTGCGGCTAATTGGATACTCGGTAAGCGATGCCTCACCTTGCAGCGTGAGTTCTGCGGTGGCATCTAAACCCTCAGCAGAGTGTGCCGTTTTCTCATTGCCGGCTTGTGGAGTTTGGACCCCGACTGGGTTAAAGACGCCAGCTCCAGGGATGGCCGAGGGCATGAAGCTGCCAGGGATAGCGCTGGTCGTGGGTATCATAGCGCTAAACGGTGATTCCTTGACACCGTCCTGGCTGGTTGCCACTGAAGGCTGTCCTAGAGCTATAGTACAGCAACATGTTAAAGACACTTAAAGTTATATTCCATGTAACAGTTCTATGTTATTACTACTTACATGTAGTTGCAGAGGGCATGCCGGCTGTCTGTGCTGCCTGCATATAACCTGCACGACAGGAAATAAAGTTTGTACTTTCTGTTGATCTTATCATGACGTGCAGACTTTAGCAGCATTTACCTGGTGGGGGCTGCGAGGCGTTGAAGCCGGCTCGTATAAAAGGCGGTGGCGGCCCGTAGCCTGGGGGGGGTATCCCCATGGTGACAGGGAAGGTAGGAGGCACCAAACCCACTGCACCTGGAACTGCCTGTGCCACTGGCAGCTTGATGAGGGACAGAACAGGAGGTGACAATTAGGCACTCAATCAGGTGGCCAAATATCTGACAGACTGAAATAAATGCACGCAAAGTGAGAGACCCTCGTTACCTGCACAGGCATCATGGTGACTTGCTGGTTGTATGTTTCAGTCTGGGTGTTTGATGCTGCAGTGGTCTCTGCACTTGCTGGCTGGCTCGTAACCTCCTTGGTTGTCTCAGCATTCTTGGCTGCTTCCCACTCTGTACAAACAAAATCATCATAGCAATAAAGTAACAATTAAAACAAATAATTAAAAAAAAACAACCAAGAACTGAATGGTGTGTTTCCTGGCGCACTTCTGCCTGTGTCGGTTATTTTTCCATCATCTTTTATGAAATCGGCCTTCTCATGGGATTTTGTTCATTACTTTAACAAAAAGATCATCGGAGGGAACGCAGCCAAAACAAAAATTGTGTGCCAAAAAAACCTGTTTCGATATCCGAGTTATTCTTTCACAATGTGTGTACAAAGACTCTTGGGTGTGACCTACTTAAACTGAACAAGCACAGCTAATTGTTCAATAAATTAGGCGTTTTCTGCTGGTGAAAGAATGATGAGATAATGTGGTTCTTCTTACCATCGTTGACAGTCTCCTGATCAATGATTCCTCCCTCAGCAAATCCATCCAAGTCATCCAGTTTCACTTTCTCCCAAGGTATGTACGTGACTCCAAGGTCCACATCCCAAAACTGCTTATATTCCTGCTTTACCCCCTTGTTTAGGGCCCACGCGATCTGTACCAGAAACACATACAGATACACATGACAGTTAGAAAGACAAGCATCTCTCAACGACCTTCTGTGGATATAAAAAACGGGAAGAGGCTTCACCGCGAGAGGTCAATTCAATTAGATGATGCCAGAGGGGGAATGACACAATCGATCAATGAAATTACACCATAACAGCAATGTGTACCTTGATGATCTTGGAGCCGATCTTGAAGGAGCCGGTGCTGAGCTTCTGACGGGCCCTGTAAGCGTCCTGTCGGTGGACCATACAGATGTATGCGCAGCCTCTAGGAGGGATCATCTACCAAATGACACACAGATTATATTACACGGGACAGGAGACCGGTTAAAAACAACACATTTTTCTTAGGGAGGGAGACAAACCATGAGAAACACACGAGAAATGTTGTTTTACATAATGATAATTCATGATGCTTCATATAGAGAGATCTTTACTTACATTTATGGACTCGATCTGGCCAAACTCTTCAAACAGGTTGGTGAGGTCCTGCTGAGTAGCTTTCTTGTCCACCTGTCCCACCCACAGAGTTGTGCTGCACACTAGACATGAGCAGAAAAAACAGCTATTACACATCTGAACAGCAGTTGGTTAAAACAAAATAAAAAAATAAAAAGTATAACCAAGATGCAGACTCTCTCATACCACTTAGCGTCTTGGATCGTATTGGAGGCAGCCCTTTCTTCTGCCGCTCCTTCTCTCGCTCTCTGGCTCGTCTTTCGCTAGAGTACGACCGGGACGTCTTTCTCTTGCGGTCCCTGGAGCGTGATCGCGACCGCTTGCGGTGCTTGCGTTTGCGTGAGCCGGACCGGGACCTAGACCTTCTCCTCTTGGGTGACCTGTGGAGAGATGGAAATGCTTTGAGGACGATCGTTTCCACATGTCTCGTGTAACAGGATATCATCTGTTCTAATTTTCATACCCTATGGTGTAATTTCGCTGCAAATCAAAGTGTCTTCAAGAAGTATGACTGACCTTGAACGTGACCTTGAGCGTGTTCTGGATCGCGTACTGACAGTCTTCTTGTCCTCCGCCTCAAAGATCTCCTCCTCCATTCCATCTGGGCCCTCATCAAGCTCCATGTCCTAAAAACCCCCAGATAAAACAAATCCTTTAGACATGGGAAATAACCAGCAAACATTCAAGTGTTGATAATAGTGTAAAGGCCAGACATACTTGCTGCTGGTTGTCTATGGAGTCGTCCAATTTGTTCTCTGGCTCGGGAAGCTGCGGCTGGCTGCTACTCTGAGCAGTCGCAACTGAGTTCTCTTGTCCAAAAATCGAATCCTGCCCCTCCATTCCCATAGCCTAGAAAACGTTCAAAGGCGCCAAAGTTGTTAGAGCTGCTGCAGACGATTGCTTCAATTATAAATGAATAAACTTAAGATTAATAACTTGGTTTAAAAAAGATTGGGAAAAAGATTAAAAAGATTGGGAACACTGAAGCATGCCTTTCACACATTATTACATCCATCGCCAGACTATCTGTTTCTGGCATGTTGCCTTTGGTTAGTCCTTTATTAAAAAGACATTGTGACCACATTTGAACTATATTTATTTGTATCTGTGTATACCTTCTGCTGATGCTCCAACAGCTGTTTTTGAAATTGCTCCAGGTTCTGCTGTTGAAGCTGCTCAGCAAGCTGGTGGAATAGGGAGCTGTTGATGGGCTCAGACACCATGGGCCTGCAAGTGGTCGAGAACATTATTAGATTCAAACTCTATGTGGAGGAAAAAATATGATGACGATAAAGCATAAACACACTCGACTCACAACTGAGATGATGAATTGTCCTTTTTAGACTCTTCCCCACGTTCAGAATCATTCCCAAAGTCGAATGGACCCAAGAGCTTCTGCAACAACAACAAAAGGCACAATGTAGCCACAATAGGAGAAAACACATTTAGGAAGACATGAAAAAAAAACCTTGGCTGGCTGATTTTACCTTGTTAAAGGAAGAGACCCTCTGTTCCAGGGGGTTGAGGGTGTTGGCAGTGGCAGCAGCAGTGAGTTGAGCTGTCAGAGCTTGCAACTGCACCACCAACCCTGCGTCCAAGGCCTGCAGCAGGGACGGCTGCGGCTTCTGCTGCTGCATCTGAAGACTCTGTACAAGCTGTTGAAGCTGTGAACAATCCGAAGTGATGAGTTTTAGTCTTTAAGTGGCACATGAACCAAGCACAGTCTTCATGAAAATTTTAAAAGTTCAGGGTTTTACTTTGCACACATTCGAGTGGACATATTCCCTAACCTGCTGTCCTTGAGGACTTTGTAGGATTTGTGCCACAGCAGCCACCGTGTCTGTGTTGGTAATCTGTGAAGCCCAGTCAGGCAGACCCTGGACGATGTTGGCTGGTGTAGCTGGCGTGGCTGGAGTGCCTGGATACACAGACGCACAGATATATTCACCATCATGCAACCACACATTTCCACTACTGGTAATTTCCAGAGTCTCTTACGAACCCGGCGTAGTGTTATTGACTGGTGCGGCACTGCTGGGCATGACTGGTGTGACGCTGGGAGGAGGAATCCCTGCTGCCATGTCCAACAGAGGCTGGATAATGTCACTCTTGAAGACAGCATTCTTTTGCCACAGGTTCAGGACCCGCACTATTTTACTCTGGAGACACAGATTGCAAAAGCAACAGATGTAAAATAAGAAGCCCAACACGCTCTTTGAAAAAAGGAAAGGCAAAATTAGGTTAGGAAAAATTCTAAATACAATTGAAACTGTGCGCCAAATAAACCAATCAACTCATACACTCCTGTGAAATGAGTTTTAAAAGCTCCAAACACTATATTTACAGTTGAAACAATAGAGTAGAGAGAGATTCATTGGATATTCTGCTTCTGTACAGCTGAGAGATATTATCAACGTGACAATGAAAGCTATTAAAAACTGGCAGACCTTATCATCCGAAGGGCAGCGGTAGAGGTGCTGGAACGTTGGGATGATATTCTTGCTGAAGCGTGGAGCAAAAACGTCCTTCTCCGTGCCAAACTGGTGTCGTGATTGTCTGACGATAGAGTCGATGACATAGAGCCCCGGGACTTTGTATTCTGGTTTGCACTGGAAATGCGACAACACAATGCTATAGTCTCACTGAACATCCACTTAAGTTTCTTCTCCCTCATTTAAAATAATAATTACCTTTTGTATGAACTTCTCCACGCTCTGGACGACATGCTTGTAGAACTAAAAACAGAAGCAGAGAAAAGAAAATACTTTTGAGAGGCTTGTAGCAATGTCGGAGGTCAGAGTGGCAGACAGGAGCTGTGGCTGAGAGGCACCAGAGCGACAGGAAAATGTACCACTTTTTACTGAATCGAAGGTCGCCTAAGGCTATTAACCCCCCCCTTTAGCAGAGTCCCTGCAGATTCATCGGCCACACATCTGTACATCAGCATCACCATAAATTAGTTTTTGACAGCTGAACAGTCTCTCTGAGAGAAAAGGAAATAACCCTGCGACACAATTTTATCCTCTATGCTTTCTCATCTTTGGTGAGTTCGGGGAAACAGAAATATGTAAGCGTCAATTCTGACGGCTTCAAATGTAGCTTAGTAGGAGGTACAAAGACTGAAGAGGAAAAAGATGTTCACGGCGTAAAACTACTCAACTGGCAGTGCGTTTAAAGGGATATCGATTTACAATGTTAACTCTGACACAGTCTGAATTACAATACGTGGGGAAAATGATGCTCAAAGGACTGTGGAGTGTTGATCGGAAGGCTTGCACAGGAAAATTAATTTCACAATCCAATTACACTCTAATGTTCATTATTTTTCGTCTCTGTCGTGTAGATTTTGCTTAAAAAACAAGCGTAGCGGTTCATGTGTGAATAATTAACTCAACATTGCACTATTGAGCAATATTTACTCAAGCAAGGAAACCTGAAAAAGAAAATGAAATCACATAAGGTAAAAGTATTGAAGCTCCCTAGCCATCTAAATATGAGTTTCATTCTAAAGGGACTCTGATGGCTCAAGAACTAAGATTTGTCATTGAATAAGTAAATAAATAATTCAGTGGCATAGCAGATCAACACATTCCGGTGAGAAGTTTAGGTTTGACAATCAGCCAGAAGATGGAGCCAAAGTACAAAAGACCAACTGGCAGGAGTGGGAATGGACAAATCCTGCCATACCATCAGTTATTATGACAAATGAAGACAGTTGAAAACAATGCAACAGATAAGTTCCATCTGACAACAGCTCACTCAATTAATCATGTGAGCAAAAACTGGACAAGGAATCCTTTCTAGAAACAGTGTATAGTCTCTACACACTAGCTGAAACATCTTGCACTGATAAGTTGACAATAATGCAGACCGAAGAAGGAAATACCTTTACCAAAGTCTAATACACTATTATGAATTCTATCAGCACCAGCACAATGACTGGTAAGCAATTATTCAAGAATTTCAAGATCGGAAAACATTTCAGTCCACTAACATCAAGGCTACTGAAGCCCTTGAAACAAATAAAAATCCTAAATCTATGATAATATTCACAATTTGCATTAATTGCAGATGACAATCGACCAAGAATTTAAAAATGGGTTTATGTGTTGAGATGTGTAACACAAGCATGACAACACATTTTGGGGAAAGGTGAGATGCGCAAGATGGCAACATATTCTATAATCACAAGGCAGTTATGGTAATTTAAATACAGCAGCATGCAAAGATTAATAAAGAGGAGCAACTAAGTGTGCAAGTGACAGCTGGGGTGTGACAGTGACATTGGTGATGAGAAATGAGATAAGCAGTGCTGAGAATTTAAAAACCCTGTTGAAAAGATGGGCATTCACAACTATTTTGCGATACAAAGAAGAGTAATAAGAAAGAGTGGAAACACAGAATCCAACTGAGTGGATCCCCGAAACAAAAACTGAATGTGATTGAGACTGCACAAGTATGAGAGAAAGCATATTCACGCCTGTTAACCAGGTACAGCGATATGATCCTGTCTCTAGGCAACTATGCAAACAGCAGTGAATCATCAAGTATGAAATAGACCACAGACAACTTCACCGTGCTGGCAAAATTATTTTCAAGTAAATTCACGGTTTAGGTACATAGTGATAATCTGAGATAATAAAGGTAAGATATATTGTTGACCAAAGTAACACCAATTTTATGATGAACAAGCTAATATATCAAATCACAGGAAATTAGATCATAAAATCTTTTCAAATGGAGATATAGTTGCTGGTAAAACATTCGCTCAGATTGAGGCCTGGACAGTCCAGCAAATACCATTTTCCGAAATCTTGATCTTTGTAGGACTGTTAATTCTTAATATTTGTCACATTTAGTGTACTTCTTCTTCTAGTTGGCCAAATGAAAAAGCAGTCAACCTGGTCACAGGACTTAACGTTTCGCTCAGGTCTAACACTATTTCATATTGAATGCTCAGTGGTAAATTCTGACTAATATCATTGCATGCCTGATCTGTCTGCATGTACATAATTTGTTTTTGAAAAATTCTACTCACAGCAGCTAAACTGAGGAAGTGGGTTTTGAATATGGCCTCAGATCATTTGTACACACACATACCTATATCACAAGCAGTAATACTGATCTTAACAGAGGCTGTTTTTAAAGCAGCTGGGGCAGCCAATCAATAAACTATGAACCATCCATTGGCCATTAACTGATACATTTGATCACAATTATGTATCAAAACTGTTCCAAGAAGCTGATGCTTGAGTGCTATAATTGTATCTTTTTTTCATCTGGAGTATGATTACAAGCATGACAGGTGGTATAGAAATATAAGACACTCAATGACATTCAGTGGCAACCTGGTGAATAAGGTCAGTGAGTGTGTGTCTGCATGCATGCATGTGTACCAATCTTTGCACATAAAACTGTCATCGCCAGACTCCAAAGGTGGGCGCACATGGCTACAAGTGCTTAGAAAGTTTATATAAAAGGTTGAACTCCTTATTCTATCTTGAATACATTAAAATAAATTCATTTTCCAGGCAAATTTACGTTCAAGTAAATTATTAAAAGTTAAGTACCGAGTTTGGTTTGGGCTCTTAGTGTCAGTGTGCAAACACTATCACAATACAGCAAGCAGTGACAAATCTGAATGCAACAACTATGAACTACATTAATTGAACTAGGAAACACCCACCCACACAAGGTGCTCCCAGATATGTTCATGATAACAGATATTAGATTATAGGCTAATATATATATATCATGAAATATTATTTTCAATAACAATCTTGTACACTGACAAAAATCTTACAGTGCCTGCCCAATGCTGTTTTCGGTAGATTGTCACAAGGAAACTCTTGCATAGTCTTCAAATATCCATTAAAAACAAACAATGATAAACACATGGACAATTTTTATTATTGTCACAACTCAATGTACTGTGTTTTACACACATGCTCCTCGTTTATATGATCCAACTCAAGGAAATGTGCCTGTTATGCCAGAAATCTGATGGCGCTTTTATTCTGATCTATAATGAGTTGAAAGAAGCATTGTCAAATTTTACTTGTGTCTGCTCCCTGTTGCTCTCCCTACCTCCCCGATAATAATACAAAATCATAACAGTGCGAAAATTTATCAAATGCTAACAGTTTCAATTTATTTGTGCCAGAGGCAATAATTTCACCTACATTTGACAAAAATTATAACCAGACGACCTGAGTAGCTCTCTTCGGAAATTAGTTAGATTCACTCATCGTCTGCTTGGTGTGTGTGTGTGTGTGTGTGCGTGTGTGTGTGGCGGCGGGTGTGACTGGTCCGCTCCTTGGCACGTGGGCCTCGGTGAAGATCTTGTGTTAAAAACATCCATTGATGTTTGGGCTTAAATTGAACTACATCAATCCCCTTCATTGATCAGTGTGTGGTTGCTCAGATGTTATGTGTGTGCTGTTGGGGCTTCCTACAGGTGCTTACACTCGCTTTGCTTAAAACTCTGCTGCTGCAGCAACAGCTCATCGCTGATCACTGTGCCTGCTCTGATGTTGCGTGTTGCTGGTCGAAGCTTCCCGAGCTTCCAAAGTCGCCAAATATCCTCTAGTCTCAACTCGCGTTCTCAACCCCCGACGCAGAAGTATAAACTGCACAGACCCGCATGGAGGCTCTGCGTAGGCTCTGCAGCAGCGTGATGCAGAATGCTTTTCTGAGGCAAATTGACTATGTTATAATGTTATAATAAAAAAAAGAGAGAAACATCGCACGTCCTGCAATGTGAACATCATACATGCGCACATCGCGATGACGATGTTTAAACGATGCATCATGCAGCCCTAAACCAGACTAACATCTTGGGGGCCAAATAATATGATTGGTTTCATTTGCCCACCACACCCACTGACCTGCAGAACAAGAACCCAAACCCTGTGGTGATGACTTTAAATGAAGGGCATCAATGATTTTCTCACTAGAGCAGGAAAACTATGAGCACAAAGACTAAAGACACACAGATGCAAGATGGTCAACACAGCTGGCGGGAATCACTGTGTGCCAGATGCATCAATTCATACCTCACACATCTGGCATATACCCAGTGTTAAAAAATATAAAACCTCTCCAGAGGCATTTTAGGGGAAAGAAAATAACATCTATTCAGTTGCATACCGTTTAGGCGTCAGACTCAAAGATGACATAACAGCTAGATATCAACAATGAGGGAACTAAAATGACTGATTCTCTGCTTTCTTATTTGGTTCTTTTCACTTGTTTATTTACTCTTAGATGTTATTTTGGTCGGTCTGAACTGAAGCTTCAGAGTGCAGTTAGACCTGAGCAAAAGAAACAGGCAGCCTGAGACCAGATTCGTTGGCTGTTCCTGCGAACTTTGGCACCACTGACACCTCACAAATTAAACATTGCTGCAATAAAAAAACGAAAATTGAACAGACTGACCTCATTTCTGTAAAACCTTAAAAAAACAAAACAAA
The DNA here is from genome assembly GCA_903171835.1 of Mullus surmuletus. NCBI lineage: Eukaryota > Metazoa > Chordata > Actinopteri > Syngnathiformes > Mullidae > Mullus > Mullus surmuletus. Next base: position 388,605 of record CAESWR010000294.1, read on the forward strand.
CTCTCTTTTCATAAGTTTATGGTTCTTTTTTTCCTCTTATCTCTCATTTTCCCTTCACTGGGCCTCCCCTGGACCTGTTTGTAAACGCTCCCCTCCCACTTGCCTGCGAGAACAGCTACTTCTCATCACTGCTGGCAGCAGATGTTGTAGCTCTGCTGCAGTTACTAACACGGTTTACAGTCTGTCCTTTAAAATGAGGCACCCCAGCTATTATATTGGGATGAACTGCAATAAAAAATTGCCAAATTTAAATTGGAAGTATATCTAAAATTGAAATTTTAATCAGTTTTAGAGCTTATTCTGAGTATAAAACTCATTACACCTATTTCTACCATGAGCCAGTAACAGGCCATTAGTATAAAGGTTGAAGAAAGGTTCTATTTATAAAACTGTGACTCAGAGCACCATGGCAGTCCCAGGATAATTTTCACTTGGCTTCAGCACAGCAACTCAAAGCTATATGAAATATACACATTTCTTAAATCTCTCCATGGTTGGTTTAGTCCCATCTGATGGTTCTCCCTTTATCAACTCCATTCAAGAAGACAGCTGAGAGCTCTTCTGCCTAAAATCTAATTGAACTTGAAGAATAGAGGTACATATCTAATAAATCCTTTTTCTCCCTTTGCGGTTGCATTTCAAAAGCCTCCCACTTCATCTAACAATTAGAATTGTGTCTGATGTGGCAGTGAGTGACTATAATAAGATAAATGTCATTAAACACACAAAACATTCATCAGATAAAGAGTAAAGTTCTCATCTTGGAATCACCGACCAAGTCCCTTTGACCATCTATAAAACATATGGAAGAAGGGCACAATTATTAATCCTAGATGAGCTCTCACACTGACACCTGATGAATGTTCGTCAATATGAGCACTTACTCACTGCCAAAAATATCAAGGTAAGAGGGGGAATAAAAAAGGCACGTAATAAGTGCATCTTTACCAAATTATGACATCATACAATGCTTGATAATCAGTCTTGTCAAACTAAATTGAGCTTTTCACTTTTTAAATCATCATACATTTCTAATTAACTTAAAATTTTCTTTAGCCTAAGGCTCACCACGCCTAAGACCTTGTTAACTTGTCACATTTCTTGGCAAAGAGCCTGTACTTAAAACATGAATCAGGGATACTATCAACACTGCCTATCACGTTCTTTTGGGATGGAAATGACAAACAGCACTAACAACTGATCCAACACACAACAAGGAATGCAAGGATGGCTTGTACCCCTAATAGGCACTTATCAAAACACAAAAAAATATAATCATTGATTTGCTACCTGCTAGTCACCTTCTGCAATAATTAAGTAGCATGATTGTGGTTGTTTAAAAAAAACTGGTTAACAAAACCTCAAGAAAGGGAATAACCAAACTAATAATGTCTGATCAGTTACATCATCTATTGCCATTCTCTTCACTTAACATAATCAAACCGAATCATTAGCTCAAACCAGGGCTCAAGACGAACTTCTCCACTGACCACACCTGCAATGATTTGGTGGCACTCATATTTTTTTTTAATCATTATTAGAGATATGCGATCCTTTCCTACTGCAACCTTTTTAGCATGCATAAACATAAAGGATATCTCAATGATTTTGATGCCTACTAATGGCTTGAATTGTGACACAAACTAGTATTCCAGTACTTTATGGATGTTTCCGAACTTGAGACAGTGGCTACGTTTACACGCAGTGAAATAACCCTTTTCTAACTGGAATATTAGCAATAACCCGATTGCGCGCGGCCAGGTAAACATCAATAACCCGATTGAATAAAAACCCGGCTTTACTCCTAGGTTGCTTCTTTTCTAACCCGAATATTTGATCATGTATACGCCGATTGGGATAACCCCATCAAAAGGAACAAGAATTTGTGGTCTGTGCGTGCTCTATTCACAAGGAATGTTTTGAGTAAAGGAACTACTTGTAAACATTGGCAAACGCAAAAAGAACACCACGCCACACTTTTGGAGTGAGGAGGAAACGAATCACTTCACAAGTGTGATGAAAGACATGAACATCATGGCATTTGTAAACAGTAGAAAGTACCGGATAGCGATATCCACAAAAAGGTGAGCGTAAAGTTACACAAAGCAAGGTTTGTACGAGATGCTGGTTTGATCCGTGTATCCCAATTGATTACAATGACCGTGTATACAGGAATAACCATGTTTGCTCACGCATGTAAATGGGTTATTCTTAATGTTTCAGTGACCGCAACATGTACCTTAACCCGAATATTGACTGCATGTAAACGTAGCCACAGATTGTTTTGGCAGCCCTAAAGTTACTCTGATAAAAGTTGGGCTGATAAAAATGGGAAAATGAAACCTAGGAGTAGGGTCCAAGGATGTTAATGTACCGAACCAGTGCAGGAGAACAATTACAGTAACATCACAAGAATGCGTGTGTACAAGTGTGCATGCATGTGTGTATGTGTTTGTGCTGTGAGAAGGCACTCTGCAAATCAGTGAGGGGATCCAACATGAGAAGGATGTGGGGCCACGTGTAGGTGTGCACAGCTGTGGACGTGGGTACCCTCTTTGACCTGCTTGTTCTTGTTCTCTCACCCTCTCCATCTCTCTCTTTCCCTGTGTAGCTGTCCTGTTGTCGCCCTTTCACCACTTGAACACACAAGGTTGCTTTGTCACCTCATGCTGTCAGCGAGCTGTTGCGTTTACCTACATAAAAACCTGCCTTGGCGAGTGTAGGTGCTGAGGGCTTAGACAATGTGACTAAATATTTTAGATAATGCGTAAAACATGATTCAATGCACAAATTATCAGTCAATCTGTCAAAGCCCCAAGTCAAACATGACTCACAAAAAATAGTTGCGCACGCAATCATTTTGGTCACATTAAGGAGCCCTGAGAACCATGACATCATCTCAGCCGACATGATGTAACCACGACAGCAAATTTTAAAATATCTTCTAAATTGTGTCTAATGAACTTGCTAATTAAGAAGAGGCCTGGAGGTGTGCCTTTGAGTGAATTCAAATTAAACTGATTTTCATTTGAAGTAAACTATCTGTGACAGACCAAAATTGCCATCAAAACAATGCAGATTAGATGCAAAAGACATCAGCAGATCTTCCTCTTCCTCCCTTTGCACGGCAACCCTGCAAGTGCATGAAAAATTGCCACGCTGTGTGTACAAGTGTTGAATAACTGCTGCTCTGTCAAAACAAACATTCTGGCTTCAGTGTCCTGGCCAACCCGCGGGAACACAGTTACTTAATGAATGAGGATTACTTCTGAGTCACTACACTCAAATATTCTGCAGACTAAAACAACATCCAACTGAGAACACGCCACTCTCAACAAATTTGGTATGTCCTTTACAAGGAAGGAGAATAACACATTTTTCATAAATTGATTATTCATGAAGAAATCACAGCCCCAAAACAGCAGGCAATTGCTCCACGCACCTCGAAGCAACACAAAAAATAATCTCATTTAACTGTCAAAACATTTTAAAATGTAACTACATCAACTTGCTGAAGGATCGCACTCAACTCAAGCACAACTGACAGCTTTAAACCCTAGTTTCCCACTGCACGATAGCTACAGGTGGGACACATCCCACACTGGCACAATCTGAGAGCCGCTACTCCACGTGTGGGAGCAAATTACGTTTTAATGATTTCAGTTGTCTTCCATCTTCCTTGTGAAACAACCCGTACTCCTACCTAAGCTGGTTAGGGATTCTCTTATCTCTTTGTAACTCTCTCCACCCCATCCTCCTGCTTCACTTTCAGTGCTTTGGGGGAGCTGGGAGAGCTGCTGAGGGAAGGGGAAAGAGGTGTTATTCACAGGTAACTCAAAGGCACGGCCACAACAACAAAAAAACAAACACAGAAAGTCTTTGTGAGACAGTCAAGCTAATGCTTCAAAGAAACAACAAAAATGCATTGTTAGGTGGCTGGTGTGCCAGACTGAATGTGTGCATCGACTGTTCAATACACACTTGTGAAACTAACAAGTGTGACAAATTCCCTCTCTGCATCCTTAAAGCGTCTCTGAAAAAATGCTGAGCAGATTCAGGTTAACTGTAGTCAATCAGGACTTGGTCAGTGATTGTAGAGCAGCATTTTTTCAGAGATGCTCAGAACAGGCCCAGAAAACCAACCATAAGTAAAAACAATTGAGACAAATTTAAGGTTCTACTGCACAGGTGGAAGGGCAACATAATAAGGAAAATACAAAATGTCTTAAAACACACCTAACAAATATGCACACACCGGTGCTATTATTATAATTTCACTTAAAAATGCTAATCTTTTGGTCTTCAAATTGAGGCAGATTTCAGTATTTGAGGCCACTAACAATATAAAGCAGAACTTTACTGAGCCTAATTTGACTTTCCATTTAAACCCAAGTTATTTTAGCACTCTAGAGCCTAGAAGAACTAGTTTGAACAATAATGTGTGTTAAATTATATCCATAAAGGGATACATTTTCGATACAGATCCATTTTGCATGAGGCTCCTTATCTGGGTTGATTGGGGTTCAAAGAGAAACCCTCGACATAAAAGGCTTTCTTCAAGGCTTTAATAACCTTCACCAAGTCATCAGTTTAAATAACTGAATTCACTGGTGACAGACTTCCAATTTAACATAAATTCAAAAAGTGTGTATTAATATTATAATACAGGGTTCGTGGCCACTACAGACTGTAAATCATTCAGAAGGATCACTGTTCGTCTCAGCATTTTCAACCCTCTAGTTTGCAACCTAATGTTCCAATGTTGAAAAAATAAATACTGCTTTTCATTCCTGAGGCCTGTTGAGTGCATGGTAAAAGCCACAGTATTTTTTGACAGTTTGACAAAAAGGGGCTGTGTCTACGTGCAAAGCGCTCATCAATATGTATGAAACTGTCTTTCATGGCTATTTACTAAAGTCTTTGCCAAAGGTTTATGACTCCATCCCAATAGTTAATTGTATAGTGGTGACTCAAAGCAGATAGTGTAGAAAGGCCCTCCCTATGTTACTGTCTAACAAATGCTACAACTTTTAAAATGAAGTTGGTTGATTTTTGCAATTTCACAAACACACTAAATAATCTATGTTTCTCCTGCAACACAGGACATCACGTGTGTGTGAAGGGTGGCTCTGATCACCGCAGCTCAGATTACAGCCCAGGACGGGCACATCTTGTATGTAAATTCTCAATTTGCAAAGACTGCCTTTCATGTATCATCATACACAAGTACATTTCTGTCACTAACCAACTGGTCTTTGGTCTTAGCGATGCTGCCAAATATATATTCGAAGGACATGAATTTCTGAATCAGGGATACACTGGGACAACAGTATGAGAACCTTTGTCATAGCCCTGACAATTTGACCGGAACTACAACTACTACAGCTCTGCAGTAACCATGAAAGATTACAGTTCTGATAACTACATTGAATAATCTCGAAATACTTGGATGCAATGCAAACAGAGGGGGAAAAAAGATGTGAAAGTTGGCAGTTCTTGGACAACCTTCACACTGCCTAGTTCCTCTCAAAAAGGGCTTTTTAAAAACACATCTAATGTCCATTTACATGCGAAAATATTATAGATCTTTATTACAGTCATATGAAAGATCTTTTAAGGGAGTATACCTGCGATGAAAAAAAAAACATCTTATCATCTTAATGCTGGGTTCAACATCTTAATTTACCTATCTACCTGCCCTCAGGGGAACATATATTTATACAATTATTTTTTATAATTCTTTGATTAAGAAGTTAAAAAACTGTTGACAAACTAAATGTAGAACTAGACAAACTAGATGTAAAATGCAAACTACTGGATCAGACAGGTGATGTTGAGTTTATCTTAGATAACAGGGTTGGACTTGTCTCATGAAGTCAAGTCCAACTACAAACACTGTGATTTTAGCCCTGTGGCATCATCTATATCAGCGCGCATATTTTAATTTGCATTTCCTTTGAGAACTTGTGATTATTTCTCTGTATGACGACTGCAGGCTTTATTTCGATGTACGATTAGGCTTTTATTGTGAATTATTATGTTTTTTGAGAGCCAAAGGTTTATTGATTTAAACGCGAGGTGCTCATCTGTATTTCGCACCTCTTTCAAAGGACTTTTGGAAGTTGGAAAATCTGAGCTCTCCCTCCGACAGAAAAAGCTTCCCATCACTCAGACAGGTCCATGTTTATATCCACTTATCCCACTCAGCGAATCAATACCACAGGAATCGGAGAGGGATTTCCTTTCAAGACCCTTTTATTGATTCTGGACAAATATTACCTGCCTAGTCCTTCAACTCTACATACTTACTTTTATCGCCTTGATTCCAGACTTGGTGATCTGGGTCATCTTGGCCTTGGAGATGGGTGGCTTGTACTCATTCAACGAGTACAACTGTAGAGTAAAACAACAGAAAAAAAAACATGTCACACACACACTCAAGATCAGCAGTGCAACCATAGCAACACGTGACTCCCCAGCTTCATCTACAGGCTGCGACACCTTCAATCAATCAGGCTTTTTCAAGGAGCATCAACTTGGTGATGAGAAGATGTGGTGGGTTTTTTCCATTCAAAACAACAATTAAAACCCACGTGGGGTCGGGAACGGGTCGCTGTAAGCTAACACCTGGAGGGTGAACAGCGGGGTCGGTGTTTACAATGAATGCGGCTTTATTATTGTGAGTGCAGCTGGGACGGCTAAGCTAGCGCCGTTAGCTAACAGCGCCGTTAGCTCACTTCTCGTGCGTTTAACTCCAAAAACAGGCTATTAAACGAGCCAGCGATATAATAATAATAATAATAATAAGTGTCCCGGCACGGAGGCGAGTATTCCTAAACGTTTCCCACACGTTTGTTCCGGGTCGGGACGGCTAGCTGAGTTAGCACGCAGCCGGAGCGGTTTGGCTAGCGTTGTAGCAGCTAGCTCCCGTTAGCAGCCGTTAGCTCCCGGTCTCGCGCCGCCAACCGACACACCGACCGACCCCAACGGCTCAACCTACGACGGTTAAACCGTTTTTCCCGGCGAAACACCCGCCAAATGAGCCCCAAACGTGGCCGTGTTGTTGTGCACACACAGCGGCCTTCTTCTTCTCCCCCTGCTAGCCGTTGAGCTAACTAGCCGCCGCGAACGTGATAGGAGAATACATTGTCTTTAGCCGATTTTGTTTTTTGTTTTTTTAAAAATCGATATCTTTGCAAGGCTTTCCCCCCACAAACCTCGTTGTTGAAGGCTTTGACGGCCTCCATAGTGTTGTGTTTCGGCTCGCAGGGCGGTGAAATGGTTACAAATATCTCCCCAATAACAGCTTTGAGACAGGCATGCTCGACGTTTGGTGAGATGGAGGAGACTGCCAATATGGCGCATAACCTCGATAGGAGGTCTGCAGCGACACGCGACCCCCAGCGGCCGCCGGGCGGTACTGCACGTGCTGCGTACATTACTGAGGGTAAGATTACGTACTTAAAGATCAAAGGAGCGGTTGTTGCATACAATGACGTCAAGAGGTGGTGGGGGGGGGACTTCAGTGTTATTAAACTTCAGTCACATTGTAATCCTTTATTTCCATGTATACAAACAAGTACACTGACCTTTAGACCGCAATCGAAACAGAAATGGAAACTTCTTCACATTGCTGTTTGCAACTGTTAATACTGGAGGATCGTTTGAGATGCACAACAGATGAAACATTATTCTGAAAAGAAAAAAGAAGCATTTGTTTGTGCCTGGAGCTTTCTCGGAGCTCTGCCTTTTGCATTCTGGAGCTGTGCACACTCCAAAACACACACGTTTTCTCTATGTGGTTGACCTTCTTGTGATCTGTTTATCGATTAATAGGACACTGTTTGGGTCTGGTGGGAGTGTCTGTCGGGGGCTGCTGAAGGAATGGGGTTTTCCTGAGAAGTTTTCAATACATCTTATTTTGCTACATCCTGCCTAAGGTCAAATGTACTGTGCATACTTTTAATCTTTTTTAAACTTCTGCCCATTTGTTTTTTCGTGTTGGTGTAGGCTCTCTAACACCATCATTGAGATGAAGACTGGTTGATAACTAAGTTACACTGAACAAGTACACTGTCATCCAATTGTTATTTGTAATTTAATAGCCTTTTATAAAGGTCCACATCTGAATTCTCAGGATTTGTGATTACAGAGCAGGGCCTGTTGCTCTGTCTGGAAAGTATAAAAAGTAAGCAGAACTGCAAAATTATCAGGGAAAACAATAAAAACCAATAATACTTAATAGTAAAACATGTAATAGGCAACAATGGTGCATGGCACCAGTAAAAGACCGAATGCATATAAAACATATTCTGGGCTGATGAAATAAAAACAGGAAAAACGGGTAAAAAACAAAA
>CAESWR010000294.1:397170-415634 GCA_903171835.1 Mullus surmuletus
TGCAGCAATGACAGATGCTGCAGCTTGTGTGGGCTCTGCTGCCACCTCCTGGTCATGTTTGGCGCAGATCTCCTGCACCAAAGGAGCGTTTGCTTCCTTCCATTCTCTGAACTTCACCGAGTTGAGCTGTGCGTCTGAGAGCACCTGCTCTATTGCCTGCAGGTCCGCCTCTTTAGACTGGTTGGGAACAAAGAGAGGAAAAGGGGCGGGCGTTGGATTTAGCTTGTACGAGTATGTTGCATAAACAAAACAAAAAACTAACTACATACCTTTAACGTGCTGTTCAGAGTCCTGATAAGATGCAGTCTGTCGTTGACAGTCTGGTTTTTGCAGCGTTTAATAAAAGAGGCCCTGAACTCCCTTTTGGTGGAAGGTTTCCGGTCTCCTATTGGTGAGAGGCTGGCTTCTTTCAGGTGGATATACAACTTCTCCATCTCATCTGAGCTGCTGCACTTAGACCCTGCAACTACAAAGGGTATACTACATCAACAACCCATGCATTTTGTTTCAATAGGAATAAACATCCCATGAAAATTAATCAGGCAAGAATGTTACTAATTTAGTCACCTATTGAGGTTTGCAGTTATCTGCGTATTTCAGACATCAGCGATGAACGACCCCTGATTATGTTGACCAAACTATTAATTATTAATCAGATGCAAACCCGCTTCCTCAGCTGATAACTTCTAATAATGATCAGTTTTATGTCACTGTTAATTGAATATCAATGCTTTGGATGTAAGATGATATAAAAATAATATTGTTTCAATAATTAGGTGACCAAGTGAAAATGATGAACTGTTATTACAAATTGGACTGTTGAGAGTTTTTTGAGAGGCAGGGTGTGTTCTACTAGCAAGTTTTAGGAAGTGGAAACATTACAGGAGAAAGATAAAATATACGCCCAGACTCTCAGTTACACAACCAAATGACTAGTTAAAAATCGAAAGGAAAATATGCAAACAATATTCAGTTATTTTGAACAAAGGATTATAAAACCAACATCCATTTAAATGTCTCAGTCTCACCTTTGTCTCGTGCTGCTGAAGCGTCCCTCCGAGCCTCCCCCTCGGCAGCAGAGCTTTCCTCACCGGACGCCGTGTCTGCTGAGTCAAGAGGGGCTAAGCCCTCAGACAGCTGGGGCTGATCCTCATCCTCCTCTTCGGCCTCCTCATGAGGGGGCTGCTGAGAGTGCACCTGGGCAGAGCACACCACTGCGGACTCGCCGAGGGGGGGGGATGCCTGTGAGACCAGGTCCAACCAGGACTGCCGCTGCTTGGTGAGCGAAGAGGCGGAGCTCTGCGATGTCATTGTGCTGACGGGCGAGGAGAGCGAGCCGTTGGCTTCGCTGGGGACGGCGGAGGAGTAAGGCGGAGGGAGCGTCCCCTGAAAAACAAGCAGACCACAGTCAGGTACAGCCGAAGAAAAGATTGCAAAAAAACAGAGTAGCGATGATGTAAACTGGCAGCTTCCAGCTGAGCTGCAGGCTGACCTGATGTGTGCTCCCAGGTGGACCAGACGCATCCACGGAGTCCCGCAGGGTTTGTTCGGAGTACGGCGGAGGCGGGATCTCTGTGCTCTCAGCCTCTTCATGGTCACTGGCTTCACTGTAACACTCTGAACACATACAAAATGTCAGAATTCAATAAGTGACCACAATAAACAGGAAATCACAGTATTCACACTGCACTAGTTAGGTGTTACAGCTCATAAGTGACACATTATATTACAGCTTTAGCAACAAGAATGACATCTTAAATCTAGAATCATTCCAGTAAAATGTGAAATGTAAATGTGACAAATGTAACACGTGAAAGGCTCACCGACTGCATTGTTTCGTTCTGTTGACTCATACTGAATGGCGGCAAGCCCGAGCTTATTCAGCCACCTGAGAAAAGAAAAACATAAAATAACTCAACATATAAGAGGAAAAGCACAAAGAAAAACTGCTGTATTTCATGTCACTCACAAGTTCATGTCTTCGTGGCTTTCTGCAGCAAAATAAAACATCATAACATGTGGGTGGCAGGCTTTGAAGGCGCTGGATAAGGGATAATGGATAAGAGCAATTGTGAGTATAACGTTAACCACAGAACGAACTTCAGTTCCCCTTTTGATACAATTCTGATCAGGATAAGCGGAAATTACAACGGAATGCTTACTGTTTCTTCTTGCACTCTATGGCTCTGTCAATCATGAAGTTGGCGAGATCGATGTAGCCCTCTGCCTTCTCTGCCTGCAGTAAACAGATTGAATAACAGAGCGTGAAAACATTGCAATTATTAGCTTACCACTTCCTGCACCTGCTGCTGTTCTTTTCTCTACTGCTGTCCTTTTTCCTACTGTCAGATCAGATCCAGAATATCTGTCTGTTATGCCAGTAAAACATATTTGTTATGTTTATCGGGGGAGTGCGGTGGGGGGGGGCATAACAAATATGCCACAGGCAGGAAACAGTGACGGTGCGACAGGGTAACAGCGAGACAGCTGTTACTGAAATGAGCCTGAGTCACAGAGGCAGCTGCATTTTCCTTTGATGCTCAGCGAATCAGATAATATACTAAATTTGTTTTCAAGGGAAAAAACAGCTAAAGCAAAAAGTAAATGGGTTTACTCTGTGACGTTAACGGAACTCTGACAGAAAGAGAGTGACTGCAAGTTTGTTATCCAATACTGTGTCTGCAAACACTGTAAACCTTATAAACCTTACATAACCAGTTTATGCGCCTGATACCATGAGGTATATTTAAATGCAAAAGAGACAGCAGAAGATGAAAAGCAAACTAGACATAGAGGCCAAAGAAAGACATGAGAAACAGAAACGTAAAGTGGCAACTATTTTTCTGTGCAGCTCAGCATTTCTCAGACCACAGCGACAGTCTGACAAAAATGGGTGCCGAAGATCTAAAGAGAAAAAGTTGCAAATGTGAAACCTAACAGCTATAACACACCGCATCAAAAATCCTATCAAACTATTCAGGCACGAGATCCTTTAAAGGTCAGAAAATTTAGCATTTTGTTCCTCATATTTGCAATCACATGTTGGAGACTGAGCAGTAACAACCTGTGGCGGTGGAGTAAATAAAATGAAAATGAATACAACAGCGATTAAAACAGACACTCACAAGCTGATTTGTGTACCAGTACAGAGCCGTCTTCTTCAGGACGAACCAGTACTTCTTCCACTTGATACCCAGAAAGCCTTTGCTCTCTTTCTTCCTGTACAGCCAGCCCTGGTGGTCGGGCTGGCCCAGCTCCTTGACCGAGATTCGCCTCCTGCTCATTGTTCCATTGCCTGTACACAAACATGTGAGCGCACGTCAAAAAAACACACATGCAGACGGGCCACAGCAAAGTCCGCCCACAGAAAGAGCGGGAGAGAGATGTCAAAAGTTGCACGGGATAAAAATCTATACAACAGGCCGTGTGAAAGCCAAAACATTTCCACTCTTGTCAAAATGGGTCACTGGAGTTTTGTCAATACAGTAGATGGAAACCTATAAATATAACAGCACATCCACAATAAAGGGTCCTACTCTCCACCCACCTGCTGAAGATCTGAATTGAGTGCATTAAGAATATTTACCAAAAAATCTAACTCTAGCTTGCGTCTCAGAAAATCCAACACCATGGAGAAGAGCTAAAAAAATTGAAGTGAAGTGAAAGTGTCTGAGCGTTGTCGAAAAATCCCCCCCCACATACATTCTAATTGTCCTGCCACTTCACACACGCCCACAGAGGGTCCAAAATTACAGTTGAGGGCGCCACCACAGAAACAGAAACAGAAAAAAAAATGAGGTCTCGAAGGTGACAGCTTACCTCCCCGGCTCTTCTTTTTACATTTGTGTCGCAGGGAGACCTGTGGAGGGGAGAGTAGAAAGAAAATGCGGGGTCATTAGTGAGCTCAGCCCCCATCCAACGAAGAGGCTGTCTGAAACATCCTGTTTCGAACAGCAAATGTCACATGCATTTTTCTCCCCCCCTGCCGCTCTCGTCGTCCTTCTACACAGACACACACACGCGAGCGCACGCCTCTTCTAAAAGCACCCTAATTTCAGGACCTCTTCCGTTCCTTGCCACATCGCAAAAATTCTACATACGATTTTAACCAAACTAGGCAATAGTGTGAAAGAGTTGACGAATACGAGAAGCAGAAGTAGGGCTCCTATTTCAACGATAGACAGGGAAGAGTTTCTCATTAGAGGAAGGCCGGTTCAACCTCTGTAAATATATGTTCAACCACACACGCATGGGGAAAAGAAAGACGAAGAACTTACAGGGTTGTAATCATCGGCGGCCATGGAGGGGGACACAGAAATGGGGAACGCAGCCTGTTGAAGGAAACACAATAATATGGACAAATTATAAGACAGGTATGTGGGTGGATCATTACAACACACAGATGAATGGACAGAAAATATTTTTAACCTTCCGAGGAAGTGACATCACGGGCAGATAACGCATAGAAAAGAAACACGAAGATGATAGTAACTCGGAGGAAGAAACTGGGAAGTAAATTAGATAAGAAGGCTTGAAGCGCTGGCCGCATTTGTGAGCAACCGTGACTCACAGCTCCATTGTCACGATGCCCGCTGTCAGCGGTTTCACTGTGACTGTGACACACAGAGTGGGTCCACCTGAAGACGTCTCAGTATCGTGGCGTGCCCGGCCAGATTGCACCTCACGACCAGTCATTGATATTATGATGCAAAACAGCAGTGGGTTATTTTATCATTTGAAACGCAGCTACGTCACTGAACTGTGACATCGAAGCTGTTGAGAAATCCCAGTTGCCATTATTGACTAACTTCCTCTGAGTGTGTGCGAGTTCCTTATTCTGGGAGCGACAAAGAGAATTAGACACGCAATGCACAACACGCATCTTGAAATCTAACTGGCATCTCTCGGTACTGAACAGCTAAAATCTAGGTACAATTTCAAAGAAATCAAGCGCCCTGGGTTCAAATAACGCCGTTTCTATCACGAAGTCCGCCGTGAACCCGTGTCACCCTAGAAAGTAGACAAGAAAAATCGCGTGCCAGGTCAGAAGATTCAAAAAGCACAGGTGGCGGTTTAGTTACAGGGTCCCGAGTTCAAGTCCCACCGCAGTTGTTCACGTTCAATCACTTTTGACGACCTCAAAGAGTCACAAATACCCCCCACCCCCCCACAGACCGAACACTACAACAAGAGAAAAAGACTCGTACCTGGAAAGCGTCTCAGATTCTCAAATCTCAAATCCACAACCCCTGAAATTGTTCTTATCCTCTGTGCGCTGAAGGCTCAGCAGCAGCAGCAGCAGCAGCAGATCTTTGTGAGCGCTGCTGTGATCTAACCCAAATCTAACCTCTGCCTATCACTGTGTCTCAATCTTGCACAACACAGATGCATCACATCTTGTTTTCCGGCTGTCAAAGTGGCTGCCTGAGGGAGTTAGGTGATCGCGGCCACATGAACCACAAGACATGCATGATCTGTGACTGTGTGTGTGTGTGTGTCGCCTGCTCGAAACACTTCCTGCTGTGTTTCAGTGCAGATGTGAAAGGTTTGTGTGGGGTTTATTTTTTTCACTTTTCTGTTCTTAAACATGTTGATAAACTTTAGTTGGACTGGAATGAATGGCAACAAGATGGTGCTTTTAGTTATTTACCAACCACTCATTGTCTGTTTATCTCCTAACGCAGCGCCAGAAAGCGATTCACAGTGACGTAAACTGTCGAAAAAATAATTAACTGGTAATTTGCTCGACGCCGAAAATAAAATAACTCAATTAAACAATATAAATCCACTAAAACACGATTTTAAGCGCAGTAAAAACCAACTATAATCGTCTCGGCGTGTTTCTACGAATTACAAATAATCTTAGTTAAACCAACACAACCGTTTAAACTAGTGTGTGGTGACGTCACGCGGCCTGTGCAGAGCTGAGATTAATATTAAACACACCGTGTTAGCGCTGTCTTAGGTCGTAGATACATTTAAAATGCAAAGTAAATACAATACCTGCCAGCACATCCTGAAAGCAGACAGCTTGGCTCGAAAGCTCTGCTGAAAGTCTGACCAAACTTTCTCGAGCATGACGTCTAGAGACACCAAGCTCAGCCGCCTTAACTTTCACTGAAATCGATTAAAAGTGCATCCAAACTCCCACTGATATGACAAAAACCCCTAAAATAATGTTTTATGTGGTCTAAAATGCTTCTGTGCTGTTTTTCCTGCAGTTTCTTGCATTGCACTGAAGCACAACGACCCACAAGGCAACCGTTTCTAACCGTGTGTCCCTGCAGTTACCGCACATGGCCACTTGGTGTCGCCACGTCCCTGTGCGGTAACACAAGCCACCGACTGTGCAGTGAATTTTACATTTTCGTCAATGGCCACAAACACATCATTGAGCCAGGACTGATATTATTTATACAGTTGGTTTTACACAATATATAAAACACATCTGTGAGTCTCAAGTGGACACACAGCTGCACATGAACACAAAATGAATATTTTTGCAGGATATCTCATATTAAGAGTAAATCAAATAATGCATTAAAGCAACTTGTTTGCTCTCTGAGTTGATGAAGTGCTGTGATAGCTGCCTCCAAAACACAGGAAGACAAATCAGTGTGTTATGTTACAGAGTCCACCCGAGACTCTGGGAGGCTGCGGCCCAACTTTCATCGCCCTCGGTCTGATCCGGAGTTTTCGTAGCCATAACAGCCGCGGATCGAGCTGTATCTGCTTGGTGGCTTGGATGTTCTGGCCTGTCTGTGCCCGGGATGGCGGTAAACCAGCAGACGCATTCCAGAATCCTGCGTTATTATAGTCTCTATTTCTTTTCTTCTTAAATAGATGGGGGACTCTTTCCCTTCCCCTCGCTGGTATACAGCTGTGAGTGGGACTACGAAGGGACTCCCTACCATTACGTCTCCCACATTCTCACACTGTAGCTTCCTCTGTGCTTCTCCTCCCATTTGTCACCCCTGTCTCTCTCGTCCATATCAAGTAACTCCATTCTGTTACCTCTGACCCCTACAAAAGTCACGGCCTCTCTTCTAAACGTGTTGAATGAAGTGAAAGATCTCAACGCAATTCACGCCGCTATTACTTTCCCTAATGAGGGGGAATGGCTCGGCATGCCGCCTTCGGGAGGGAGGAGGGGTCGTTTTAAAGGGGTGTTTCGCCGAAGCGGTGTTTGGGTGGAAGTGAGGTAATCCCGCCTGCGACTCATGTCAAAGACCTTGAAGGATTCACTGGAATGCAGATTGGTCACACCATTGTGGCGCTCAATCTCCCATCACGATCCATGCTGAGAATTGTCACGGCACTTATCTAGATGCTCCCCCCCCACCCACTCCCACCCACTCCCACCCAAATCACCCTCCCACCCAGAAACCGAGTGTGTCAGGGAGAGAAATGAGGGGGGGGGGGGGCAAACAGAGTGTCTATTATTCAGCAGGGGAATATCTCCCCCTGTAAAGGCAGGGTGGGGGGTGGAGGGGGTTGGGGGCTAGAAATGATATCAGTTTCGGGGCTGCTCAGTTTGTTGGCATTGCATGAGCCCCGCCTGCTCTGGATGGTAACTCACACCAGGTTAGATCTAACAGCACGCCTTTAAATATTTGTGCTGATTAACAAGCTAATGAGAATTTAACCTGAAATGAATCTGCCGTCCTCTGTGCAGCAGATGTGTGTTGATGGAATTTGCAGGTGTTCAACCCGGAGATTATCCGCCGAGAAAAACAAATCTCCACTCGTCACCCTCTCTTCTCCGATGTACATGCAGGGCGAGCGGGTCAAGGTTTCTGTGTTTGCTGCAGCAACAAAGCGCCACGGAACTATAAATCTGTACAAACACGCCTGCGGGGACCGTGTGCTTAATCCATCTGACCCCTGTGGGGGTGCGCGAGTGGTTTGTGCCCGCCACAGAGGGGAGTGACGGTAACATGGGCAACTCGGCCAATAGATGCTTGATCGATTCCCACTAGCGGTGCTCAAACATGATCCCCAAAGGCAACACTGGTTGGGATGTAAAGCACAAATAGAGGCTTGAGGAGAAATTTTGCAATGAAAAGGTTGCCCTGATTTTGTCCAAATTAACTAATTGGGGATGGATGTCAAATTACATGGTAATCTAATTGCAATCCCACATGATTCCACAGGAAATATCAAGTAATCACCAGTGGAAGTGAAAATTATGAACCCGTTGGTGGCCTTTGACCCATGGAGGAGCACAGTTCGGAGATACTTCGAAGAAAAGCCCCATGCTTGTAAGGAGGATGGGATACATAGAGATTCACGCATGACGTCTGCGGATGTCATCCTCTTTGAGCCATGAATGCGTGCAAAATTCCATGTCGGTCCATCCAGGAATGATTTGAATATTACATTTGGGACAATGTGTTACCATCACGTTGCTGACATGGCTCATAAGCAAGCTTGATGGTGTCATTTCACACCGGCTGGAGGTCTAATCCTCATAAGAACCCTTCACATGATTAGCGCGCATGTTGCATGTTTGCGTGCCGGTGGTTTGTGTGGGACGGACAGGAGCAAAGCGGGTGTCGTCTTATCTGTGTGTCAAATGTAATGGATCTGCAATGGAGGCTCTTCGGTTACACCTTCTCCTTAGCCGAGCGAGGCCGCGGCCGCCGGCATTCCTCGCATTTCACAGTGGACTTTGCAAACTCATTCACTCGCGCAGATGTTAGTTGTGATACTCACCGCTTGAGAGAAAGACCAGGATCGTATATGTGGCTGATTATACCTGTAAGAAAAAAGAAGATGGGAGACTTTAAAGGAGTCTCAGCTAACCGTCACACTTTAGATCAGACTCTGGAAACCTCAAACACGTATTTACTGCTCTGCATCGCATTCATAGGCCTTCATTAACATTATCCGGCTCCGCTTTGATCTGGCCTGAACAAAACAGGTCCCACGTTTACTGTTTATGGGCTGGCATTTGCTTGGTGGTTCTGATAATGTATTTGGCAACCAGCCACAGCAGCATGGGTGGAAAAGAAGCTCACTCCCAACGCTGGAAATACTCGATTCACCTCAGCCGGGCCTCGCCCTGCAATTTCGGGGTATGGAACTGACTCGTCGTTTCCTGCCTCTTCGATTCCTGACATTTTTTATTTTATTTTGCTGTTCTGCTCCTTCCTGTCTATAAATTTTCACGCGTTCGTCTCCGCCAGTTAGCAATTTGCTGAGATTTTGCAGGTGTCGCAGCCCCTCCCCTGCAACACGCAGGAGCCAAATTGATGGTTTTGACACGTGACACGGCAACTGACATTGATGCACCATCACGTTTTATGCCTTGTCATGTGGAAAAATCGTCTGTTTTCATGGATTAACACGCCGAAATTAAGGTGACACTCGATTAAATCTGCCGTCAGTCAAACTCGGCGGCAGCGCTTCGGTGCCACATGTTCTTCACGCGATGAGTCAACCGCTTTTCTGCAAAATTCACCACAGCTTCCATCTATACAATCTAAATGTGAGTAACGAGTTTTGATCTGGCGTGCAACAAAACCGGACATGATGTGTTTGCGCAGGGCTC
Source organism: Mullus surmuletus (assembly GCA_903171835.1). Lineage (NCBI taxonomy): Eukaryota > Metazoa > Chordata > Actinopteri > Syngnathiformes > Mullidae > Mullus > Mullus surmuletus. The sequence goes on from CAESWR010000294.1 coordinate 406,724, forward strand.
TCAGAATAGAACGGCAGAGGAGCTGAGAGGTGGTGGGGAGGAGGGGCGCTTGAGTCATCGATCACAGTGCTAATGTAAGGAGTCACGCTTCCTTAGGCTCCACGTCCAACACCGGAGGAGACACCGGGGCCGAGGAGAAAACAGCAATCCTCGGATGTCGTCATACTTCGCAGAGGGGTGGCGGTTATTTATAGCTCCAAGTGTAGAAGAATCACTATTTGTCATAACAGTGACATTTCTAAAGACCGTGCATGCGAGGGTGTCTTGGGGGTGGATGGCGAAGGATGGACGTGATGGTGTTGTGTGGGACATTTAATAATAAACTGCTGATCCAATTTGCCGTTTGAACCAGTAAATTCCTTTGAAATTCTTGAAACCCAGCCAAAACAACTTTGCTCAAATATGTGAAAATGAGACTTTATTGTTCCTTGGCTCCTTTATCAGTAGCGCAGGATGTGCTGGGAGACTGCGGAAAAAATGTGTGTGGGCGGACGAGATTTCTAACCATTGTTGTGGTGGTTCTCACTTCCTGCTGGCACGGATCAATAAAGTTCAGACGACTTAATCCGCTGTCATTTAACAAGTGAAGAGCCGTTGCTGTTGAAAAGTGACAGGAATGTTTTTACCCCGGAGCTCTCACCGCCTGTCTGCCTCTGCTATCCCAGTGTGGTTGTCACTGGCATACTTTCCCTGATCATAAAAACAGCCCACCCACTGACCCCCACACCTCCCGTGGCTCATTTTAAAAAGATTCCACAGTCGGCTGTTGACTGTGGCTCCACGTAGGAAAACCAGACCCCGCCCTTCTGTTATGTTTGCCATCTGATCTACAATACGAGCTGATATATGTGAGTGTGAGTGTGAAGATGGAGAAAAGACACTCACCGGTTGAGGAAGTCACTGCTAGAGTGCCAGTCTGGTCCCTGTGATACATAGAGATTCACGCATTAAGGCATGTTGGTCTGAGAAAACTGAGATCTGGGTTCTATTGACCTCAGGGCTCAACTGGAAATGACTTTTATATCTGAATAGTAAAAACCTAAATATTTTCTCTCAATCTTTATGATTAAAAACCAAAAAAAAGTCATTCCACGTGCAAAAATGTACCGATGATTCAACATATCATTGCCTTGTAACTGTTTGTGATGTGTGCAAGCATGACTTGTTAGTGGTTAGTAGACGTAGCAGTGGGTTAAACGGAGTACAGGTAGTATTTAGGCAAACCTCTGGGTTTAGAGAGTGCAAATTAGCGAGGGCCGCAGGAGACTATAGCTTGGCAAGTGCAGAGCAGAGCGAGGCGGAGTGAGGAAGAGGCGGAGTAGAGATCAGAAAAAGAGGCTCCTCGATCATGCACAACGAGCGGAAGTGAGGGGAACAGAGAGTGGCGGGTCGTCCTGGACAGCAGCCAGATCTTCAGCTCTATGATGAAAGGTGATGATCCCTCCCAGGCAAACACTTATTTCAATCAATACGAGAGGTGGAAGCTGTCAGGCAAAGTAATCCTAACCTCACCTTTAAAATGTTCAAAAGACAACATATGTGCAGAAATAAGATCCCTGTGATGGAAAACCTGCTCCGACCATCTGGTCCCACCCTCCCAGTTGGAATTTAAAGATCATTGAAAGAGGGAAGTACTTTCATAAACATCTGAGACGGGGGAAAAGGTAACTTGACATTAGCTATCCGATTGCAACACATGCTTAAGAAACAGAAACAGGGTTCAGCTTAAAGGTCAAACAAGCAGCAAGAAGAAGCATTTTGAGCCACTGGATGAATATAGAAAAAGGGAAGAATTACACAATACTTCAACACCTAATGATAAAATAAAGACAATACGAAAGGTGACTGAAATGTACTGCAATTTTAATAAATGCTATTCCAAACATACAAAAGGCAGATAAAGCAACAATAGACACTTCTTCCCTGTACGTTTTTTTTTCTTTTTCTTTTTTAAATAATACTGTCATTCTGTCTCTTGTGATCTGTGGTCTTTGATGAGCAAACAGCAGGCCAGCAGACCCACGCAAGCTCAAAGATTGGTTCAAAACACTGGCTTTAAAAGACCAGTTATTACTGTCAACCAGCTGTATGTATAGGCCCTTTAGGTGGGTGATTGCAGAGTAAACTTAAACACAGGATATCAACGTTTCCGCTGTTCTAAATAGTGTGCATAGCATTAAAACTAGCACAAATATTTGCCCGTGATCAGGCTAAAACATCCTTTCATTTACCAATGCAGCGATGTCAACTAACGTGACAATAAAAGTCTTCCTGGAGTATATGCATAGTTTACAAGAGGCAACCATTGGCAGAAAACATATCTAACTGATCACAAAGTGTCGTTCTAAAAAGAAAAAACAACAGAAAACAGCACAGTTCCATCAACAAAATACGCTGCATGATTCACTTATTATTATTTTTTTTATAAGTTATTTATGCAAATAAAAGCAAAATAAGCATGTAACTGTAGTGATACCAAGCACGTTTCCCGTAAAATTGAGGGTCCGAAATATTAAATAATAGTACCAGAAAGCATCACAACTGAATTATGACATAACTTGATATATACAGAGTCCATACAAGGCCAACGTGTCCTAAACCTGAACAAACTGTATCCTCTTGAGGTCGAGACGAGACTTGTAGCCAGAGACGGGCAGGGTTGTGGGCAGTGTTAAAGGGGTGATGATGTAATGTAGTAAGTACTACAAAAGCGAGTTTGGTTGAGGAGTAGTAGTTGGTAGTAGCGGGAACACCAGGGAAGTATGGAGGTTTGGCAAGAGAGTAGTGTGAGAAAGCCAAAAAGCTGCCAATTAAACAGCTGGACGTTAAAAATCAAAAAAAGGCACTGAGGAAGGACACAAGACAGGAACAGGAAGCCCCGGACAGGAAGCGCATCATCAGTGAGTCAATAGTTTAAGCCGCGTGATCCAACTGACCAGTAGTGAACGTTCAGCCGTCGTGCGCTTGGAGACGGGGGCTACAGGGGCCTTTTTGATGTCCTCCTGGTAGGGGATGGTGGCGCTGTTGTGCAGGTCCGAGTTGGAGTAGTAGCGGCTGCCCCGGATGTGGTCCACTCTGACGAGGTGCCGCTCCCCCGCGGGCCTGTAGGGCGGCGACACAGAGGGGACCTCCTCGGCTATGGTGGGGATCCTCTCGTTGCTGAGGTATCTGTACAGAAGATCCTCACCTAAGAGAACGGGGAACGACGAGTCAGTGACAGCACATCTGCATGTTGAGCTTGCAGGAGAGCGATTCAGATTCAGAAGAGCGGCAGAAGAGCGGCACGTAACACAAGTAAAAGAAGTGAAGGTAATAAATAAGTTAGTGAGAGGGGGCGAGGGCAGGAGGGAGGAGTAGATTTATTTTTATTATCGGAGGTGGGCCTACCAACAGCTATTTACGTTATTTGATTCTATTTTTATCTTTATCTTTTTATCTCTTATCTATTTCTATTTTAATGCGTGACTGGCTCTGTGTGAGCAGCTGACCACATCTGAATTTGAATATACATATATATATATATTCACACAAAAAAGTATACTTTCATCGATTGTTGCAAAAGCCGAATAGATGGATATAATTGCAGAATACACAGGCATGCACCGGTGTTATTGTGATGATTTTAAACTTTTTACGGATCTCACCTCTGTACAACCCAAAGAGGAGTGAGGTTATACCATTAAAATCAAAGCTTGTTGTACCTTTTCTACCCTGTGTCCAGGGTTTTGCGTAGGGATCAATCACTCCGATACAGGTATCTGCTGGCATGGACAGGGGTCGTGGCTTGCCTGAAAGCGGGTGTTATCATGATGAATTCTGTCATTTTCAAAGTCTATCGGTGGAATATTTATGAAACGGGCACTGACCTCGAGAGGCTCTGTGCTCCCTCATTCTTGGCTGAATCACGTTGGCCTCGATGGGACAGCCGACGCTCAGCTTGTCGTAATCTCCGATGGTGCAGTGCCTCCTGCTCTCCTGGTCCAGGAAGGAGTTGGGCGACTCGGAGCCCTTTGGTTTTTTACTAAAGCTGGAGAAGGAGTCTGTTCTCGCCTCTCTGCGGGGGAGAAAAAACACGAAATGTTTCAGCACGACACGCCGATCCACGCAGAAGCGTGCGCAGGAGAAAGCGGTGGTGAAGCCCTCAAGCATTTACTGAGCGTGAACGTGGCCACGCTGTATCACCTCCCGGGGGTCGGAAGATAAAACAGTTGCATCAGGATGGTGGTGGGACTTGTGGGAGCGGGAGTGGGTTAGGAACGAGCAGGACAGGATGTGCAGTGGGAGAGGACGGAGGTGAATAACCAGAGTGAGAAGCAGACTCAAAGAAAAGAAATGCGAGGGGAGGGATGGAGTTGGCCTCTATCTTTCAGTTTAACACCAACTTTAATAACTTAAGGATAATAAAATAGACAGATTCATCATCTCACCGTGGGGTGTAGGGCATCTGTGGGGGAGGGGGGATGTAAAAGTCCAGGATCGGTGGTTTCTCCTTTTTGGTTGATCCGTTAGCGGAGCCGCAGGGGGACTGCGCTCTGATCAGAGAGGAGTTGTTCTGAGGAAACACGGCACAATTAATCCGTCAATACCTTCTGCTTCATGTGCATGATTTAATCAATGATAACTCTTAATTACTCTTCTGACAAATGAGGTCATTGCTTGCAGTTTCTTCTCACAGATTGCTTCCCCCCCAAAATCACCAAATTACAACCAAGTATGACTGCCTGGCCAACGGGAGGAGTTCCCCAGATGTGGTGAGATTTTTAAGTGCTTGTGTGTCTCTGAGCGTAGACCTTCTTGTTTGAGGTATGGAAAGAACTGTAAGTGAGGTCCAAAATAGTCGCGGAGACATGTACTTAAAACTGTACTCATTTACCACAGTTATGTTTCCCAACACTCAACAACATTGTGCCCTTGACTCGCGCTCGCTGCCATTCTCATCAGACCAAAATGATACGTCTGATAACGCGGCGTACAAGATGTGATATATTAATGACAAACTAAACATCTGATCCGGGAGCTCATGAATCATTCTTTCTTTCCGTCTCTGAATAGCTCTCTTCCATACAAATTATATAGTATTATGAAGCCAATGTCATTCACTCCTGAATCGGGGATGCGAGATCAGATTGTGTCTGTGTTTTGCCTCGGGGAGCTTTATTATCGCGGATAAACTGAGATGGCTAACTCTGATACCGGCGCCCCTGCTTGTTAAAACAAGACACCGTTGGACATGTTGACATTATGTCACCTCTGTGTTGAGAGATTCTTTGTTGTTTTGAGAGACGCTCTCTTAGCTGATATCATCTCATCTCGCCTCCACTGCCTTCAAAACAGGATCTGCGATCATCAAACAATGCCGGGGCTTGAATTGTCGTGTTTACAACAGACTCATTGTCTGTTGAACGAGACTGGTTGCAATAACCTGATGTTCTTGATATTAATCAATTACATCCTCATGGCTCTGATATGTGAGCCGTTTTTCTCTTGTGGACCCTAAGAACGTGAAATACATTTTGACAGCTCTATCTGTCCATTTGCCATTAATTTCTACTAAACTAAATACAACAGACTGAGAGCTTCCTCTTCTGGGCTGAGCAACATCATAGTAAAGTTTCTTCAAATGACGAGCGTGAAGACAAACACTCGACTCCGCTGGCGGCGCTCTCAGGGTGGCTCAGTGACACTTGTCTGAACTTGTTGTTTTGGAACCAACTCCCTTAAAAGCTCATAATTTGCTGACAATGACTAGAAGCACAAGCTTTTGTAAAGGATGAAAGAAGGAAGAGAGTGTGTGTGTGTGTATGTATGTATTTACCTGAGGTACCGGGGGCTTCCAGCGCATGTTCTTGAGTGGGGCGGGGGTGAATCCTGTTGTGCCTGTAGGCCTCTTCTTCAGGAGTAGAGCCACGCCTTTGGGGTCCTCCCGTAGTTTGACAACAAGGTTTTTCAGTTGCCAGCCCACCTGATTTACAGATCATGAACATACAAACCCTGTTAACATCCCTTTGCAGCATACTTTGAGCCCCCGTAAAATACAAAGAAACACAATATCGCTCTCACCACTGTCTGTTGGTTGACCTGGATCACCTCATCGCCAGCGTGGATCTTCCTGGTCAGGTCTGCGGGCGACTAAAGAACAACCACACACAAGAAAAGGTCAGAGTTTGAAACTTGATAACGCACAACATGAGGCACCAGTATGCTCTGACCAAAGAGCCTCATGACCAGCATTTCCGACTCTTCTGTGTTGTGGTTCCCGCTTAGAAGAATCATTATATGTATGTATCAGTTACTTTGCTAACATTTATAGCTGCTTTACAATGACGCTCTTCCCTGATTTCAAGAGTACAAGGAATAAAACTGGAAAACAATTAGAAAAAAAACATATCGTGAGAAAAACAAACGCATGCACGTTCGAATATCGGTTATTTCTCGTCACACAAATGTCAAACTGGATTAACTCGTCGTGATTGGTGATGATTCAGGCTCTGATTCACAATCAAGGACCGGAGGCGTAAAGATATGATCGTGACAGTGATGCTGGTGCATTAGTCACAGACTTGTTGTCTTGTTTTTGCAAAAAGGTAGGACTTGAGGAGGCTGTTTGTGATACGTAACGATTGCGGGGTGTGAAGAAACAAACTATTCCCAGTGCAAAACTCCCTCAAATACTGGAACTTTGCGTGCCCTGAGTACTGGAGGAGGACGATGAGTGTTAAACATGACTTTAAACGATATCAGAGTGGAAACTGCATTAACGAAAGAATGTATCAAAGGAAGACTTGACTTTTCTGTATAAGAATCCACATATCTTCCACTTTTTTACAATAGAACAGACAAAAATATATAAAGAGGAGCAGATGGATGTGAAACTAATTGCTGAGTGTTCTGTCTACTCACATGCTCTGTGGTTCCAGTGATGACGTGCAGCCCGTCGTAGGTGGACTTGATGTACATGCCCTGCGGACAGAACACAACAAATCTTTACTTCTGGTTTCTCAAGGGAGACAAGATTCCCAAAGGCCAAAAAAACAGTATGACAGATGTGAGGGTCACATTTTGACACACATTGCAAGCATTCCCCGGTCAGCAAACTCAAGACCGCGTCACTAAGTTTAGAGCGAGAAGGCAGAAAAAATATAAATCTCCCAGCATTCCTTACCAGACCCTCGCCCGGTTTGATATTGTTCAGCTGGACCTCCTCCAAGCAGGCGGACTGGCTCATCAGGGGGTCAGAGGTGGTTCTCACGGTCTGATCACAGATGCTGTTCAAAATCTTTGACTGCAAATGGGAAGAGATTAAACATGATGAGTAAAATGAGAAGCGCCAGACAATCTCAGACACTCTCCCTCTGTCATAATACACCCAAGAGTTGTAAAGGTGTCAGTAACAACCACTTTGTTTTACAGGGGAGAACAAAGCTGGCTGCCCTGCTACGCTGTCATTCATCACCAACTTATGTGCCTCTGTACACACTCCTCCTTAGGCCTAATGGGACTATTTGTATGCCGTTAACTGAATGCACACACTGCCTCGCTGGTTTTTTGGGACAAAACGTCCCATTTATCATCATTACGTGAGTCTTTTCTGTGACGGCTCTCCTCCGGCACATGCATTCTATTTTGAAAACGCAGCGCTAAATTTGTATGGACAGAGGAACCCGTAGAGAAAAGGAAAATCGGAGGAAATAAGATGTGGCCGACAAGGAGGACACAGAAAAGGTGAGGGGGAAAAAAAGAAGAAAGAAACAATGTAAGGGACCGAGAGACTGGGCTTTAATGGGGACTTTGCTTGGGTTGTCGGAGAGAAAGACGGAGTGCCAGAGGAAGCCCGGTGTTAGCCCCCGGAGTCTGGAGAGTGTCAGCAACAGGAAGCATTGATTGATGGCCAGGGCGTATTACAGCCGCCTCCTCCGCTGGCAATCCTATAGACCGGCCTCCATTCACCCAGAAAACTGACCTTGCCGCTGAGAGCATGTCACACAATCTCAAAGTAAAGAGACATTTAGCCAAACGATCACACAGGCCATTTCCCCCTATACGCCGCCGTCTGGGTCTCATTTAGTTTACATCATCGGAGAGAGACAGAGAGAGGAGAGATACAGCATACTTACAACTTCGAGGATCTTCTCCTCCATCTCATAAACACTGCAGTCCTGTCACACAGAAGAGAAGCGATGACAGATTAGACTTTTGAGCAGTAAACAACAGGGCAGAGGAAGAGGTTATTCAATGGCTGGAGAGAGGAGGAAAAAGTATAGGGGTTGGGTAAATACGATATAATCAGCACTCCAGATATAGATGCTGAGAAAAATGGAGAACTGCCACAAATAAACAGCTTTAGGATTGAAATTACCTCTCTGCCTGAATTCAGGGAAGGGTGTAATTGTACGAGTCCCTGTGTGGTTGTGCTGACTATATTGGAAGCTAAATAGCACTTGCTTCCTCACATAGTAACAATGTGTAGATGGTATGCAGGAGGTGGGGGGGGTGCAATCGGGTGAAACTTGTCGTGATGTTCGGAAACGTTACCTTCAGTAACCCTTAAGGGTTCCTGGGGACGTTTTTTGCCCAGACATTTTTTTTTTACCATTTAGAGGGTCAAAATTGATAAAAAATATTGGATATTTGATATGTGTCTTTCTGGCTGAAGCCGATTAACAAGACTGACTAATTTACAGTTGGCAAAAATATTAACATATGATATTCTTACAGCAGTCTTTTAGAAGGAGACGCTTTTTGTCCTCAGGAACTAATAAGAGAGTTTGCTTTTAAAATCTTTCACTGCAGATAAAATGAGAACGGCTCAAATTCAATGTTGCTGCTAATCATTGACCCATCTGAGGCTCTAATAAAAATAGCAATCAAGTCATCCTTAAATTGCATTTTATGGAAATGATTTGAGTTTCTG
>CAESWR010000294.1:419883-434913 GCA_903171835.1 Mullus surmuletus
AAGGGCTGAATTATCTGCAGATCTCCTTTCCAAAACTAAAGACCGATGTGATTTGATGGGTAAAAACGCTGAAAAAACAAAAAACCAAAACAAAAAAACATTGATTCTCTGATGCTGTTTTGTTTTTGTTGTGAACGCGGGATGTCCTGGAGGGGCTGCGAGCTGAGCAGATGCTAAGATTTGTTCAACATGACTCTCTAATCACTAAAATGCCTAAAATGTGAATAAATGAAAATGTGACTTATACATTTAACTTTAGTTGTCCCATAAAAATGAACTCTCAACATCATAAATACCGTTTTTATTATTATGACCTCACTATACTGCCATTTGACAAGCCTGCCAAAAAAACAGAAGCTTAATTTCAGCCAGCTAACACTTAATCCTGGCAACCTGCTTAGTGTGCTCTGCTTTTTATGGTGTAATGTGTTTTGGAGCAGGTCAGCAGGAGAGCAGGGAGGAGCTGCCAGCTCCTGCTCCATCCTGCTCAGATTCTACTCCTGTAGGCTATATCGGAGTAGGCATCCGATGGGGTGATTTATTTCGTTCAACTCAAGAGACCCTCTCCGACTATCTGCCCCGATTCCAAGCTCTTACCTGTCGAGCCACGCCAGCAGGCTCTTCGCGGCACCAATCAGCTCCACCACAGACGTCAGAAAGTCGTTGGGCGGCTTGCGCGAGGTGCCGCCGTCATACACGGGGCTTTTCCTGCGATCCGACGTGGCCACGTGCAGACTGTTGGTGGCAGCTCTCATCCTCGCCACCAGATTCTTCAGGTTGTCTGTCTCCACGCCGTAATTCTGAAACGGTAAATCACCACGCAATTTACGACAAACACGCGTTGAAAGTACACTTGTGGGCAAAGCAGAGCGTGTTCGACATGTCTTTTTATAGGGCTATAAGACCCTGTTTCTTAAGTCAATGATTTACTTGCTTGTGTGTTTTGAGTATCACAGAGGAGCTGAGGACAAATGAGGAACCCCCAGCCATGAAGAATAGATCTGGGAGGTCCCTGCTCTTACCACACTGTGTACCATTGTTGTCAAGAAAACATGTTGTTTCCTGTACAGTCAGTGCTAGAATAATTTGTCTGAGAGATATCATTTAAAGGCGGCTGCCTATCAGGGCAACTCGGGCGTGAAATTCCCCCTCCGGTCTGCAGGTTTGTAGTCGGCCCTGGACGGCGTTCGGCGAGCGTGTGCGTGCGCCGTCACCTGATTCCTCTCAAGCGGAGCAAAGTTTGCATTCTTGAGCCTGGCTTGTTTCCTGCCGTTGCATTCCTCTAATTTATAGCTGATTCACGTGAACAAAGAGCCCGGCGTTATTTTTATGGGTCACTAAGTACAGTGCAAACCTGGCGTGCGCCTGTTTCTCTCGCAGTGTATCTTAATTGAATGAACGAGTTGGGAATGAAATTGTTGCTTGAAGGTAAGCGGGAGAAGGAGTATCCCTGGCTCCTGCCCGAGTATATATCAGCTTACAGGGTGTTGCATCACTGCCAGCAATGCCGCCACTCGGTGTGATGTGCCAGAAGCTAAATATGCCTCGCAATAAGGAAAACTGCACGTGTTTGGCAAACAACGGCGGAGATCTGCGAGTGGTTAGTGTCCACTTATTATTCCACTGCCTCCTTCCAACATGATGCTAAAAACATACAAATCATCTCGCTCGTTTCAGTCCCCAAGGGTTCTCTGGAATAGATGGTGTGGTAAAAAAACGGTAGCTGGAGGAGGCACTGCGTGGTACACTTGCATCTGCAGCCACGACGCATCAATCAGCTGATCAAAAGGAGATTAATCACCGCGGTCTTTTATGGACTGGCCTCGAACACGGCAAATATTCTGTGGCCCCGGCTTCTCCAATGTAAATACAAGACGGGGAAGTTAATATTTTAAGACTCGAGACAGTCAAGTCACTCGCAAAATGAGTTAAGAGTTCATGTAGAACTCCCGCACGTAGCCGGCGCGAGTATTTCCAGATCAAACATCTCTGCTGGCTTTTTCATTAAGAGGCTAATCACACAGTCGCAGCAGCTCGGACTGCTCCACAGATGTCCACCCAGCCTTTGTCCCACGCTGCCAACAGAGCTAAAACACATATCCGAGCAAAAACCTGTGCTTCCAATCAAATCCGAGCTCTCGTTCTCACAGCATCAATTCAAGCCAAAATCACTTTCGGTGTCTTTTTATAGGTGCTCGGTTAAGCTAGAATCAAGACGTCCAGAGCGCTTTTCTTGTGCGTGTGTGTGATCTAGTGGGGCTCTGTGAGGGGAATATATACTGATATAAGTGTCCTCGGGTGAGATGGGGGAATGGTTATCACAACACAGCACTTCCTGCCCTCGCCACAGGCATTAGACAGACTCTGCTCGACTGTAAAAGATACAAACACCCTGGCGAGAAAGTGTATGCGTTTTGCATGTATAAGCTGCAACGTGCCACTGAAGGGCAAGAGTTATACATCATAAACTGGGAAAGATTTACCCCCTAGGATATAGTAAAATACATTTACGGCACTTAGGAGGCTCATACGACCAGAAGATCTGTCGTATGCTATAGGTCCGATGGCTGCTCCGTGTGCATGTGTGTGTGTGAGAATCACAGGGTGGTGGTCTTTGATAGGGTCACTAGGGGTGGAGAGGACGAATGAGGAGGTGTAGAGTTTCTGCACTGACTCTGCAAAAGGCATTGCGCCTCAAAGACGTCCGGTGAAATTAAATGAAATGTTCTTTCTTTGTCCCTGGACGGCAGTTTGCTCTGATGGCTTTTGGATGGAGGGAGCGTGTTCGGCCATCAGTCACTGTGATTTACGCCGGCTAACCGCTCAGGTCCTCCATGTATCAGGAAGGTACGGTGATAAGGTGAACTCTCACGCATGCAAGACCATATAAGATTCAGCAGACAGTGTCACCAGAGACAACTGTGGCTGCCTCAACAGGAAGTGCGTGGGGGGGGATGGTGGGGGGCAAAGTGTGTCTCAAAGTGTGGGGGGGTTATGGGTGCTGGTGGCCTGTGTTGCTATCGGTAGCAGTGACCTTGGCTTGGTGAAAGCTAACTGAATCAGGGCCCCCGCTTCCTCCCATGGGGCCTGTGGAAGGCTGAGGCCTCGCTCTTAATAAGGAAACCCCTAACGGACAAAAAAGCATTTAACCGCACCGCATCAATCAAAGGTGAGGGGTTACTCAGAGTCCAGCATCCGCCGAGGAAAATTCCAAAGAGGGGACGGGAGAGCAAACGTGCAATTTGCCAAATACGTCTTCACCTAATTCAAGCACCCAATGTGCACGCGCACACACACACGCCACAGCCCCTACATAAGTGCAAAAGGTTCTCAACCACAGTCTGGGCCTGATTATCGAGATAGTAAAAGAGGTTCACAGGATGTGCAGAACCATATGGTGCATAAAGAATGATGGGTAAATCTATAAAAAAAAGAAATCTTGTAATCCCTCCGAGCGTTTCCATGTGTCCGTTTTCAATGGAGAACAGGTAGACAGGATGAGGAGAGATAACAGGTAATCTATAGACAAGGCTTTATTCGCAGTCTCATCCTGAAATATGAGCCTATTCTAGTGCAGGACGCTCCCTGGGATATACGTATATAAAGAGGACGCTCACTATCTGATTTGTTTTTCAAGACACAATGGACAAAGGTGGCGCCTGTGTGACTATAAAAAGGGGGAAAGTTAATTGCTGAATCAAGTTTTATGCTATTTAAATGATCCAGAGCAATGCTTTATTTAAAGGTTATCCATAGGTCTAATTTAGTGCAGCACACTAAAGAAATAATGAGGAATGAGCAGAGTGGTGAGTTCATTTGTAAACTCACACTAAGGGTTCCTACATGATTCTAAAAAACACAGCATGCCGGATCATTAAAATGCGCTGCATTATATCGATTTGAACAACAGCTTCGCCCTCAGCTTGGATCCAAGACCTGACTTTGCTTTGCACTGCACGCCCAAAACAATTAATGTAAAGAATTTTAAGGGAGCAGTAAGGGAGAACTGCTGACACTGATCAAAACACAGGGACCACAATCTGAGACTTTTATGGCACAGGAAGTGATAAAACTCCAAATCGATCCCATCTGCTGCTTCAAAAAAAAAAAAAAAAACCTGGTTCTCCTTCAGCTGGGGCATGGACAGTTTTCATCGCTCTTTTCATGCTTGCTGGCTGCTTAAAGGCGGAGGCATTTTTCATTGGCGGCTCTTCTGGGAGCCACGATGATGGACAGTGGGTCAGCCGGTGCTCTCCCACAGTGACTAATAAGAGCCAAACGGGGATCTTGGTTCTTTAATTGAACCAAGAGCGATGGCTCAGGTGAGTGAAAGGCTACGGCAGTAGGAATATAACAGATGGCCTGCATAATATTTCTGAGATTTTTTTTTTGCAGTGACGCAGAAGAGAAATATAGCTAAAGCATGTGTGTGTGATTTTTCTTATATGTATGGATGGAACCTTTACAAAGAGCTCTTAAGTAATATATCACACTGATTAAACTGTTTCTATTCGATGACTGCTGTTAACTTCCTCTAATTATCTCCCACAGTTTCAGATAGCCAATCCAAGCGCAGGGCCCCCTGTGACCCGGTCTCGCCTCCTCCTTCTATCTGAGCGACACTGTTGTTCCCTAATGTCCCCGGGCTGCTTCATGTGTTGTGGTGCCTCCACACCCTGCTGGGCTGGGAAATTATGAGCCTTTCTGCATCACTGGTTCCTTTAGCTGCCGGACCAGAAACTACAGCCTGAGGTTTTAGAGAAAACAGAGCTTGAGACAAGAGAGGGGGGGGGGTGACCAAAAGAGACTAAAAGAGGCTTTGTTACAAGTATTTCCTACAGTTACAAAAGCACGACAATGGAGTCTTTTACTCATATGAGAAACTCTACTTTCGGCGGCACAGATCGACACTGACCAGAGCGCAGAGTAGATCGACGGCCTCCAGCACCAGCTCCTGGTGGCCGATCCTGGCCACGCCGAGCTCCTCCAGGTCTTGATGCGTGATCTTCAGTAGCTGCTCGCCGCTGATCTTCTCCCGCTCCACGTTGCTCACGTACTGCTGCAGGCTGTCGTCCAAACCTACGTGCACACAAGGGAGGAGGCAGCGCATATTAGACGACATTATGGGAAAGCAATCAGAGCAAACATCGCTGCAAAAGATTTATCTGAACGGTGCCACAGTGCTGAATTGCTGTATATCAGTTGTAATGGCATGTGCCCCAATGCTATGAGTGTGTGTGTGTGTGTGTGTGTGTGTGCAGACACAGCAGATAAGGAACAGGTGGGACGGCTATCTGTGCTAGATAAACACACTATAACGGTTGTGGCCTCCATGTCTGTTGGCGGTTAAACAATGCACTGCTATATTTGAGTCTCTGTGTGTGTGCATCTGGGTGTGGACTGGCTGGAATAAATGCCAATTGTCAGTGTCAGGGGTTTGCTGCTATTTGGAGCTCCAGTAACAAATGACGGTTACACTCCCGACAACTTAGCAAACAGTTACAAGGAAGTAACTCAATATACTGTCCGCTGGAGTTTACTGCAGGAGGCCCCGTGCGATATCGGCGGCGGATGAGTTATAGACGCGCCCGCAAACTCCCCGCGCACGCAAACGGGTCCCGCAGCGAGTGTGTGCGTGTGTTAAAAGCAACCGCCATCTTTCTTCCCATCAAAGGGCGCACAGAGAGGTGGCAGCTGCAGATGCATGGCCCTGTGCCCTGCTTTGCTGAAAGACCTGTCAGCTGCGCGACACCCCAAGCTGACTCTAACCCAACCACACACACACACACTCGCACGTATAATATTCTTCAGCGTGAGCCAGGATTTTGCAGGCCTATTTTTGGTGCGAGTCGCAGAAAGATTCACTTTTGCGCGTGGAACTTTAACGGCGTCCTTATGAAATGTAGAGCACGCTGCGACGGCCTGTTGGGTGTGTTCTGTGGTCGCTGAGCCATTTTTGTTAATGACACCTCGTATCTACGTGCCTCCGTGACACTCGGTCTGTGCATTTGCTGGCGAGAGAAGGAGATACGATATGCATGTGTGTGTATGTGTGCCTTTACCTCATAGTAGTGAAATGCTGAGATTAGATTGCACATATCAGAGTACCAGTTATGGGAAAATGAACCTAGCAATCAGTGCACTATATCAGATGATAACAATGCTGATATGAAATTATTATCCAATTTATTTTCAAACTCAATCTCCAATCCAATATAATTGAGACTTCCTTTGCTGATAAAAAGCACAGGGACACAAATAAAAGCTGAGAAGTTAGCATTCAAGGCTGGCCCCCGACTCGGATGCACATGGATGCAGCTGCCTCACCGCAGACACTGGCCCGGCTTTTATCAGATATTTTTGGTGGTGAAGCAGGCTAGAATATTCCACAGGCTGAACAGACAGTGCAAACAAACAGCTCGAGAGCAGGAGACACGTTACACACTTTTATGAATCTCTCGCTCACTGCCCCACATTTATTGTGCAAACACAATTACGCTACACGTGAGCACACACCGCATTGTGCAGTGCTAATACACCCTTCGAGGCCATTAAAATTCCATAACGGCATCAAAGTTCACTTCCATTCTTGAGAAAATGTGAGCGCTCAAATAGTTTCCACCGAATCAAAGGGAAAATCCATCACGACTTGTTAACCATTAGTCTCCACACAAGTCAAATCCAGTTAGGCTTATTAGATGTTTCTCATTCCTCGGCATGTTAATTCTTAAGCAAGACCTTGGAGAATTTGAGGCTTAACCCCTGACTGGCCAGCGTTCTGCAACACCTCGCATAGCACCAAGGGCCAGTCTGAGCCTGCAGCAAGACAAAGCCAAAAAACACTGAGACGCTCACTTGCACTTTAGTGATAAAAGAAAACAAAACAACAGATGCAAGTGATTTTAAAAGGGCATTTCCTGCAGGATAGTTGAAAATCTCTTCACCATCAGAGGAAGAAAGAGCATCAGGGGGAAAAAATCACGGCTCAACTTGCAACGAGAAAGCTCTGGCCTGCATTGTCTCGCGTCTTTTTTTAGCCCAAACCGCACCGAGACCAACCAGACAGACTACACATGGGAAAACAATCTAGAGAGAAACATGACTGGAGTGAATCTGCACCAGCTAATCATGAATGAAGGGTTTATCCTCTTCTTTTGCATCCCCCTCCCCCACACATTCATTCATTCATTCATTCATTACAAAGTTGTTCTACCCATGTGCTCTCCTTGACTTTGGAGCTCAGACGTGTGAGAGCTCAGATATTCCAGGTCACTTGCGGGTCCAAACTGATCTGCATCGGCTTTGAGTTGGGACAATCCCGAGTGTTATTGCGCACGTCAGAGAAAGAGACCTCCCGTTTCGAGAGCACCGTGAAGGACAGAGAACTGGGGCAAATGTGAGCTACGGCAAAAACACTTTACAATCCTCCTGAATTCATGGGAAGAAACGCACTGCGGCCGTCCATCCCTCTCCTCTCAAGCATTGACACCTTCTGAATGAAGGAGGGATGTCCTTACAGCGGGACGTATAAAACATTTATTTGGCCGCGATCAATGGCTGTGAGGGGGTGTGTGTGTGCGCGACTATCAATTTTCATTAAGGGTAGAGACACCCCCGTAAAGGAGATAGAGTGTCACATTATTGTGAATTGAGTGAAGAGGGGGGGCGGGGAGGCAGCAGCAAGGAGGACTGTGTGAAAGCTTTTCAAAAGCTGTGCAGGATGAAACGCTTTGGAGGAGTTTTTATGGCCTCTGTGAACCACTTGGCAAATGTTCCCAAACCAAAGCGAGTGGGTGTAACTGTATAGCAGAGGAAGGCGGGCGCGCACACACGCGCACACACACACAGGACCAATGTCAAATACAACCACACTGCTGATCAACTGGACAGACATTTGGTGCTCCCAAAATTACTTTCTTTTGAACTGACAAAACTCTTAAAGGGTTGGGGGAGGGGTAAATCTCAGCAGTGCAGAAATCTTGAAATGTATTATTTTAGCATGTGAATCTATATTTGGATCATAAAACGTAAAAAAAAAAAAATCCAAGCAGAGATTAATTAAGTGCAGCAATTTACAGAAAAACATGTTTTAAAATCATGGATCTGCATCCAAATCCATTAAATGTTTCATGACTGATGGGAAACGAATGGCAAACTGCGGAGGAGGTGATTGGCAAATGCCGCCTGTGTGTGTGTGTGTCTTTATGTGAGTGTAGCAACTGCTGTTCACTGTGGGGTCCTCTCTTTACCACCCACCGTCTCTCGTTCAGTAAACAGTGATTATGTGCACAACAGGTTATCAATACAACGGTCCAGTGTATGTATGTACACTCGGAGGCATGTTTGCGGACAGCTGGGAAAGCGAGCAGCCCGGAAGTTGCAGTCTGGAGAGCACAAGTGGAAGCAGACCCCGTCGGAGGCCGTAGAGCCCCGTAGTCCACTTAATGGCTGTGTAAGCACACATTTCTGGCAATGTAAACAACAGAACCCTTCCGCTTGCAAATGGCGGAGCTATTCTTGTCATAAATGCAACATTCCCCATCCGCACAAAAACAGTAGATTGGGCTTTAAGTGATTGGGGCTGTGATAGTGCAGGGGCCATTGGGTTTGCATGATTAAAAAGGAGTATCATTATTATTACTATTATTATTAATCAAAAAACACACAGCTAATTGGTTTGTATCTGGCCAATAGAGGGAAATTGTTGTTCATTTTTGGTCAACAAAAGGTCCCAATGTAGCTTTTCGATGCCAACATTTGGTTCTCAGGGGTTCGATTACACTACACTACACTACAAAAAAAAGGCAACTGCCTTCCTCCTCACCTCTCCCATCTTTCAACCCCTCCCTTTGCTCCCACAGGGAGCTCTTGCCATTCTGCAACACACACACATACAAACACACACTAATATCCCCACTGGGGTGGTCAGTGGGAAAGCAACTGGGTGTAGAATGGCTACGCCACTGTAACTCTGCTGTCTTTATTTGTCAACCCGGCCTCTGAACCTGTGGGGAACACTCAGGAATTTGACTCATTGTTCTCCGCTGAGCAGCTCCATTGTGGGAATTCACAGGGCTGCGGCACAATGGTCTCTGGCCGGACCAGGCTGTGCTGTAATTAGAAAGAAAAAGCTCGTCTCGGCAACTGCAAAGCTATCCTCTAATGCATGACTTCACAGCACAACAACAAAGCCCGTACACACACACTGCGCTGGTCCTTCGAATGGGGACTGCGGGGAAAAGGTTACACAATGGCACTCTGCATCCGTGACATGATGCTGCTTTGTCCATGGACAGTTGACATCTTAACCATGAAGATTTCTATTGCAATAGAAAAAAATCACATTTCTTGATCAATAAGCACTGCAAATATAGTTTTTTTGAAAAAGGCTTTGGTAGTTCTTGAAATCCTCCACAGTGCTTTCGATAACATGTAAGCAAGGCAGTATTTTCTGATGAATGTGGCGCTGTGCGACCCATGTTTTAATCTTATCAGTGCTTCCTCAAGTTAAAAAGGAGGGTTTCACTTTATGTTCCCTAATCTTGAACACCGACTACAAAATGGCACTGACATGTCAAGGGTGGGCTTCCAAAGTGAGAAAGAGCAGCTGAGGCAAGTTCCTACACATGCAGACAAAGGGCAACTCTGTCCTGTGATGGACAATGACTGATGAGAGAGGAGAGGAGGAGGAGGGTGGGGGGGTTAAGGTTCACAGGCCCTGTCGTGGTTGAAGAGCATCGGCCACTGTGAGTGGACTCCGTTAATCCACACCTCCAGCGACACACATCCTCATTTACATAGCGGGTTCTTTTTTCAGATTTCCAAGTTTGAGGCGGTGGTGACAAGGAGGGAGAGAGGTTTGTTAATATTGACTGAGGCAGGGGTGAGAGGTGACGTCTGGAGGCGGTGCAGGTCAAAGCAGCGGCAGACAGAAGGTTGTGAGAGCTATTTTGGCTGTCTCATGACCTGATATGCGGTGACTTCTAGTCACAAGCAGATCCCAGGACTGAACAATAACAAGATGAAGCAGGAACGGGGAAACAGTGGAGATAAAACAGCCTGCTGCGGGCGTTATAACACATATGTTTGCAAACCGAGAGCAGCAAATATTTTTTGACTGGATTGAGGGTGTGGAGAGAGAGGGAAAGAAAACAGAAAACCTGGTTGTCTGTGTCACAGAGTTTGTGCCTGAAAACTATTTATTCTTCACTTAGACCTTCTCACAATACAAGATGCAGCCTATAATAAGTTACATCAATGTGGCTAACATAACCCTGGTCACTTACATTACTTGACAATGTTTTTTGAGTGAGCGACACGTGTAGAAATGCCAAATACAAAGCGCCTAAAACCTCCATTCAGCTGTCTGATCGCATTTAATCATTTAATAATTTTCAGTCCATTGAAGGTGCTCGTCTCAGTGCGAACACTTCAACTCGACATTGTGAGCAGCGCAGGTGAAATCCATGACAGTGATGATCACCCTGTCCTGTTTGGCTGGTTAATTAGGTCAACGAGTCAGTGTGCAGGTGCCATAACTACTTCCTTAAGTGTGGCCTGAATAAAGAAATTAAATCATCAACTTACTGTTATGACATGTCGGAACATGTGCTGTTCTACACTATGCCAACACATAAGCTGCTTCCATTGTTGGTGCTTCATGAGTACAGAATTCCTCAGCAGCTTTCCCTTGTTGTATGGGCTTATAATTGGTAGTAAACTAAACAGTGGATTTATAAAGCAGGGGCGAGTATGTGCAGGTAAATGTTGCTTCTCACGTGTCGCGCTGGGATAAGAGACGGGGGTTGCAGCGTTGACCTCTCAAGCCAATGTAAACAGACATCACTCTCCAGCCAGTCAGCCGCCCAGGCCACGCCGCCGCTTGTTGTCGCGAGCATAAACACCCTCCAAAGTAAGCAACAAAGCCCTCAAAAATGCCTCAAACACCCCCTCCCATCCCTCCTCCTTGTCCACTCAGTCCTGCTGCTGCTCCTCCACCCACCGCAATCTTTCGTCTTTCCTGGCCCCGCCGACGTTTATATTGTTGTGGTTCCGCCCGTTGACATGTACAGCCTTGGAGAGTCGCTCCTTGCGTCTTGGAAGTGCACAACACAATGGAAACAGTCACATTTGGAATTCGGGAACGGTCAAATGTTTTCGAAATGCAATCGCAATCTGTGTAAAATTAAAGCGGGACAAGGATACTCGCACTGTGTGGCCTGAGAGCGGCTACCGGCGTTGCGTAACAGACGGCATTGTTTACGTGTCAGTAGGACATCTAAAAAGACTTGCTTTGTCACAACCTGCAAATCATTTTTTGCTTCGACAAAGCTATAATTAAAGACTGTTCTCTGGAAGAAGAAAAAAAGGGGAAGAGGAAGAAAGTTGGAAAACAAATAACAGCGGCGACAGAGAAAAACAAGCTATTTTCCATTTTCTACTTTAAAGGAGGTGGCATTCCCCATCAAATCCAAATCAAAGTCACAACACACACAAACAGGTTGGAGGAGGCAGGGAACTCTGTTTAGTGGTTTCATCCCTTCACATATATGCAGTGGTATAAGCAGGGTGGCCCGTCATACTGATTACAGGCCAATTTACCAGCGCCATAGTGGCCGCCTATGTAAACCACAATAAAGACAAACACGGTTTGGGGGAGGAAGTGTGCCCCACTACTTTAGTGTGCCATGGGAACCACGGTGCGGCACTCGCCCTGGCACCGCATGTGGGCATATTTTCCTTGCAGAGCCTGAACTTTGCATCCATTGTGTTATTATTTTCCATGAGGATGCCTTGCTTGTGAAACAGACTGATGCAGACGGAATAGAGCCTTTCATTAAACTAAAGATAGCTCGGTGTCATCCTTGTGGCTTGTGCGGTCTCTGCCATGGATCCCTGTGAGCCACGCTGGACAAACAAGTGCTAATTGCAATAAATCTCCCCGGGAATCCTCAAACTGGCCGGTCCACGGGCAACTCCTGCTCGCTGTCTGCCTTCTATTATGGCGAAACCCGCCAGGAGCAACTTTGCTGTGACAGCATTAAGTGGCACTGGTGCTCACCCCCTCTGTGACAATGGCGGCTCCCGAAGAGGGCGGGAGCCACAAATAAAAGGTTACTATAGCGACAAGTTTGGGAAACGGGAAGAGCTCCAAGTGAGGGGGGGATGGTGGAGGAAAGGAGGTCTGGGAGAGATGGAGGAGGCTGAGGAGAAGACCGGATTTATAGCTGGCTTGTGTCCAGGTCAGGGGAGGAGGGCAAAGGGATCAAAAAGATTGAGAGCATCGTTAGACGAGTAGGGTCCAACAAAACAGGGAGGCTCATCGAGAATCAGTGAAGAACTGGCTTTCTCTGAAATTCCTGGTTCCCTTATTAAAATACAAAGGAACAAATATAACAAAACAACTTGAATGAATTATGTAAGACATGACAGCCTACAGGCTGTGGGGAGCTGATACTGTTTTCCTTGCGGCGAGGGGTTGGGGGGAGGAGGGTGAGTCACCAACAATGGAAGGTGAGCAGCGGGTGACAGTGCCGCCCACAAGACAGGACAGCGCACCTATGACGCACATACACACTCACACACACCGTTCTACTCTGGTGACATGCTTTGTTGCAAATATGTGGGCCAACGTATTTTACTACATGCTCAAATCCACTGGTATTTTTATTCTACTTATTAAAAATACGCTTGCGCATGTTGTAGTCTCTATGCCACAAAAACACACTCCACCCTTTTGCAGGTGAGGATCATTTGTACTTTTGCCAGCACCTGTTGTGGGTCTACCCTGTGGCCATGACCGATTAAGAAAGGGATTGTCACGTTCATAAAAATGACAAATGTTCTGATGTCTGAGCGCTGTTAAAATAGGGCACCGTAGACAAACACAACAGAGGCAGGTGAGACACTTTTCCCCTGCATGTCTGCACCAGTGGAAACAAAAGACAGGATAGACGGAATCACCCATTATTGTTGTTTTCCACTCCCTATTTGCACAAATTCAAAACCCACAATTTGATCTTTGTCAAATCAATTGAGTTAAGATCAAGGGAGTAAAGATTGTTTTGTCCGAAACCTGCTGGCGTGTTCAACTTCATATTGGGATTAGCCACAATACGACATGGTATTTGCAGTGCTTCAGGGAAAACATTGGCAGCAGCAGACTACAGAGTTCAATAGGTTGCAATGTTTCACAATAAATTCCATTTAGACAAAGCTCTTCGGAGCGAGCTTGTCACGGGCGACCTGTATTCAAAATGATTTACGTGTAAGATGCTTTTGCTGTTGGGAGGCTGAGCAACAAATGGCTGGCTTTCAAAGTGTCCAGTAAAGGGAAAGTACACGGCACATAAAGAGGTCATCCAGAGCAGAGGTACAGTGTGGATACCGTCACTCCTTTGCGCCTGTGAAATTTTCTATGGTATCCTCTGGTGCTTTCCAACTTGAGTCAAATGAAAGTGGAAGATCATCATAGTTTTATCATGAGTAACCTGCTCTTTTATAGACTGTACAGGAATAAAATGGGCGAAAAATAGTACAGGCCTCCCTGCCACCCTTCAGATGTATTTTAGTTACCCGATAGACACACATGTATCCATCCATTTAGGATGTGCTGGTGGCCATCGATGCACCATCAAGGCTGCAAAAAGACCGACCTGTCACAGCTGTCCCATCTCTCAGCGCTTTCTAATGTACAAACAGTCAACAAGACAGTTCTGGCAGACTCAAGGGGATGCCACAGACAAGTAAAAACACGATCAAGAGAATGGAAACCTAAATACAATAGCTTCTGTCACCTAACCCTATAATGGAAATAAACTGAATGGAATGCCATATAATACTGATTAAATTAAAGCCAATATAGGTAAACATTCAAGTTGAATGCCATGAGAGTTCAAACTGCAGTCAGTCAGTCTGTGTGGAGGAAAATTTGGACGAGTCAGGGCATGTTCTAGACAAGCTCTGAGCTGGCGTTCACCCAAGTGCCCTGCTAAACCCAAATGTGGGTAACAGTTCATAAAACTACAGATCACTTCATAATCATAATGACATTACACTCCATTATAAGGTAAGCCGGTGGCAGGATGAAAGAGCTTTGTGTTTATTTGGTCAGAAAAGGGGGGGGGGGGGGGTCAGTTAACTTGACTGGGTTCAGCATTTTAAATCCGTTAAAAGCAACTGGTGGCCCCAAACGCAGCACTGGATGTGACCTGTTTTGACTGCTCATTCTCAGAGTTGCTGGTTTGGTTTGATGGAAAAAGAAAACAGAAGTTGCCTGCATTCCTCTCGTGTTCCCTCGTCATCAGAGCGTAACAGCATTAACACTGCTTTGATAGTAACACCAACATGGCCATGCACTTCCTGTTCCCTCCTGCACGCTAAAAGTCACCATTCAAGCACCAATCAGGCACGGTTAGCAATCTGATACACTTTGATATCATGAAAAACGTAGATCACGCTGTCTGAGCACGGTTGTGACATGCAAACACCCAAGCCGGCGAGTGTGTGCAGGATACACATTTGACACGCCTGCACGGGAGGTCAGTCGACATGTGACCCGTATTTGCACTCGCGCCCGTTGTGCCACCTAAGGTTGGAGCTTTTATTCCCAAGGCTTAAGCACGGCACTTCACAGGCCAATGCTCTTAGGGCAGACCAGGGCCAAATAGCTTGCAGTTCTCACTAAGCAGAGATCATCTAGGAGATTTGCAATGCACATTTCAGATTTGAATGAAAAACAAACTGATCTAACCCCGGCTGGCAGGGGGTACGAGGGAACACTTGGTCTCCTCTTCTGGCACCATATAGAAGATCCGTTGGATAGACATGCAAATGCAGCCCGATTTTGCTTTACTGATAAACAAAATCATCCCTTGTGTACGTGGGACACGTGAAGGGGTACCACAGAGTTTGCCCCCTCCAAACACAACGTCAAAGTGAGACCATGTTCCGGCCTGGCATTAGCATGTGTCTTGGGTGAGCCGATCACAAGTGGGAAGCTTCCAAGCGTTGTTTTATACCTGCATTACC
>CAESWR010000294.1:441360-457264 GCA_903171835.1 Mullus surmuletus
TGTGTGTGTGAGTGTAATGAGCCCATCAAAGTTGCACAGAAAATATAAAATTGTGTCTTTGTATTTGGGTGGGCACTGAGTCATAGCTGAATAATGACCTTTGAACTACTTAATCTGCTAGATAAAGATATGCAGCATTCATTTGCTTTGTTGACAGGCATATATCATACTGAATGAAGGCGTTAGAGGCCTGTTCACTTCTCATTGGTCTGGGCTGCGTTGAAGGGGATTTGGATAGTGTGGAATTTAGGGGAGGTTCTCTCTGATAGGATTAAGTGAATCATGGGACTTTTGTTGAGGTGAGGTATGCGGCCTGCTGAGGAAGAGAAGGCCCGTGCTCTAGCATGCAAAGACCTGAGCACATGATGGAGAGGAACCGGGAGAAAATGACTTACCGCCCTCCTGTTTGCAGCATGGCAATTACTTCACGTGCAAAAGGTCACCTTATATAATCAAGCATCGGCGCAGACTTCGTCAACTCCAGCTCCACCAACATTAAAACAAAGACTTGCAAAGATAAGCAAACTCTGCATTAGACCGCTTGTATTCTGAATCAACATTTATTCCAGACTCAAAATACAGGAAGTCCAGTTTGGCATTGTATATTATTCTGGGAGCTACATTAAGAACGGGCTACTAATGTCATACAAACAAATGTAGGCATGTGAGCCACACCAGGACAGGAAGTTATCCACCTCACTATCTAAGATGACAGGATATGAGAGGCTAAAGATGTTGGTATAATACAAATACATCCACTTCCTGCCCTTGACAGGTTTGCTCTATAAACACAGAAGAGATTTACTGTAGAGGAGGGAAATGTCACATACCCTGTAGCTAAAACACACCATGTGACACCGTCTCGTGAGTGTCCACATAAACTCTGCCCCATGTTTTGTTAGCCTCATGTGGGTGGCCATAGACAGTTTGATTAGACGCACAACATAACATGGGATTCTGCTCAGGACAAAAAACAAATACATTCATAATGAGATGTTTTTTTAAGTGGTGCAGGATCTTGATGTTCACATTAACGTATTAGTACAGTGATGCCTCCTCACATTGCTTGGGATAATCAGAGGTTAATACAGAGAGAAGGCAATGCGTCAGAAAACACACAGAAGGGCCTTTGTGGTGAGCATGTTGCTGCTGCCCAAAGTAGAAAATGAAGCAACACTTCCGATGGCTCCATTGGGGAAGGAAAAGCATTTCACATCGCGCAGGCCAAAATATAGACTAACATCAACATTTCTAAATCGAAAAACGTACCAAAAATACACAAAATGGATCGGCAGGAGTTCTATGGGGCGTTCTGTGGGTTTGAGGGACTGACAGGTCTGGCGTTGAGGTACTCCAGAACAAAGACCTGCATGATCTTGTTGAGGTTCTGAATGGTGGAGCGATCCAGGTTCTGCTCATTGTCCTCAAACCTGTGCCACACGGACGGGAAGGGGAAGGGGATGAGGTGGAGAATGCGGACACCTAAGAGGGGTGATGGCACAGGTTAGCAACCAACAAATGTGTGAAGTGATCAGAGGCCGTCGGCGTGTGTTACCTCTCCTCATAAAGGGGATGTGATCGTCTTGTATGTGTGCGACGGGTCGATCCGGCCAGAAATATTCCACTTGCTCTGGATGGTCTATGAGTTGGTTCATGGAGTGGAGACGCTTCTCTGATGGCGCAGCAGGAAGGACAAAGAGCAAATATGAAATCATACAGTACATATAAATGACTAAAAACTGCATCAGAAATAACCACACAACAGTCAGCGAATCTTTAGGGAGTGATACATCTCTAAATCTCTGAAATTCTGAGTAAACGTGCCTTTCTGGGTCAACAGTTATGACGAGGATTGACAGCTGATGGTTACAGTAATCTGACAGTCAGCACTGTTGCCACACCGACCTCCACATGCTGATGACTGTTTTGATGACTAATATCTCGACGACTGGCGATTGGAGCGACTCAGCGTCGCCTAATGGATGTTTTTGCGGCACCCCACGCCAGAGTAAACAGACCCGCATAATCGCCACAACAGTAAAACATGAGATCATTCACCGATGTCCTGCAGTCGGGACAGCCAGTTGGACGTGCCGGGGAACTGGCTGCCGAATCGTGGGCTCGGGGCTCCGATCAGGTCCAGCAACACGAACAGATCCTGGAGGACGAGAGAAAAGTGCAGCACACAATATTAGTTCAACCATGCTTTCATATGCACACACAGCACTTTATCGCTCTGCGTCCGTGCAGGAATGTCTCCATTTGTTGATAGGAGGTTACACTATCTTTCCCCAGCTACGATACACAAACACGTACAGATAAAGCGAAATGTTATCAGAGACCAACTAATACGTTAGATTTGACATCAAAGCCCACAAGGTGATAAAGTGCGTTAATGTGATTTGTAGTTCTGCCAAGACACAATTAAACACGGAGCGTCAAGATTCCTCCTTGGGAAAATGCATGCACTCGAAGATCCTGGCTGAACAGATTGTTCTGAAATTGTGGTTGTGCTAACACGGGGAGGATCTTGACAGTGATAAAGTGATTATGCTAATCTTGGAGCGTTTAGACAGAGAAGACTGAGTGGGCCTCGTCGACACACACAATGCCGTGCAGCAGATTGGTATCCGTGGCTCCGGCGGGATGCGGGGTGGTCTCCATCTTCTGGGCGAGGTGGCGAGACCCGTACAGGGAGTCCATGGCGGTCCACTCCAACAGAGCCTCCTCTCCATCAAAGAAAATCAGCTGGAGGGTCAGATCCGGGATGGAGGCCTGCAAGAGACAGAGAGGAGAGATGCAGAAGTGATTTCCATATTAATAGCTTTGCTGCCCTCTTGTGGCTCTGGGATAATAGGAATTCAGATAGGATCTCAGCGTTTCAAGGAGTGAAAAACATTCATTTAGGCAATTTAGTCTCATTACACACACCGAGGAATGCGCTTCTCACTCCTATGCCTGAGCATCCTTAAGTGTGGCGGTGATTGTATTTGGATTCAATGGGATTGGTATTCCCACGGCATCCGATGTGATAGACAGCTGAGTCTGATAAACACGTCCCTCGGCTGAGCTCTTCCTGTCACTGAACGTGTCACCGCCCGCCCAGTAGACAGGGGTCTGAGCTCAGCTGTGAAAATGGGAAAAGGGCAGAGGAGTAAGCTACATGAATGCTAAGTTTGTTCTTTATGCATCGCTGGTGCTCAACAGCGTCAGCCGGGAACGTACGCTGATTTCTGTAATAGTGTCTGAGAGGAGGGAGAGATTATGTGTAATCTCAGAGCTAAAATGTTGCAAAATTGTGATTAAATCTGCAGACTAATTAACCTATTTGTCCTCTCTATGCTATAAAAAGCAAAGCCAAAAGGATCAGCTAAAGCGAAAGCATCAAGTCTCCTGATCGCTATTATACTACATAGAGGTTCCATACTTTTAGGCAACAACTTTGCACAAAAAAACCCCTACAATTATTTCTTACATTTTGAAAACACTTTGTTGGCGTTGGTGGTTGTGGATGATATCAAATAGACATAACCCTTTTGAAATAGAGTCAGTGTCACTGGAGTCGTCTAAATGTTCAATGATTGACTGTATGAACATGTTGTGTTTGTCACATTTGACCTATTTGTTTCCCGTGAACTATGACACAGGTGCCGTTTGGCTTTGGCTCTTCTCTCCCTGCAAATACCGGCCACAACAATAAGACATGTAGTGGACTTTGATTAAAGATGAGGTATTTCATAGCTTTCATCTCTATATAAAGTGAAGCTCTAAATCACACGCTACCTTCTGGCTCTTCAACTCCTCATCGAGCGCTCGTGCCAGCTCCAGCATCATGGCGCAGGGAGCTGCAGAGTCTGTGGCACCTTGGAACTCCCTGCCGTGCCACATTTGCGGGTAGTACTTGGAGTCGTAGTGACAGGCCAGGACCAGGCGGCGCTTGGCTGACGGGTTGAGCGTCGCGATGAGGTTGGTGAAGGGCAGTTCGCCGTAGGGCGTCCACGACTTGAACTTGTCCTCCGTCACCTCCCAGCCGGCTCCGAGGGACCCCAAGGTTGTTTTAATGTGCTGACGGCAAACACACATTTCAGTCAGTCAATTATTTCAACTGTTGTTAATCTTTGACAATCATACAAATAGAGAAAGGTGTCAAAATTACAAATGTTGCATCCATGTATTTCAAGAAAGGGCTGATTGACAGACCCCATTTTCAAGACGACTTTAAAATGCCACACAGTGATAAGATACAGTCAGAGCACTGTGACGTTTTACCTGTCTACATCGATGT
The DNA here is from genome assembly GCA_903171835.1 of Mullus surmuletus. NCBI lineage: Eukaryota > Metazoa > Chordata > Actinopteri > Syngnathiformes > Mullidae > Mullus > Mullus surmuletus. Next base: position 445,646 of record CAESWR010000294.1, read on the forward strand.
GTCTACCATTTGACTACAAAGTCGTGTTGAATTCACCTGCTGCACTGCCTGGCTGCCAGGGGAGCCCGGGTACCTGATAACAAGCAGTGGCCTCAGGTCCCTCTGCCACATCTGCTCCAGATCGGTGTGGGACAGAGCGGTCTGCACCTCATCGGGTGTGAGCGTGACAGCTTGGTGATGGAGCTGAAGAGCAGAGGAAACGCAGCAAAATAGGGCATTAGTTTCGCTTGATTATTTCATTATTCATGCTTGTGCGGTGTTATTATCATGTGTGTCAGTCGCCTGTGCGCACCTGCCCACTTGACTGGTGCCTTTTCAGGTGGGATTCGACCCAAGCTTTGACATCAGATCAGTGCCGCCGACTTTTAATCGGTACAAACTATGGCATGATTTTATGATGCAACATTCCTTCCTCTTTCAGTCAAATAGTTGCTATGTTTTCACCAATTTCTTCAGAAGAGAAAGAGAAGTGAAGCAAGCATGTAAAGACCCACAGCTGATGGCCTGAAAGTATTCACAAAAACAACCAAAGGATTATTTTATGTCAGTGTTTAACATCTCTTGGGAAAATGGTATTTCTACAGTCCAATATTGTAACAGCTCACTCCTATGGTGTGTAATTGTTTAAAAAGCCATATGCAGCCATGATACACAGCGGATATGTGATCTGCGAGCTGTTAAGTTGACTGCAACGCCTCCTTTGTGAGCAATAAAAGAGCCTATTAGATGAAAGTGAATAGACATTGATTGAATGGCACAGAGGCTGTTGAGTAAAGGAGGCTGCTTTTTCCAAACGCCACCTTTCTCTCTCTACAGCTGAGAAAGACTATAAGAGGCCGGAATTAAAAAAGGCAATCAGCATTTTCATGAATCCCCAACTGTGGTTCTGTGAGAGTGAAATTACAATGCCACAATCAAAGGAAAACATATTGATCCTCCAATCCTGTGGCTTTCATTTGATCTCAAAGGTCAACTTGCTTAGAACTCTGGTTGTCCTGGAAACAGACTGAAACTACGGGGAGGACAGAGCAGTATGGAGGAAAAAAGCAGTGTGATATGCGTAATTGGCCATCCAAGTTTACAATTAGCACATTAAAACATATGGGAACCAGTGTAATTTCGATTAAAAACTCTTTCCAATCACAATGAACAGAGAACAACATATAATCACATAGAACCAATCGGTCGTCAGATTCTATTCTAATAAATCACATAAATTATGGATAAATGTGTTTGTTTCACCATCCACTGGTTTAAACTGCTTCCTTGTAACTTGGTTTTGCTTTTCTTTTTCCTTCAACTGGTCACATTCCATAACTCTGTTCGTGCAACTTAAAACATCCACTTTGAAAACCTGTTTGCAGCCACATTGCGCTCACACTGGCTGACTCAGATACGACTCCTGTAATTACAATGGACCTCTCTATGCAAAGTATAATCATGTGGCCGCGCACACTGAATATAGCCCTGTGAAGAACCGGGGCTCCCTGCGCTCAGAGAGGGTTAAAATGGGGGTCCAGTTAAGATCTATAAATACCCAGGACCTGCAATTGGAGGATCAATGATGATGACTGTGCTGCCATAGCAACTAGGCAAAGAGGGGATGAAGAACATAGGGAGCAAGAATGGCTCGTCACACTCAGGTGCACCTCAGGAGATTACAGTGGTGCGAAACAGCACAAAGAAATCCTAAAAAAAATATGAATAAATAATGTGATTTGTGGGAAATATGTTTGGGAACTTATAGTTTCCTTGTTCTCTCAATGACTGTCAATACTCTCATTTTTTCATTTTTAAACACACGATTGATCACTCAATTGTTAAATTGTTGTTGTCTGTTATGCAATTTAGAAAAACAAAATTACTACAAGAGTTGAAAGCTTGACAAAAGTAGCTCACAATAAAGCATTTTCATTTTATTTTTTTAGCCCACCAAATGTAAACAATCCCTGGTAATTGATTTACCTTTTCTTGTGTCCACGGTATGCCATCGGCTCCGAGGACAAACGCCACCCAGATGGCCACCGTGTAGAACCCACGCATGACGGCAGGACCGTGGCCGCTGCTTGTTGTCGCTCTCTTCCACATTCTTGTCTCCTCTCTGCTCTGTGGGAGCTGCAGATCATGTGAAAAACAGGAGGGAGGACCCGAGGCGCTCTGCACTCTAACACCACGCAACCCTATGGTGCGTGTGTGTGTTGTGTGCGTGTGTGTGTTCGATCACAGGAGGCGCTTGAGATAACTATATAGTGATTTTAAACACTGAATAATCCATTTTCCAGCGAGTGATTAACACATTGTGTCTCGTGATTGACTTTGATCCGTTAGAAATCTGCAAAAACCTCCAAGCGAGACACCGTTTTTTCAAAGGAATTTTAGTGATTTATAATAATTATTTAAAGGGTAATTTAGTTGATTCCTACAACTGTTTAAAACTTATTCTAGTTTGAACCCAGGATTTCAAAATAATATAATAATTATCACGAAATAGATGAAAATCGATAAGAAAAATTAAAGCAAAAAAATAACCCATAGACAAGTTGAAGTTTAAACACGGAACAAGAAAAAAATAAATTAGCGCTTTTTCTCGTAAAGCTTCTGCCGTCACTCGTCACGTGGTCTGGCGATCACGTGGTCAACCCGGAAGTGCGCGCCATGCGCCGCGTTTGTCAACACTCCCCTGTCACACAGCCGGGTGGAGAGTGAAACTAGCGGGAATAACGTGCAATTTGCGTGTTTTCTGTGTTTCTGTCGCCATGGCAGAGGAGGTGAGCCGCCTGCGAGCTCAGCTCGAAGAGAAAGACGCTGAAATTGTCGCTCTGAAGGAGAAGTTAGTTCAGCTGGAAAAGGTAAAAATGTAGCTACCGGCGTTATAACGAACTGGGAGTTCATGGTCGTTTGCTCCCTTTGCTAGTTTGATGGCTGACAGGTTGTGGCTTCGACCACGGAACCAGGAAACGTCCTAAAATAGTGAAATGAAGAACCATCCTTTCTGGAGAGTAGAATATGACAGAATGGATGACAGTATAGAGATGAACAGATTATTTGATATAAATGTGAAACTAGCAGGCATCTGAGAGTCCTATAAAAGCAAAACACTTCAATTTCTCCTTACGTCAAAGTGTTCACTAATAGTTCCCAATATCACACACGATGCTTTGCCTGTTTAAGCGTTTTTTAAAGATATGTTCAATCTTTTGTTGTGGGGTGTGATGCCACGGGACACAATTCTCCCTACACAAATGTGCTGCAGCTGTGATGTGTGGTAATGGATTCTTGATGTTTTAATAGAGCGCTGCCTCTGTGCTGGAGCCACATGACAGAGTGACGCCCCTCACCCCTCTGGAAGCCAAAACTGCTCTATGCAATGAAGACATCATGCGCTACAGCAGACAGCTGCTTCTGCCTGAGCTGGGCGTGCACGGTACGGATCACGCTGATGCGGCAAGGATTCGGTGAGGTCGAGTCTGATGGAATGAATGTGAATTGTTTTTAGGTCAGCTGAACTTATCCAAGACGTCCGTGCTGATTGTGGGCTGTGGAGGACTGGGCTGTCCGCTGGCCCAGTATTTGGCAGCAGCAGGAATTGGTGGGTGCTTTGACTGATTACGACACATTTTGAAGTTTTGTTGGCTACTCACCTCTTTAAACTTTTCATCATTGTTCTCGAAATGACATGGTGAGAGTAGGTATCCAGTTCTTTTGCTGTAAGCAACTTTTAAAATCAGGAATCTGGGGGGGTGGGATATGCAATAAATGTACCTGTGGTTGTGACTGTGCAGCACCCACCCAGTTTTCTTCTGATTTGATCAGCTACACTGTTAAAATGTATCTTAGGAGAAAAGCCCATTTACTAGCTGGTCTTTTTCTCCCTTATTATTCAATTTTTTCAAGAAGTAAAACACAGAGAATAACAATAACAGATCTGTGTGATGCATTTTTCGCAAGTGTCAACCTTATACCTGATGTTGCCTGACTCGTGTTTGTGTTTCGACAGGGCGCCTTGGCCTGCTGGACTACGACGAGGTGGAGCTCAGCAACCTCCACAGACAGGTGCTGCACGGGGAGGAGAACCAGGGTCAAGCCAAAGCTCTGTCCGCTGCCAATGCTGTTCGAAGGTTGTGGATGCACACGCTGAATGGAACATTATCCGCAGAGTTAATAATACACCGCGTGTGCTGTCAGAAGCACCTGTATACACCTACATAGTAACATCCAGCTGAACAAAGATGCATTATGCCAAACAGATTTGAAATAGAGGAAATAGTGTGAGGTATTATTAGTAAATGCTCGGTAACTATGATAATTGGCATATTTTCTTATGCTTTTTCGGATCTTTTGGTCGCTGTGTGATGAATGCTGGCGCTTTCCAGTCTCACCACGAGTTATATTTGGTTGTGTATTTCACCCTGGTCTGCAAATATTGTGTAAACGTGTTATTTTAGAGACAGTTTTTTATGTTTTTCTCCCTCACATTGGGCCAACTGTGGTGGTTGTCACTGTATAGCAGTAGCCACAAGGGGGCACCATATCACTGAATAGCAAAAAAAGCATGTACACAATCCTGACACTGGCACAGACCAGCAGTGATGTATAAATTTGAATGTTTTTTCCTCCCATAAAGATCAGGGTTAGACAACAAATTTGAACATATTGATGTGCTTGATTTGAAGCTGCCCGTCACAGAACACTACTGCACACTTCTTACTTTGGTCTTCTCAATGGGACTTTGTGTGTACAGGTTGAACTCATCAGTGGAGTGTATTCCTTACCACCTGCAGCTCACGCCGGAAAACGCCTTGCAACTCATTCAGCAGTATCCTGCCACAAATCACCCAGCCTACATCTGTTACACAGACCCACCCGTTTGCTAATTGTCGTGAATCTATCATGTCACTGCTGTCACCGCCCAGTCTGACTCCATCTTACCATGACTTATTAGGCTCCAAACACTCCAGAAAAATACCTTGACCACACCGACTTCATATATGACATTGTGGCGGATTGTTCCGACAACGTCCCCACTCGCTACCTTGTGAATGACGCGTGTGTGTTGAGCGGCAAGCCTCTTGTGTCAGCGAGTGCACTGAGAATGGAGGGACAGGTGAGGTGTAAGGGGCCCTCGCCAGATTATAAAAGGTGTCTTGTTCTGAGTTCTGAGTGTGTGTGTTTGTGTAGTTGACAGTATATAACTACCGTGGAGGCCCGTGCTATAGATGTCTGTACCCAGTGCCTCCACCCCCGGAGACAGTGACCAACTGTTCTGACGGCGGGGTGTTAGGAGTGGGTAAGTTGTCTACTTTCCCAGAACTTGTTAAGTCAACAGTCTGTGTAAATGATAGTAAAAGTCTCCACTTTTTTTTTTCAAGTTCCAGGGATAATGGGCTGCTTACAAGCACTGGAAGTCCTTAAGATCGCCTCTGGACGTGGCTGTATCCTTCTTATTCAACTAGCGGGAGACCTTCCTTTGCTGGTTTTGTTCCTCTAAAAACAGAACTTTCTGCCAAGTCATCGTGATGATTCATGAATTAATCCCTGAATGGTTTTGATTGTAGCAAGGGATCGGATGGGTGTTTTGTCTGATAAAATGATTTTCGTCTGCACACTCTCGACTCGTCGTCATCCCGTCATGCTGTTGTGGTTACAGTATCGGAGGACGGACATGCCCATCCTGCCACCTGTGTTTCGTTGTCATGCACTGGATTAATAAATACACCGAGTTGGGAATGCATCTGTGTTGCCATGGCACAGAAAGGGATGACTTCTCACCAAAAAGTGTTTTCCTTGACAAGATGCGGCAGCTTCTTGCGGGCAGCAGCTGGTGTTATTCGACGCCCTGGACACCAGATTCAGGTCCATCAAGCTGCGGCCGAAGCAGGCTGGCTGTGCCGTCTGTGGAGAAACCCCCAATGTGACCCAGCTGGTGGACTACGAGACCTTCTGTGGGTCTGCAGCCACAGATAAGGTTGAGAAGGAACCTGTTTTTTGTAATTTTTTGATCTGATAAGCACTGTTTCTTATATCAATTACATTTAATCATTTAATCTGGCAGTTATAGAACACATGCAACTCACCCAAATCACAGGAACAGTCTCTGATTGCCTTATTTTCCTTGTGTTTCAGTGCCGCAGGCTCAACCTTCTCCCCAGAGATCAGAGGATCACAGTGCAGGTGCGGAACATGCACTCTAGAGCAGTTGGCCGTTGCATGACTCCTTGTATTTAGTGCCGTTTATTGTATGATTACTCTCAATTTATTTCTCAGTTTTTTAATGCACATTCACAAACTGATTACATCTCAGCGCCGACCCAACCCCAAATGGGAAATGACTTAAAATGTGCCCGTAGATTTTCTATGGGAAAGAATAACATGTTCTATTTGGCACCGGGAGGAGTGGTAGTGGATTGCCTCTGTTTATATTTCTGCAGAAATCGGTGCTTTTAGAACTCGCTGAGTCATTAAGCGCAGGAATGAGGGATCATGATTGATTGTGCTGTAATTGAGGTTGTGCAACGGGCTCCAGCTAGGGGCAGTTTTGCTTCCTGCGATTTTGAGGAAAAGCAGCAAAAACGTTCATATTTCTCTGCAAATGCGAATCCAAGCGATTTGCTGTGAGTCATTTAGGTTTCCCTATTTAACTGTGGAGATACAAATCAGTTTTTCCCTTCCAAAAGATAAAACTGCACCTCTCTTTTGTGAAGTTAATAGCATGTGTGCATTAAGCAGTTTTTTAATTTCATTCCAGGACTATAAATCCATATTGGACAAAGCTGAGGCCCATCTCCTGTTAGACGTGCGCCCCCTTGTGGAGGTGGATATATGCCACTTACCCACTTCTCTCAGTATCCTTTGTTGGGGAGGCACAAAACCAGGCTGACATAATTAAATCTCCTTGCGATTTCCACACCTCTGTGAGATTTTCCTCCTCATTTTATTGCCAGACATCCCTCTCTCGTGTCTAGAAGAGAAGAAGAGCGAGCATATCCGATTACTCCGGGAGCGAATCGGCCAGTTGAAACAGCAGATGGCGGGTGACTGCCGACCTCCAGGTAACAATGGCAAAACACTGTGTAGTTGTGCGCTTGTTGTTTGAGATGACTGGGCACGTCGAGCTGCTGGTGAATATTCACAGTCCGCCGCGTGGTCTGGCCCTGCCAGGCTGGCCGCCGGCTTATTTTGGACAACCAGTGACGGGTCGTAATGGGGTTGCTAAGTGACCCCTTTTCCAAAACAAGTGTGGCCAACCTGAGCAGCTGGCCTGCTTTAGAGGAATTAATATTAAAAAGTGTTATTTTGGGGATGCTCTGATTATTCTGTCTTTTGAGATTTCTTAGCTAAATTTAGCTTTGTGGAGATTTATTCCAGGGTTTCAGCGTTTGTAGTTATTAATCACGCTGAAGAAGATTTGGTGTCATTTCTTGATGTGTCTTGTGTTGAGAATGAATGTTATCCTGTATTTCTGTCTTGTCTTTCAAGATTTGTGAATTGAATGTATGTGTCATTCTCTTCTCTCTGCGGTTTCTTCTAGTTTTTGTGATCTGTAAGTTGGGCAATGACTCCCAGAAAGCTGTGCAGACTCTGGAGAAGATGAGTGGGTCAGAAGTGGACGTCATCGCAGTGAAGGACATCTGTGGCGGGCTTATGGCCTGGGCGCAGAAGATAGACCCAACGTTTCCACAGTACTGATTCACTGCACATCGACAAAGCTTTTTTTATTATTAAAAATAAACTGGAAAATGGTTTATTTGCTTCTTTACCCATCACTTTGATTTTTATCTCATTTGTCTCCGATGCCACACTTGGGTTGCAAAATCCATCACATTGGAACAGTTCCTAAAATTTGTTGTGTAATTTTCTGCTTATTGAAAAGTATGGGCTTGCAGTTAAGATAACACATCCTTGCACAATCAGGTCACTGTTCCTGTTTTTCTTTTCCACTGTTGAATCCTTTACAAGTTAACACGGTGGAAAAGACATCTCCCTGGCGTTTGATATATTAAAACATACATCGTCGATGTCAGAGGTCCTCGACTATACACAGCGGGGAACATTTTCACAGTAAACCCTGAAAAAAGTCCCCGCAGATTTAGAGCCACGATCAAAAATGTCATGGTGTTTATTTATTGAAGTGAAACAAATTCACTATTCTGTTTACAAGGGGCACCCTAGAGCGCTTTGAAGGGTCCCTGAGGACACTTACAGCTTCACTCTGGACTGTAGTGTCTTTCAAACAGATCCGGGTTGTGTGTAAAAAAAAAAAAAAAGAAAAAAAGTTTTTTTTTTCTCTCTCTTCTTGGCACGGCCGAGCAGAAATAACGGAAAAGGAATGCGCATGCGCACTGGAGTCGCAGGCGCCATTGCCGCGCGAGGCGCTGTAGTCCGTCTCGTCCTCGCAACACATGGAGAGTCGGTGACGCGGAGGCAGCAGAAAGACTCCAAGCCCCAACCGGCTCCTCGCCGCGGCTCTTTTTTTTTTTCCCCCCTCGGCCAAGGCAGGGGGAGTAGTCACAGCTGGAAGGATAATAAGATGCGCATGAATTTTTTACAAACTTGAAATAAAAAAAGATAAGAGGAAAATAAATGGACGGTGCGTCGCTGTCTCCGCGGTGTGAGAAAGTAGTGCGACTTTCCCCCCCCCGCGGCGGGCTTTGAGGAGGGCGAGCGGCGAACTCCGCTTCCCCGCAGTTGATGGACTTGCAAAGTTTCTTCGCTGCGCTCACAATGGAAAGAAATGCGCCCTTCGCCGACTGTGGAGGTAACGTATCCCTGCGCGGCTCCAATGGCGACCTTTGGCGTCTCCGCGCGTCAACGGGGAGGAGGAGGATGCGGAGGAACGCGGCTCTCCTCCGGACGCGCAAACTTCGCCCGCTTGTATAACTTGTTTTGCTTCGCTATTCTCGAGCCTCGGCTTGTGTTCTGCCAGCGAATCGAAAGTGGGAGGGGTGCAGATGTTCGCAAGCCTCGGATCCAGATGTTTGTGGAGTTTGGAGTCGTGTAAACGTAGGGAATATGTGCTTTGGAAAACTTTTTTTTTTGACGCGTCTNAAAAAAAAAAAAAAAAAAAAAGAAAAGAAAAAACTCTTTTGCTTTGAAAAAGTTGCATGTCACCAAAAATTGAGGTGTGCCCCTTAACTCCAGTTATTACGGTAAATAATAGGAGCTGGCTCAGAGCTCAGCATGGGAAACAATCAAAACACACCAATATGAATTCAAAAGCCCTTCAAGTTTGAATTTGTCATCCAAATTTGGAAAAACACGTGCCTTTTTGTGACATGTTTAAGCGTTTAATTACAAAGGAGGGGTTTTTGGTGCATCTAAATATTGTTTGGGGAGATGAAGACAGTGACAGCAAAATGAGCCTCTAATGTGTTTCCTCCTCCCCTCCCTTTGACTGTGTTCGGTAGGTAATTGCGTTTTAATTATAAATGTAGCACTCTGTGTTTGTGGTGACAGGCTTCCTCTGGTCAGAGTGGATTACTGACTTCAGCAGGGATAAGAAGCGCCACTCCGAGATATGAAGTTTGCCGTGGCGATTCTGCTGCAGAGACCTGCGGATTCTTCACAGACGGTCCCTGTAACAGCGGCCCGTCTTCTAAATGAGTGTGGCGTGCGTGCGCTCAGGTGGGAGGATCGGCTGTTACCCCCTCGGTTTGTGAGGAAAACAATGTCGCGCTGATAAGAGAACGCTGTGGTGACTCACCACGACTGATGAGGACTAAAGAGACCCCCTGCCAAACGTCTGTCCACACACTCCACTGAGACCCCCCACCCCCCCCCGCCCCCCCTCCCCATCCCCTGGACCCTTCAGTGTTTTGGCGTCGCCATCGGAAGAAACCCAATGTCTGCCTCCTCTCCCCCGTCTTTACCTCGAGCCTTCCTCCACTCTCTCCATCCGCACCACCCGGCCTTGCCGCCCGCGCCGTCGCCGAGCCCGCCCGGACCGCTCTACACCCGCCTCTCCAACGGTAGCCACAGCGCCCCCAGCCCCACCAACTCCCGCGGCTCCTTCCATGGGGTGTCCTTCCTGCTGCAGATCGGACTGACCAGGGAGACGGTCAACCTGGAGGCCAGCGACCTGTCGCTGTCGTCTGTCAAGGACCTGGTGTGCTCCATAGTGGACCAGAAGGTAAGGATCCCGAACGTGTTTTTTCCCCGAGAGAGGCCTGTTTTTCCCATGATTCCCTGTGTTTTCAATTATATTTCTCCAAACACTTTCCCTAATGTCATCTGAAGTGAAAGGTTATCCACAAACACATGCGTACCCGCCACAATTAGCTTGTTTTCAAACTGAAGGGGGTTGCTTTCGAGGCGAGCAAAATAAGCCCCGCGCGACGCACCAACATGTGTTTTGCCGTCCTCGACCGTATTCATCTGTTTAGGTTTTTGTTTTCCAAAGCAGACATCTGGGCCTTGTGCCCCGCAATGAGTCAAGCTCCACAGAAGCATGCACACAACAGCGGAGATGCTCCTTCGGTTACAGGACACGGTCTGGCAGTGCCGCTTATTTGCTGTGTGATGTAATGTTGCTGGACTCACATGATGTCAGCACACACATTTACAAAACTACTCTGTGGTTTTTCACCCTTCCCAGAGTCATCCTCTCAGCGTTACAGGCCGCGCTATTGAACATCGTTTGCAATCTTGTTTGGTTTTGTGAGACAAAACCAACTTCGGCTTCAATTTGCCCATTCTTTCCAATTTGTGTTCAAATAGTTTGGCAGATCCTGATCGCGGTTTGTGTCTGCGACGTGTATGACTGTTTGACAGAGGAGCTTTAATGTCACCCGCTGGTTTGCGGACGCTGTTGTGGTATTTCAAATATTGCTTTTGCTTGTTGTTGGGGGTTTTTTTGCTCGTGGGCTTTTCAAAAAGATATTCGGATGAGACAATCTGATGTCATCATGGCTGATGTGTAATTCACAAAATTGAGGGAGGGGGAAGGAAGGAGACTAAGAGGACATAACAAATAATAACAAAGTACGGATAAACAATATTTCCTCAGAAATTCACGTAAACCGGATGAAGAATGCACTTTTAAGACGTTTAATCTTAGTCCATATATTGACAAGGCCAAAAAACATTTAATTCATGTTACTAATGCAAAGCGGCCCCTTTTTTATTAAACAACCCCTATAAACCTTTGACATTGCAGATGTTGTGCAGCAGTTTTGTGCATCTGAGAAACATAAACATGTTCCCTGCACTGCACTGTTGCAAAAAGTCTGACCGGCGATAAATCTGCTCATTAAATGACACGATGAGTCCAAGCCGATAATGTGTACGTATTTATATAACAGTTGAATACGGCTTTCATAAACATATGTCGAAGCTGTTACTTTTATATCGTGATTGCACTCTCGGAGTGCTGTTGTGTGGGATTAATGGTGTGCAGATCCTGTTGGAATAATGAAATGGCAGGGCATCCACACATTGCTGCCTTTTTTAACCTCTTCTGTATAATGGTGATTACTCCATTTGTGTCTGTAATTATCATTGACTGCATGAAAGGAGGGTGATTAAAACAAAGCACTTTCATCAGCCGCCGGGATCTGAGCGTTTGAATAGGTCACAGCCATATTAGATTATGTTTTTTTTTTAATTAAAGTAAGAAGAAAGGGG
>CAESWR010000294.1:523612-534104 GCA_903171835.1 Mullus surmuletus
GAGCTGTAAGTGTGTGTGTGTGTGCGTGCGGCACTGCTGCAGGGTCTACAGCTCCACCACCACCACCTGTAGGCAGGCTACCGTGCTGACTGGGAGGGGCCCCGGCCTGCTGTGGTTGGACACAGGAAGCGGAGACAGCAGGTGCGCTGTTATCACCTCCATAGAAAGGTAACGAAGCCGCATCACAATCAGCAGGAAATGAAGCGGCACAGCTGAGCCCGATAGCCGACTCGCCGGCGCTCAACAACATTCTAAAACGCGGCCGTTTACCAGCAGAGTTGATTACGGCCGACGATCGCCCCAGCAAACTCCTTTAAGGGTCGCAAATTAAGCGTTGACATCCGTGATAAGGGGCAAAAAAAAAAAATCTCGGGACCTCTGCGCCTGTTCCAGCGCTTTTGTTTAGAAGCGCTCCATGTAGACTCAAAGTGTTGTGACATTTACGGGCCCCCGCTTTGAAGAGCGGCCAACTGCTCTCCAAGCAGTAAAAGAGCCACCTGCCTCGCCTCACCTGCCCTTCTCTGAGGGCTTAGAGAATAAAAAAAAAGAAAACCCACCCCCACCCGGCCCTCCACCTCATGTTCCAGTGTCAGCAAGACCCTGCCCAGTCGCTACTGTACAGAGCAAGCACACCTTCAAAATCCCCTCCCCATTTTTTGGCTCTCGCAACAGACAGAAAAAGAGGATATAAAGACGGAGAGCCGGGTTCTTTTCAGTGTCTCCCCTCGGCTAAGTCTGGGGTAAGCCCGCTAATCCCGCTTGGTGTGATGACTCACAACGGGTGTGGCCAATGTGTTCCCAAAGATATCTTTTCCACAGTCGGAATATCAATAGGAATGTTTATGTTGGCTTTGTGAATCATGTTGTGTGGCACCTAATAGTTTCTAATGGATGCTCGACACCTCTCTGTATGTTTATATATGTAATGTTTGAGCTACGAACAGGGCAAAAAAAAAACAACTTTCCGAGTGTTTGTTCTTTTGTGTGCGTCTGTGTGTGTGTGTTTTTTTTAAGGTGTCGGCACGAGTGTGTGCGTTTCCGACATATGTGTGAGAGCGAGAGAATTGGCCCGCCGTCCCACCTAATTGTTATTGCGTCTGTGTTTGGCCTGGAGGCAGTCGATAGGAATCAGCGGTGAGCCTGCTGGTGGTGCTGGGGAGTGGAGGAGGAGCAGGAGGAGGGTGGCAGGGCGGGTGGGGGGTCTCAGGCTGTGTCTCCCACTTCCCAGTGTCTTAGTTGTAATGCATCCCTCCACTAACAGGGATCAAGGTATTAGGGATTCAGGTTATTTGTATTGATTTTATGTGCTGTCATGCCGGGCTTGAGGACGCCCTCATATTTGTGGAAATTGCAAATTCCACCTCGGAAATGTCACCAGCATTTAATCTCCTCCTGAGTGGTCAATATGGGACCCCTCGCTCGGCTCCATTTATTAAACAAGGCGCCAAGCGTTCTCTCGGTTGCCATGACAGCTCCCCGGCGTGGAGCGGGATTGGTTCCGAGGCCAGGTGGCAACATGGGAGCGAGGGAAGTCGAAAATTAATAACTTTTGATAAGATCTGTATCGGCGGTTATGAGGTTGCACGCCGATGAGGAGAGTTGACTCTGGATTTAGGGGAGTTAAAAAAAAAAAGCATGGATAATCTGAGGTCGAGGGCTGCAAATTTACCCGCTTCACCTCAAAGTCGGCGTAATTAACAATATAGCGCCTTGCCGGGGAAAAAAAAGAGGAGCGCTTCATTTCCTCACGTCGCAGCGAGAAAAAAGAAAAGAAAAAAGACGACGAGCGGAGGTCAGCACCATTATTCCACGAGGACTCTTCAAGGGCCGTAAAAGCAAACCGCTTTGTTGCATCTGCCAACATTTGCATGCTATTATCATCTTTGCTTTATCCGTGTCATAGCAAATGTTTCTCTTTCTCCAGTGTTTACAGGAATGGCCGAGTCCACCCCTCCTCTCTCCATTCACCGCAATCAAATTTACTCTGGCTTGAGTACACGTTTAGTGGGGACCATTTGTTTGAGGCAAACACTTAGGGCCCTCGTATGTCATTGACCAGTGTCCACAAATATAATCCTATCAAGTTCAATCTTAGGATGTCCAACGCCATTGTTTTCCTAATGCAATAAATGGAAATAATCCCATCTGCCATGTTTTAATAAAGACGCATCTGCCTTTCTTTTTTTTTTTTGGAGCGAGTGATGAACTTCCGAGTCTCTTTTTTGTTTAATTTGTGTGAGCTGGACAAACTGGCTGATGGTATTGTGATTGTTTCCCGGGTGTTGATACCCACCCCGTTATTTACAGTTCTAGCGGAGGAGCGTCACAGCTAACAAACAGGGACCGGCCAGGGGCGGGGGGTGGGGTGGGGGCTGTGGGGGGGGGGGCGGCGAGCCACGCGAACGCACCCTTCTCCTTTGCTTGTTGATAAACCCCTGCTTCTTTTTCCCCGAGCCCTGGGTTGACATGTACCTACAGAGAAAGCCTTAGCAAAACAAGCCGGACCCTTGTAAATATGCATTGCCCAACAGTGGCACACGCGGTGTTGGCTTACATACTGCTAGTGGTGTTTTTCTTTTTACCTCCAAATTTGCTCGGAAAACTAATCATGGTCTGATAAAGCCCATGGTAAATATGGGAGAGATTGACACCCACATGTCAAAGTTTACATAGCCAGACCAAGTGTACATATAGGGCAAGAGAACCGCGGGGCTGAACGGGGTTGGACTGGCCTGACCTCGGCCAGTCTGCGCCGCTGAAAAAGGCACTTTGTGAGGGGAGGGGGGGGGGATTAGTCAAAGAGCCCGGGCAAGAGGGGAAGATTCTCCGAAGATAAACTTTGCCTGCTCTGCGGAAAAAGCCATGCGGCATTCACGTAGCCGTTCTACTACAGCACGGCTCTTTGAGGCGCGTTATAAAATGAAGACTGGGTCGCTTCCTCCTTAGCCAGCCGCTGTCAGCCATCCAATTGCTTGATAATCCACAGCAAAGACAGTGCAGCTAACAGAAAAGGTTAACCCTTGACTGATGTGTCTGATGTTAATCTATAGATCAATTAGGGAGAAGCACACCAGGTCAAGCTACAGATATTGCAATGGCTATTAGTTCCCCTATCTGCCATTATTACACAGTCACATGCTCAAACATTGCGCTGGGTTGGTATGCTAGGCACAGATGCCTAGGGTAAACAGACAGGCCTACAAGGCTTGCACAAAATATTGATCTGACAGCAGATGGGAACCTTGATATCAGCCATTCGGTCCCCATCCCACCAGCCCACCCTCCATGTCTGTGTATTCTTATGTGTGCATGGTTTGGAACACTTGTGGCAAGTGTGTTTGGGAGGAAATTTAAAAGCACATATTGCGTGTTTGTTTTGCCTGACGTTAATCCAGGATATTTTCGTTTCCAATTTCAGTTTTTAGCATGGTGTTCTTCCTTGAATTATATAGACGGGTGCATATGGGCTGCTGGGTTTATATGCAAAGTGCCTCGAAAAAAGACAAACAGTTCATATTGAAAAGGTGATGATATTTAGTTTAATTCTCGAGATTCCATATGTTCTGCTTGACTTAGTTATATCTGCAGTTATATCTCCGGGCTTACCATATTTTTTCCCTGCAATTGCTTCACAAAAAACGTGTTGCAATTGTGCACTCTACTTTAATAACAGAAAAGACGCGGCAGGTTTCCAGATTTACATTTTATGCAACATTCTTTGACTGTTTTTTTTTCCACATTCAACCTCAGCTCTCCCACATGATAATCCAAACCCAGAGGCATTTTTTTCCTCTCTCAAAAATGTCACACAAAGAATGAAACACATGCATCAAGCTCCTTTTGTTGCATTAAGCTGCGTCTAAAAGAGGCAAGGCTTGTCAGCGAGAAAAGATGGATTGAAATTTTCCATTACTCCATTCAGAGCTCGCCCATTCAGCCTCGGCGAATTAGCTTGATGGTGAATTAACAGAGGGTGGATGAAATGATACCTCGTCTATCAGTCGAATGAAAGAATGAAAAAAGAAACCTTCCTCAATCCCCTTTCTTGTCGTCTGGGCTGGCGGGTATTTTTAGGTGATCAGGATGGGCTCCCGCTGGGAAAAATGTCAACAGGAGTGACCCACTTATTGGATGGGAATGGCTGCTCCTTTTCCAAAGCTGGCAATAACGTTGAAGCATCACGTCACTATGAAGACCTGCGAGTGCTCTCAGCTTGTGAATAGCTGATCCCTATATATGAAATTTAGATTTCTGGAAAGGGTTATGATGGGTCACATATTTTCCTCAGACTATCCACAATGCGCCACAATGTGGGCAACTTGTCCAAATAGCAATGATGGGTAATCCAACATTCCTCAATCCTAAAAGCTCTGGATCATCACAGCAGGAGTTTGGAGGCATATTCATGACTAATTATGTTTCTATATGGGCCTACTCCGCCTCCATGGTGTTCCTCTGGCCCTGGGGATCAATCACTCTGAGCTGCCTGGCCAAACACCATTGACAGGGCGGACGCAATGCAAAGCTGGTCCAGCGCCTCCATGGCATGCCACCATTCAATTAGTCTTGGTCAGCGGGAGGCGTGATTATTCCAAATTTAGCGATTATTTCCTTAGGTAAACAGCCTAGATTGGGTGGTGTCATTCCCCGTGCACCTTGATGGTCACTGGGCCTCCACAAAGAGGTGCCCGTTCCCCACTCCCCGCCTCCTCAGCGCAAGAACCCCGCGGCTCGACACAACCCTCCCTGATAAAGTGGTATTTCCCGCATACAAAGGAGGCATCGGGCCTAATCCCCGGCCGGCCCACACCCCCTTCTTTCTTCCCAGCGAGGGAGCACAATGAGCGCGGACCTCGTCTTAATCCAAAGGTGGGCTATCACAGTAATCTGGTAATACATGCTGATCAAAGCCTATTCAATGCTAATCAGGACAACAGATCAGCATTATGATCTAATTAGGGGACACCCATGTGCCACTGGAGTGAAATGCCAGAGCATTGTAAACAGCAGAGGATGGCATTGAAAGGCCCGGAGGAGAACAATAGACTGAGAGTAATACTGTGGTTGAATCAGGTCAAAATCCCGGAATTACTCTGGCATCTTTGGGGCGACCTGCAGGATCTTATAGAACCTTCATTTTTTCTGTGCAGATAACTCGAAAAATAATAACCCAACTTCATTGTGATTCTTCGCACAGGTTGCACATGGGATTTCTGTGGTCCGGTGGCGGGGAGAGGCCACTCCTGACATCAGGGAAGATGAAAAGGCCGGAGGTCGGCAGTGATAGTGCACCGTCTCACAACATGTCATACACTCTACCTTTGATTCCATCCACCAGTGAGAAGAACTATCAGCTGCCAAAAGCCCCACACACCCAACCACTCTTGACTGTTTTGACACATGTACACTCATTCGCTACTTTTTTTAGGGGTAGGGGGTGGGGGGGTGGTGTTGATTTTGCCACTCCTGGTGTGCCTAATTAGCCACGAGCTATTAACAAAGCGTCCAATCAATTACCCACTTGCCTTTTCGGAAGTTGTTGTCCTCCTATGGGAGGCGCATCAGTCACGCCCTGCCTGCGGTGTCATCCCCTTGCAACAGCAGAAAATCTGGGTGGCCACGGCTCTTTCAAAGGCAGCACAATGCAGCTCCTACATTTGGGTAAACTAAGTCTGCTAGAACAAGGCTCCTAGCAATGGCTAATCCTATCAAAATGGACTCCTTTTAGAGAAACAATAAAAGCAAGTGCCGGGTAATGACAGAGATATGTTACGCATGGAATGCAGGGCAGGCAGAAATCAAAGTGTGATCAAAATTCCTTGCTTGGAGGCCGACATCCCCTCCACCTGGGCCTAAAACAACAAAACCGTTTTGGGATTCGGCTCTGTTTAGATACTCCTTAGCTACGAAAATAAAGGCCAGATGTGCAGGCAGGAGCCTCATGTGGCTACATGTAGGTTACTTGTGTGCGACGGCGAAAAGCCGGCCGTGTCGACAGCCGCTGCCTTTGCGAGCCGACTTTCCCTTTCAGGGAGCACACAAAGACAGGTTTAACCCTTTAGTCCGAACTAAATGTACAAACATCGCCGGCACTGTGTGTTGAACTTGGCAGAACATCAGTTAGCTATTGTGTAAAAATACTCCTAAAATATTTTTCAAAATCTAAAATTTGAGGCTCGGTGTTGACGAGGCTGGCGTGCCTCGACAGCGAGCCGGATTAACTGGATTACTCGAATCTGATGACTCTAAATGAGTCTAAAAAGAAAGTGTTAGTCAGATTAAAAGGCAGCCCCGCATTCAGTCGCACCACAAGTTGCTTCTAAGTTGCTTGAAGTTTCTACTTTTCTCCTGCGTCGGGTCAGTTAAAGCCTCATGGGCCCCCGCCCCCATCCCCCGGCTCGACTCCCACACACAGGCAGGAACAAAAAGACCCACCTCGGTGTGGCCCTATCAATGTCACCGCTTTGTGCAGCAGTCTTTCAGGGTACATGAAGTGTCTTTAGCGACAATGAGATCAATAGTCCGGCCAACTGTGCAGCAGCTAGCGGCCGCGCCAAGCTGCAAGACGGAGGAGATAAAGCTGATCACAGTCGACACGTTGTCAGATCTCTATCTTGATCTACTTGCGCGTGCTGTGCTGTTGGAAAGAACTTTTCCTCCCCATCGAGTTCCTCTGCCGGGGGTTTGCTTTGCGGAAAATGGGATACTGCACTCGAGGCGCAGTATTGATGTGACATATCTCCATTTAGTTGGAAACGTCCCTGAGGACCTTTCAAAGTTTTCTGTGTACTCTGCTGAGCCAGATCTTTCCTGACAGTGACCTCAGTCAGCCTATAGGTACACCGGCTTGGACAGGTCAGTGCCATTGATTTCCCATTCCCTCTTGGCACAATAAAGACTGTCAACGAACCACTGAGATGTGTCCTTGACCAAAGTGTAACCCACACTGTTTTATCATGTCTACTCTGGAGCTTTCACCCCAGCGAAAAGTGTGCTCACGGCGCACTGATCCGCTGAATAAAATGCAGATTTTCCTGTCCATTAGTGCTACTTTGATCACTCCCTGCTGTAATCACGTAAACTGAAGGTGACTATATCATTATGAATAATCGGAGACCACCAAGTTAGACTTTACAGGTTTTTCTTCTTTTTTTCCCCTTTTCTTCCTCCCAGCAGAAAAAAAGAGCCAGAGCCTAATTTGCCATCATCAGCTTCTTTTGTTCAAACAGGGGCTGGTATTTGAGATATAATCCTACCTTCCATAGATGAAATAGTGTCTCGACAGGCAGCGGCAAGATTCTGTCAAAACCTTTTCCAGGGGCGAATCTTTGTGAGATCTGCTGAAAAATGTTTTGTTAATGACAAAACAAGTGATGTAAACGTGCCGCCCCGGCTTTGAAGACAGGAAATGCGCAATTAAACCGCAGGCAAGCAGAAAGATGTTTGCCTTATTTCTTATTTGCCGCCATCCCCTGTAGGAGCGTATTTGAAACAATTTACATTTGTTTAAACAATTTCCCATTATCTGGTGACGCGACATAATTTGAGCCAACATATGAAAGTGAAATGCCTCTGCTTTATATTCAGCGTCTAGTTATCCATCCAAAATGCCATGTGTAATGTCATGCAATATCTGACAAAATGACCTTAATTTAAAGGGCTGCCATTGATGTCAACACCAGGTAAATACCAAGTTGCAAATGTGCATTGATTGTTTAGATGCTCCAGGTGACACCATGCCAGTAGAGAGGACTTTTTGTTTACCTCTTAAATTTCACAGAATGTTGAAGTGGCACTAAAAAATTATTGACATATTGCTTAAGTGTCTGCACAAAGACTGAATGTGAAATGAAGATTATGCACCAAGTTTAAGTGGGGGGAAAAAAACACACGCACGCGCATGCAATTCAAGACATTTTGCATGTGATGATTACAATGCTTCTGATCCTGAAGTGTGAATAAACACAAAATAAACATATCCACCGGCAAAGCCCTTTAACTAACACACTATCGGCGATGTTTAAGTAGCTAACGCGGCTTTAAGCGTCGCACAGAGAAACGCACAGTAACCAGGCATCATTGCTATTCTTCTAGCTGTCTCAACATCCAAACTGGCTGGTGTGTGTGCGGTGCAATTCAATAAGGAAATGAGATGCAAATTAGTCCATACATCTACAGCATATTTTAGGAACGTTATTCAGTGTTTTGATCTGGACTATCCCTTTGTTAGATAAAATGTACAAACTATTCAAAAGATTTCCTTTGTTCTTCACTTTTGTAAGAAAGTGGAGAAAATATTTGGAATGCATTAAGTTCTGAAAACCGCCTGTCATGGCTGACAATAAAGGGTAGCCTAATAGATGTTAGCACTGATGGTAAAGAGGACAAAAAGAAGCGGCCCTCTGTTGTGCACAAACTGCCTGGCGCAACTAAAAATGAATCCATTTACTTCAGACTGTTTACTTTGTACTTTTGGCTGTAAAGGCAAAGAAAATAAAAAAAGCCAATTCACGAGGTGCAGGAGCCAAGGCCTCAACTTCTCTTTCATGGGCCACGTTTTTTCAGCTTTTTAAAAACCTTGCACGCCAAGCACCCTGGCAGCCAGCGCTGACAAGACACGGGAGAGAGAGAAAGGACAGAATGAGGAGACAAAACCAAACACAAAAACAGTAACATCTGCAGCCCCTTCCAGCCAGACAGTTTGATGTGAATAACTCAGCACTTCGTGCCCTGACCTTGGCGAACAAAGAGTGTGTGTGTGTGTGCGTGTGGGGGGGGGGGATGCCTCAGGAGTGAAGCGGGACGCCCTGGGAGGCGAGCATCCAGAGAGCACCCCTGCTCGTTTAGCTGAGTTGGAGTTATTGTCCCGTGTGGGGCAAAGAGGTGCCACCGGGGCGCCTGGCACCGCATGCCACTTGGACTGTCATAGTTTCAGCACAAAGATGGCCGCTCGACAAACCAAGCAGTGCTGGAAGAAAATGTCATTTTCAGAGCACTGTGCTGCTGGGACCGCCACGCCAAATGAATGCAGATCGGAGTCAGGCGCATGATTATAGCAGCGCCTTTTAAAAGTGATAAATCAGTGCAAAGGGGAGAAGATGAATATTTATCAATCCCGCCGAAGATGCTAATATATATACAGATTTATTTCACCTCAGTCTAAAGTTAGAAAAGGCAAATTCCTCCCCATCAAATCAAAGGGAGACACAACAAAGCAACTGTGTACTTCAAGACTTAAATCTTACAAGTTCCTAATCCTTCTGAAGTCCACACGGGACCTTTGGTCTCCATGGCAACGGCAGGGCATTCAACCAAGTGATTGCCTCCAATGAATTTCAGATAAGACAAAATGGAAGTGAATTGATGTGATTTTAATGCAGAAGTGAGCAACGGAGGGGAGGTCCACTAGGTTCATATTTGAATAAAGCAAACAGAGCAGACAAAAGGCTGACAGCCGTAAATGACATTGTCAGTACAAAAATTATCAGCCAGTTTACAATCTGTTTGCTCATGTAGAACAAACAGAATGTGTGTGGCATCCCCGGGCTTTGTGAACGGCAGGGCCGGCAGCCGGCAGCCAGTGAAAAGCAGATATCAGCTCCCCCTGCAGCCCTGCAACAATTAGATAGCAATTTGACAGGCACACTCAAAATGTGAGTTTGTTGTTCTCTTCCAAGGGCACCCCATCTTTTCTTTTTTCTTTCTCCCTCTCTTTTTTTTTTCTTAAATCAAAAAAAGGAAATACATAATTGAGGCAGTGGGAACAAAGACAAATTGTGTGACCTATGGCCGGAGGACTGCCAGGGTGGGATATCACAGGCGTAGGGGAGACGCATTCCAAACATTAGACCCTCAGTTACCTAGCAAGGGCTCGAATCAAGGTCCCCCTTTTCTGCCTTGCCCTCCTTTGGTGGTATAGGGGACCAACAGGGAGATCCTCCTTAAAGACAGCCCCGTTAGGCGCTGCTCAGACCCCGCTGCCCTTTTGTTGCATTTTGTCACTTGTTTTGTTTTGAGCTTGTTAACTTCTCTATAGCTGCACCGACGGGCAGCAGCTGGCCGGCTCGCGTTGGGCTGCAAGGCATCAATTTTATCCGACGACAAGCAAGCGGGAAAGGGGGTGGAGGGAGGGGGGGTGCACCAGGTTTGCTTTTGACGGCACCTTGAACCTTCCCCACTGTAATGTCGTCTGTCTATGTTGCCAAGCAACCGCAAGTCGAGCGCAGATTGACCGGTGAGCTGTAAAGATGCAAAATAACTGCAAGCGAGTGTTCTTTCTTTTAACGAGCCATTTTCCACTGGTTATTATATTTAAAAATCGTTGTTTTTCTGTGTAAAAACCTGAGCTAAGGTACTCAGGGTGGGGGGGGGGGAATGATGCAAAAGCAAGGCAAATGTATGTAAAACACGTCAGCAAGGATGGTTGTTGCAGTAAAGGTGTGAATTTAGCTGCAGCAAACAAAGGAGTGCTGGAAGACATCCAGTATGTGGG